>JADLZN010011643.1:0-582500 GCA_018155175.1 Sinocyclocheilus anophthalmus | reverse complement strand
GTATAAGTGTGTAGGCCCTGTAGGTTTTTATGGTAATCTGAAGTTGACATTACAAAACAACCAATGCTATCTAGTAATAGCAGTTCCTCAAACTATACACCGCCAATAATAGTGTCCACTATTATTTCATTGCTCAGGGAAACTTGTTTTCCTCACTGGGCATATGACAATAAACGCTTTGAATCCTTGAATCCACCTGGGCAAATTAGCGTGTTAAATCCTGATTTAGGTTTGCATGGTTGATATTGGCCCCTTTGTTCGACCTCTCGGCCCTACAGGTCATTTTCAAATGCAGTGAATCCATCAATTGGAGTAGAGGAGCTCTCCTTGCCAAGACCTAATGGGGAATGACCTGCAATCTTGATTTCCCACAGTTTATATGTCAGACCCAGCAGCTATCATCGATTTTTATGTGTGTACACAGCCATAAAACATATTTTTCAACAGGGCCGTGCTGTTGGATCATGTACAGTGCATATTGATATGCAGAATGATTGGAGAACTTTTGTTCTAAATTATATGCATTTCTGTTGATATTAAGCCAATTAAATCAAAGCATGTCATTCTAGAGCAATAGATCAATTGGTTTCAAAGCCAGGAGTTTTTCCATTTTTTCAACTTTTTTTTCTAAATAAACATGAGCGGTAAATAAATCCAGGCTGAATAAAGAAAGTGTTGTTTTAAGGCCATATCTCGCCACAGGCCGTTTGTTTAGTGCATAAATGGATGCAGTCCACTCGCTGAGGTCGAATAGCGCAGCACTTCCTGTAGGCCACATGTATTGATGGGTGTCGAAGAGCAGGGACCGTCCAGTGCAGCGCTGGTGTTTATAGTTAGCGCCAACCTGCGTTCGTTCTCTCATCGAACTCATCAGAAACTTCCTGTACATGGTGGAAAACTGCCTGTTTTAATTTTCGCTCAGACCAGCTTTACTGGTTCGAACCTTTACAACACCTACTCTGTGTGTTTAACATCACTCAGCAGTCAACGGAAATTAAGCTGAGGAACATACTTCATGAATTGGGAGAGATTGCCCTACTTTCCCGCTTCATAAGCGCACTTTGGTTGATGAGGTCAGAAATAAAAGTGTACTTGTGGCATTAAAAGAGTAGTTCACACAAAATGGAAAATCTGTCATTTTATATGGAATTCTCTGCAAAAAAATGTGGATTTGGCAACCCTGCATCCAACACGATTTAAATACTCTGCATATTGATAGTGGCTCCCTGATGCGTGAAAATTATATTCAACTTTAGAAAGTTTGCGGGAGCAGGCAGTAATAGTCAGAAATTGGGAGAGAGATTAAGAAAACAGTCCCACGCAGGGCTTCAATACAAAAATGCACACAATGAATGGCGACTGTAGAAAGCAAAAGCCAAATCCTGGACATTTTGGGCGATTCACTCATTTTTTTAGGTCCAAAAAAGAGGACATGTCCGGGGAAAAGAGGACGTATGGTAACCCTAATATAGTGCACAAATTGTATGAACTAATTTTGTACTGTTATGTTTTTGACAAATGTGGTATATGGACTGTAGTTGAATGGAAACCAGCTTTCTTCAAAATGTTCTACTTTTGTTTAAAAAAAAAAAAAAAGTGTACATTTTGGCAGTGACTAAGTTTATGGTTGTATAATGTAGTGTGGGCATGTTGTTTATACAAGCCCTATAGCTTCTGTACAAAGAAAGTAAAAGTGACTGCAGGACACAAAAACAACTGCTAGCAAATCCAACTAAATGAAAGCACTTCTTTTCATTATTTACAGAGCCTACTGATTCTTATTGTAGTAATGAATGTCTTTTCAACAAATAATGATAATTACTTGTCACTGGGTTTGAAATGTGACAAATCAGACAATGTTACTTTTATTGAATTCAATTATCAAGATGAAAAATGGGTTTATTCATTATTTGTTTCTTTATTTTACATGTGTCAAAATGGATGTGTCATTATCTTATACTCTGCATGTTGGTCGTTTGCTGGGATGGCAGCTCAACTAATTGGTAACAAAACGAATGCATGCATTTAAAGAGAATGAGGGGCAGCTTCGGTGTATTTAGTGAGGTTTTATGGGTAAATGTGTGATAAAAGCAGATGGTATTAACATCAGTCTCGGGGGGTCAGTCGCAATGTAGGCCTATTTGGCCTATTATATATCCAAGATATAGGTGACTTTTTTTTCTTGAGTAGAACAATAAAGAAGATTTTTAGCTGAAGTCGTAAAAATATAATGCAGGTTATTGGCTACCGTCACTTTGAGAGTCAAAAAAAAGCATACGTATCAGGAAAGGCAAAATTAATACCATTGGCTCGATGTATTGAGGTTCTGTCAGAAACTGTAATCCATAGCATCAGGCAAATGGGGAAATCTGATTATTTTCTGAGAACTGGTTCTTTCAGACAGTTCATTTCGATAAACTGGTTCAAAAAACTGATTCACCAAGGATCATGGTTTCAGCTAAAAATATGTTCTCCTGAAGAAAAAAATTACCTATATATTGGATGAACTGAGGGTGAGTAAATTAACTGCAAATTTTCATTTTGGGGTGAACAATAACCTACAGTTAGGGCCATTCACTTATATGATTCACCTCAAACAGATGGTAGTGCAATTGTGGTAAATATGTCTGTATGTGTGGGATCTTCTATCAGTGCAAATCCTTGGACAGTTCTTTGTACACAGTGAGACAAAATTGTAGACTAAATTTGTTGCTTTAATGTATCTCTTTCGCACCACAATAGTGTAAACTTTTCCTATGTGAAGTTAATACATCTCTCTGGCAAGCAGCAGTAGCATAGAGTCTATCAACTGTTACATATGGAAGAAGAGTATCTTTACCTTTCCTGCTATTGGTCCTCTGTGTGTTTCGAGTGCTTTCTCTGTCAAGCAGTGATCACCAGACTTGTCTAAGTGTGTGTGTGTGTGTGTGAGAGAGCGAGAGAGTGGTGGGAGGGGGGCATGTGTCACTCTGCCTCTTAAGTTTCTGATTGTCTAAATAACACAGTATCCCATCATACAGCTGTCTTGCATTTTTGACAGTACAATAACCCATAATTCCTTCTGTCACTCAATATTTCAAGGGCAGTATTTTATGGCTTGAACTGAGCAAGAATGCATTTACATTTTGGAGGATCTGAGAGAGGAAGGGGCTGAGGGGGGAAATAGATTTCTTGTCTTGTGTCACTTCAGATTTTACCCTTCTCCCCCTTTCTCTGCAGAATCCATTTTAGGAGGAATCGTAAAAGCGGCTTGGGAAAGATCTGCGCTTTTTCTATTAATCAAAGCTTTAAAGCAGATAAGCAGAGTAGAGTATTGAGCAAGTGCAGCGAAGGACAGCTTTGACCATGGAAATGTACTGTATACACATTTACTTATTTCTGCTTATGTAATTCTTATGAAATGACAGGCCCAAATGGTTTACTAAATACTACTGCAAATGAATTAATTCAAACTTATTTCCTCCAATCTGAACTAAATATGAACGTTGACTGCAGTCACAAAATTGATTTAGTTTTTTAATAGATATTCCTGGTGACGCATTTATTTACTTACACCACTAAAGATTAGAGTCAAGTATTTATTTATTCTTTTTTTGGGGAAATAATTTGATACTTTTATTCTGCAAAGATTCATTAAATTGATCAAAAGTGACAGCTAAGACATTTATAATGCTACAAAATATTTTTATTTAAAATAAATGCTGTTCTTTTGAATTTTCTATTCATCAAAGAGTCCTAAAAATGAATGAATGAATGAATAAATGTATGAATAAATAAATATGCATTTTAGAATGATTTCTGAAGGATCTTGTGATACTGAAGACTGGATAAAAATTGCAAGTATTTGAAATGTAGTTTGTGTAGATATATACTGCCCTACTTCTGTTTTATTTCCTTTCTCTCAATTATGTCAAATATTCATTATGCAATAACATGTTGATAACCGCATTTCATGTTGTCTTGAAAATTTTCGTGATAAATTTCCTTATGGTAATCCACGTAAACAACTAATATATTTCTGTATTGTACATTTAATGTGTTTATTGTGACCTCGTGAGCTTAAAGCACCCCTAATGAAGCTCTTCACCTCAGCGCTGCATAAAATTGAACTTCAAAGCTGCGCATTTCCAAAAAACAGACAGCGCTGACATGGAAATTGACCTGTAGGCTCGTGTCTCCTCCACAAAACTCTCAGTTGTACTGCATGTCAACGAGATGAAAATGATTCCCATCTCCTCCCTTGACTGCATTTCCATTTGCAAAGAAGATAGGGCTCTATTATAGACCTATTTGAGCTGTGCTGATAGCTGCAGCGATTTAAAGAGCTCTATTGTTTGGAAAGTCAGATTAGAGAGGTGTGTAGAGCTCTTAGCAAGGTCAAATAATTTATGACTGCTGTGCTTCCATCTTATTTAAGTTTTTTTTTCTCTTAAATGACACCTTCCGCTATGATCTAACGTCTGATTTACAGCTGGATCTGACACTGCTCTCAATGTCTGGGAACATGAATCACCCAGATCCCTATTTTGTGCTTTTTGAAATAACAGCTAATGTGCAGTGTAAATACATGAAGCACTCAATGAAATTCAGTGACATCAAGTATACACTAAAATAGAAAATCATTTTAATTGTAAGTATTTTTAACAACAGTTTGAAATCTAAGATGTCTTACTTTATACCTGTGTTTGATTATAAAGCATATTTAGTATGAAATAGTGAGCTTGTCAGATTGCTTTCACTGGTTTTGGCGTCTATTGTGTAGGTTGGTGTTATTGTTCACTCCATTGTATTAAACAGTCCCTCGGGCAATGTTCCTAAATGTCCCTTTACACCCTTGTGTGTATGTGTTGTTACTATAGAAACTGTGTCTGAGGTTGGTCAATAAAACACAGATCAGATTGTGCAAGTTTAGCACTAGAGCATGCACTAGGAGCATTGTGTTGTGCAGCACGTATTAGTGCTTTGCTATATTTGGGTTGAAGGTATAACTTTAAATGCATGCATTTTAGCATCTATTATAACTGTGGTTATTATTATTTAGAAAAATATACAATCGGTTATAAGGCATCATATTTTAAGGTATACAATGCTGGTAGCCAAACAATGATATTTCTAATAATAATAATAATAACAACAACAACAATTGTATTAGTAATAATAATAACGTATATATAGTATAGACTGCTGGATAAGTTTGTAACGAATATTAAATAATATATAAAAATGTTTTTTTGAAAAAAGCCTCTTATGCTCACAAAGGCTGCATTTGTTTGCTTAAAAAATACAGTAAAAACAGTAATATTGTGAAATATTATTACAATTTAAAATAACTGTTTTCTATTTTAATATATTTCAAAATGTAATTTATTCCTGTGAATATGGCAAAGCTAATTTTCAGCAGCCATTACTCAAGTCTTCAGTGTCACATGGTCATTTAGATATTATTCTATGATGATTTGGGACTCAATTATCAATTATTATTGGTGCTCAATCATTAATAATGGTTTTTATTATTATCAATGTTCAAAACAGTTTCTGCTGATTAATATTTATTACAATAAAAACAGTTGTTTCAATTTGTAATACTATTTCACAATATTACTGTTTTTACAGTGTTTTTAAATGTAGCCTTGGTGATTTCATTCATTCATTCATTCAAATTCTTGGAATATTGGAAATAGTTACAAATATTGACTGTCTACAAACTAGTTTGTTTTCATATTTTAGTGCTGTCAAACTATTAATCACGATTAATCGCATCCAAAATAAAAGTTTTTTTTGTTTACATAATATATTTGTGTGTACTGTGTATACATTATACACTCACATGCATGTATATATTTAAGAAAAATATATTATGTTTATATATATGAAATATATGTATATATAATATAAATTATATGAATATAAATATTTACATGTAAATATTTTCTAAATATATAATGTATGTGTGTGCTTTTATATATACACATAATAAATATACACAGTACACACACATATATTATGTGAACAAAAACTTTTATTTTGGATGCGATTAATCGTGATTAATCATTTGACAGCACTAATTATATTATTATTTCACTTTTTTATTTTATTTATTTTATATTCCCCTGATGCATTTGATAACAGTATTAAAAATTCTGTGTACATTAGTATGCAAGTCAAAAATTAAGATTCAAAGTGTGTACTGTGCTGAAAAAATTTACTCTGATAAACATGTATGCAGGTTCCCTATTGCAATTTTAAAAATGTGATACCTTTGTAATCCAGTCTGTTAGCTTAAAGCTTCCTGCTTTGCTATGCATTTACCCTGCTCTCGTCCCTACACAAATATCCAGTGGGACGACACAAAGCTTGGTGTGTTGAACAAATATGAGTGCTGTATTTATTTAACTACTGGTCGAGCACAAAGCATCTGAGGGGAGAAGGAGGTCTTTTTTTGGAGGGCAAGTGGAGACTGAAGCGCCCATTCGAGGGGCCCAATCGTACTTGAGTTCACTGGTGAGCCTGTTGGACATCCGGCTTTGTTCCCTTTATAGTCTACTAATCAGAGGGCTGATTCGCTTGTCCCCTCGCATGTTCCCTTCCTATCTCAGTGCCGCCAATTTTCCACAGGCTAAGTGCTCAAATTGAGCCATTTTGTTTCACTTTAAACTAAAGCGGGGACCTATTATGCGTGATTTTTCATTCATAGCTCCCACTGCTGGCACTCTCTCTCTCGTTCTGTCCGCGCTCGGAGGAAAGGCCTTGTGAGGCCGTACTGTTCTCACTCCAGGCATGTCAGCTTCAATCTGCCACCCCTGGGTGTGAGGGGCCAGCCGAGGTGTGGGGGCTCACAGGTCAACCCTGTCGGTAATTGATGTTGCTTATTCATCTGTTTTTCCTTGTCTTTTTTCCTGCCGCAGTGGCCTTTTGTTTGTCTAAATTGTTTGAAGATTTACTGTAGGTCCATAGGCCCCTGAGAAGCAGCACTGCCTCGACGCCCCTGCTGAGCAGGAGGCTACACACACATACCCTGACAGATAAAGGTGCTTTCCCTCAGTCAAAATACAGAGAGTGTCTTTCATTGTGACCACTGAGGCCATCTCCCAGGCTAATTTGTCATGGCTTCATACGTAGCATGCACATAACAAACCCAGTCATTACTCATATGGTACATGCAGAAGCGGCTGAGATATTGAAAACCAAAAATTGTGACCCAAAAATGGGTTGCTAATGGGGTTGTGCATGTGTAATTGTGCAAACTTAGGACAGAAAAAAGGCTTATCAATGTTCAAAAGCCAGGAGAAAACGCTTCCCATTTATCTTGTTGCTGGTGTCAAAGGATGTGTGTCCAGTCGAAGAGCATTTCAAAGTATTATTGAAGAGTTTTTACATCCAGTCGGAAATTTTAATTACTATACATTGTTTGAATTGTTTATATGTTTGATTTTAAGGACCCTTTTTCCACTTTTGTATAAATAATTTTGTTTTAGTGTTGTGTCTAATGACTACTAGACTACTATTAGACTAATGCCCAATGTAAAGTCAGAGTCCTTATACCGTACATTGTAGTGTTTTTCTTTTTTTGTATATTTATATTTGAAGGTATAATGGTGACTTTATTTTTTTTATGGAATATTATATTATATTATTTGAATTATATATAACACATTGGAGACACAGGGGTTGAGGAAAAGTCTTTTTTATGTTTTGTTTTGTGATGCATTTTATTTTGTATTTCATTTTGTTTTAATTTTTATGATGTTTATTTAATTTTTATTTTAAACCAGTATTTATTTTTGTAGTTCTGTTTGATGCTGTTTTATTTTAAAAACATGGGAGACAGGGGTTTTGCAAAAGTCATTATTTTTTTATGTTTTGTTTTGTGATGCATTTTATTTTTTATTTCATTTTGTTTTAATTTTTATGATGTTTATTTAATTTTTATTTTAAAACAGTATTTATTTTTGTAGTTTATTTGCTTTGTTTTATTTTAAAGACGTGTCTCCTGTTGCATTTGATAAGTTTTAATTCAGTTATTGTTTGATAAACTGTTTTGTTTACAGTGTTAGATTCAGTCTAAAATCTAAATCCTGGAGCACAACCATTGCTTTATCACAGCAGATTTGTCCATGAGCTGTTTTAGTGACCCTCTAAACCAGGGGTCGGGAACCTTTTTGACCAAAGAGCCAAAGTAAAAAAAAAATACTATATATATGTATGTGTGTGTGTTTTCAATAACGTTTTAATAATAGTAACTTTATTAGGACCATGGAAACTAAAATACACAAATATACAACAAATCGTCAAAAATTGTGCAGGGCTTTTACTGTGAGGTTGATTTACAACCTGAGAGGGATGAATTTTACCGTTTTAGGCGCGCCACCGAAGACAAATCTACTAAGCTTGTCCGTGTTCCACTCAGACCTCGCACGCAGAAAACATCCAGTCAGAAGCAGATTGAGTTCTGTTTCGCGGCTTTGAGTTTTTAATACTGTCTGCCTTCAAGAATGGCCCGCTCTTTACGGTCTCATTCGTTCACGTTCCTTTATTAATACCACTAACAGTCCCACCCGCAAGAAAGCTGCGCGAGAAAAAGCTGAAGTAACCGGCAAAATGTTTCAAAGTATAAAACATATCAAACAAAGTATATGTTTCAGTCCTGTCACTTTTTTTTTTTTTTTTTTACATACTTTTACACTTTTTCTGCTGTTCAAAAAAATCTTTCTTTTCGCTATTACCACAAAGCTACGAATCTGAGTGCAGGAGCTGTACGTTACCATAGAGTCTCGCGAACAGCTCTGAATGCACACTGAACACGCACTTTGGCCGGTACAGAAAATGTATTATTATTTTACATGTATATGTAGAGCTTATGTAGGCTCTACAACAAAGGAATTGCTGATCTCTAGTGATGTCTAATTTGTGTATAGATCTTTGTAGTAAAAAAAAAAAAAACAAAAAAAGGGTGAGAGATCTGGCGAGCCACATGATTTTTGTCAAAGAGCCAGGTGTGGTTCGCGAGCCATAGGTTCCCGACCTCTGCTCTAAACCTTCACATGGCCAGTGTTTACATTACATTCTTCAAGCTCAGCTGTCTGCGATCATAAGCAGTAATGCTTTTCAACTACAAAAGACTACATCAAAGCATTTTACCTTATTCCTCTGCTCGTTACCGCATGCTCATTTTTTACGCTCGCTTTACAGCTACACGACTGTCACCTGAAAATGGAAGTAAACAGGCGACTGTAAGATAAAGAAAAGTGCCTAATTACTGAGCTTCATTTGATCTTTGCCTCTGACATGTCGGCAGGCTGCATGGGTGGTACGTCCCAGGGGCCCTTTGAAGAGGGCGATTTTGTAAGAGATTTGGATCATTACACAATAAAGAACACTTCATAAGTCATGAAGCGAGTTGGAGAAATGATGGTTAATGATGTTGACAGCAGTTCAACTCTATAGAATTATGCTGAGATTTGACTGGACTTGCCTCCTTTAATGATTCCTGCTTTTCTAAGGTAATGAAGCAATGGCAGAGAGAACGAGAATAATCTTACATCAAACTGAACTTCAGTTAAAATTGCACAAATCATCCATCACATGCCTCTTTTAAAGTGTCATGGCTGTGTATTAGAGAGGACATCTGCAAACAAGTGAAAAGGAAAGAAAGGCCTTCCCATTTCCTGCTAGATCTGAGTGATGTAGCAGTAGATCAATGTCTAGAATGGCTAGACATAAAAAAGTGCTATAATAATAGGAATATAATGTGTTTTGTGTGCAAAGAAGCACGTTATTAAAAGTCATGATGGTTGTCATGCAGTTTGATGCACAAAGGGTTTCCAAGTGCTTTTGATGGTCATTGACCCAGTTTTCAGAATAATTTGAATAATTGTTCCTTTTGACGTTCAAGACAACAACTGTAGACTGATAGTTTAGTGTAAATGCCAAACATTTATTTTTAAAGTTACAGTGTCAAAACAGCATTTAACACTATTAAGACACTAAACGTATCATTGTTTAAGTATTATTAATAAAACTTGTGAACCAAAAATTAAGCAATTAAGCAGCAAAAGCAATTACAACACTTTTTTTCTTTACCATACACTGAAAGTAAATTGTGACCTCAGCTGTCATTCATGTATGGAAAAGAGCAGCTCGGACATAACAGCTAAATAGCATATTTTGTTTCCTGTGTGAAAAAGAAAGTATTATAGGTTTGGAATGACTTGAGAGTAAATAATGACAGAAGTTTTGGATGAACTATTTCTTGAAGTTGAGTTATCTGTTGATTTATAGGGATTATGTAATGTTCATAATTTGTTCAAATTTATATACACACCGTAAAATGGCGATGATTGCTGTTCACCTTTTTTCGTCCTTACATGCACAGGTTATTCTGAGTGCCAATAACATTTTTTTACGTGAGATATTTGTGACAGGGCGTTGGAGAAGTCAAACTGTATGTTTGACAGGGGAAAAACAGGCTGCATCAGGAGTATAATTGGTTTGAATATGCGTCTAATTATCACATAGGGTTGGTACTGATGCAGAAGTAATGTAATAATCATTTTGTAGCATTGTATAATGATATTGCCTTTTGCTCGTCAGGAAGAGACATCTTCATACCTGACACTTTACTGAGCTACATAATGATATGGCGGAGCGACAGCTAATTACAACATAATAAGTGAGTGATGATGGAGTCAGGGTGGATATGCCTCATATATTTAAGTGGTTTCAAAGCACTGCCAATGTGGAGCAACTTGCAATTAAATCAAACCACTCTTTATTTAATTACAACCAGATTTATTTGCATATACTCTTACTTAACATGAATGAAAAGACTACATGTAACAGGAATATCTGCACTGGTTGTTTGTTTGTGGAAATGCTGGAGATCAAACTTGGCCGAGGAGGTACAATTCCTAACTTAAAAGTCGTTAACCTATTTTCAGTGTATACATAAATTGTAGACAGGCAGCATTTACATGTGACAGTTACATAAACAAACCCTTTTATAGCTTCAAAGTGTTTAAAACATACATTAAGCTGTCTAACATAATTCCTGCGTTCTGTTTGGGAATTAGAGATTGGCGAATTGACTTGAAACCCGCAAGTTATATGCGGCACAGCTGTATTTTTGTTTATTTTAGTATTAAAGCTTGCCATACTTCTATATTTTGCAAAATGTCTGCAAATGCTCAGTTAGTAGATACCACTCTGGCAAGTTGCCTGCATTTAGTTTATAATTTGTTGTTTGCATAGACGCTGCGATAAAACTCTGCATGAGGAGGAAATGTGCATGACATGCAGATCCGTAGATGGGGAAGTTGATGGCAATTTGGACGGGAGAAGAGCGGCGCTCACTGACTGCTTGAAACCTTTTAATTAGCATTAATTACCCAGCAGAAAATGTTGGGGCTTGAAAGGATTTGTGTCAGCAAGTGAGAGATCAAAGATTGCGGTGCTCGCATTTTAATCTGCCAAGTAAAAACTAATAAGGGCCTTGTAATGGGGCCCCAGAGAGTGACAGCGCAGGTGGGGGACCGTAATCCTCCCAATTAGATCATCAGATGATTTAATTTCCCTCTAATATTGAAAAATTACGATTTCTTTTCTCAGTGGCCATCGTTTAGATAAAGACTGATTTTCCAGGCATCCGCTTCGTTTTTTTCTTTCTCTCTCTCAGAGCCCCTCATTTACGGCTTTGAGAAAGTGAAATGAAAGCTTTTTTGGTGGAATATGTGGTTGGCCATGAGGCACGGAATCATGGCTGTCTCATGTGGTTGTGAGTGGGGATGGGAGTGATGCAGACCACGGGCAGGCCCCAGACAGGGTCATCCATCAAGTGTCATTGATCATTTGCCATGAAGTGACAGCAAGGTAGTGATTATTTGCTATTAGATAGATGCTCAAGCATACAGGGCTGCAGCTTGACAGTACGACGGCCTCAACCCCAGATATCGTGGAGGAACTGTGCTTTTAGTGCCTTATAGTCAAATGCTTGCACTTTAGGTCCAGGTTTATTTACAGTAGGGATGGAACGATTACCGGTTTCACGATAAATCACGATAAAATGCGCTGACGGTTAGTATTATCGTTTAAAATTTGATTATCATCAAAACCGTATTTTGAAAACTCACATACCTAAAAATTCATGTTTCAGCCAGCAATCATTCTGACGCAGAATCATCAAGTAGGTTTTGTTTTGTTGTGTTTTTTTTTTTTTTTTGCATGAGCCAAAATGGCGGAAGGCAGTCCAGCGCGCTATCATAGAATTTTTTCCAGCATCTAAGGGACCAAATCGTGGTCTGTCGTATTTGTGGCTTTTTACAAGAGCCCTGAGGCCAATTTATTCGAGGACGGTCCACGCTGTCCGCCGATCTTGCAAGAAGAAAAGTCGCTGCAAAGGGGGAAACGCATCAAAATTTGCTCAGGTCATGCTTCGTGACCCACCACCCACTTTTATAAGGTAGCGAATGCAAGGTAACTTTTACCCCCCAATACCAAAACTAACTGGGCAAATCATTGTGACAAAAATATGGTTGATTAGATATTCAAATATTTCGTTTCTCACTTGTAATTAACGCAAAGAAACTTTTCCGTCTAAGAAAGTTCGCAGGGCAGTGGTGTGAGTCAAGACGAACGAACGTTCAAACTATACGGTTGACATTTAAGGGGTAATGTATTGTATATTCATA
Organism: Sinocyclocheilus anophthalmus; assembly: GCA_018155175.1. NCBI lineage: Eukaryota > Metazoa > Chordata > Actinopteri > Cypriniformes > Cyprinidae > Sinocyclocheilus > Sinocyclocheilus anophthalmus. Next base: position 569,817 of record JADLZN010011643.1, on the reverse strand, counting down.
GTTAACTTATTACACATTTTTTTTGTTTACCTATAATAATATATAAATATGGGGATATGAAATATTGAATTGAAATTAATGTTTTGAAATCTTACCTGTTTATAAATCCATTATGAACAGTGTACAAAACAATCGTCAGGACAATATGATCACTAAAGCAAAATTATAGTAGTATTAATACTAAGTTCCTCTGATTTTATTTTCAATACAATCAAAAACTGAGATGCAAGACATGCAAGCTGCATTTGAATGAAATGAGAGAGCACGTCCGCGCCTCTGCGGTGATTCAAGAGACATGCGGTGAATTCCAAAGAGAAGTGAGCATCCCTATGCCCTACTGCTTTCGAAGGGCAGAGCCCTTGAAGTGTGTTCTTTGAAGGGTGCAGGGCATTACTGTCTCGTATAAGTGTTTGAAACTCCCTCGGTGAAGGGAATGACTGACCAAATGCTACCAAATGCTAAGTGATTTATTATTATTATTATTATTATTATTATTTGAGGGCTATCATGTTAATGTTAATTTGATGTTTATGCTAAATGCTAAGTGCATATAGCTGTTAATTGTATTTGTTGTTTGTTGATTTTTAAATATAAAACTTATTGAAATGTTTTCAGTGTGTGTATCAGTTCTTTTTGAACATTTTCATTCATCATAAATTTAACAAAACTGTGATAGTATTGATAATCGTGATATGAAATTTTCATACCGTTACATCCCTAATTTACAGTATGCAAATACAAATTTTAAGTAAGTCTGATTATGAATGCACAATGTGAGTTTGTTAACCCTGTTTTAAGATTTTATATAGATGGCATATACAGTAACTACGCATATCAAACGGTAAAAAAAACAGTTTATTTATATCAGTGCGTATCCAAAGTAATTATGATTGCAAATAGTAATTATGAATAGTATCTTTTTTCGTTCAATCATGCTTCTATTTTACAGCATTACATTTAATGCAATAAGCAGATTACATGTAGTAGTTTACTGTACTTGCATGCTATTATCAAGTGAGTAAATGTCATTTATTGTGCTTATTAAATAACTGGGCAGAATTCAAATAAAATGGCAATCATGTATGTACAAGACAGTCTAAAAAGGATGTGCATGTCTTCGATTATTGGAATATTGCAATTACTAAAACATCTTGTAAACATATTTTTCAGAATAAAGACTGAACTTTTACCTATTCATCGTAATTCCTCTGCAAAATGTGCCTTATGGATACGTGTAGGTTGCCGTTATTTTACCTTAAGCCACTTATTTAATTTTTTCCTCCATTACTGCGTCATTTTCGAAGTCATTGATTTTACGTTTTGGTATTTATCTAAATGCAATGTGCCTTAAGATACATTTCCCTTGCAGATAAACAGTGATGGCAGATGACTGCGGTGCCATCTGTAAAGAATAGAATTGATTTTCAGGGCAGCGGTACGAATGGGAGAATGCATTTGTTTTGCGAGGAGAGGTATAATCAGTCAGTGGTGTCGTTTAAAAGAAACTGGGTTGCACCAGAGACAGGGAGGCCATGAGGCATGAAGAGAAATGGTGTCGACCATTTCTCTACCAGCAGACCCATATAAAGTTACGCTGCAGTGCTTCCAAAATAAAGTGGCTGGCTCTGTTTTTACTTTAATCTTAAAAATAGCACTTAGATTTTGCATAATGTTAATGATTTTGGTCGTTGGTGTGGTCTTCAGATTGGAAAGCTCAGGCCACAAAGCAGGATGCATTTAACCTTTAATTTTACATATGAATTGTTTTATGTTATTGAGGTGAGTAGAATATGTGATATCAGTGGTATGAGTAATTTATGTCATGGAAACTTAATGCACACATTTTTAATTTGTCACCATTTAGTAATGTCTGTTTTTCATAAACATTATTCACATTTACACCTTAGTTAGAAGCCAAAACACTTCTATGTTATGAATCTGATTAGATCAGTCATGTCTGAAATAGCCAATGTAAACATCTGTGATCACACATCAGTTCAATATTATGCTATTGCACCACATTGCAATGTTGCTTGGCAGCTGTAAACAACCTTCGTACCCTATTTAAACTGGACACAAGTGTTGCGATGCCTCAAAACAAAATCAATCCCATTGTAATCCAAGAAGCTGTCTATATTGAAAGCACCCGTCTGTAACAGTCAATTCTTTGCAGAGACTATGCAACTGCAGATATACCACAGCATAAATGGTAAGGCAAAATTTTTACAATTGACACCATCTCACTGTATACTCTTTATTATCATAAAAAAAGGGATGCATGTTGAATGGCGCTGTTTCAGATTTTTGTATTTTCAGGTAAATGGATTTGCCGCTCAATTTAAACAACCACATTTTGTATTTATTTGACCAAAGGACACACACGCTTGTTCCAGAAGCTGTCCTTTGAAGTACATGTTGTGCCTTTTGCATGACTGAAGTGAGGGTAAGTGATTAGACAGCAACTGGACAGACACTCTCGGTACTCTGTAACACAAGGTGATTTGTGCACGTTGCAGCTCAGCTCATGGAGTCCAGGTTGCCCCTGACAGGGCCCATCAGGTCAGTCAGACTTGGCACTGGAAACAAAGTTTGCCAGGGCCGGGGGTCAAACCCAGCTTAAAGAGTCAGCTCTGTCAAAAGCCTCCGTCACATTCTTACCTTATGGCCAACCTCGACTGATCCGGGGCTATTAATCACAGCAGAGCGGTTCTGACCTCAGCCCCTTCTCCCTTTGAAGTGCGCTGTCCTTTGCCGCATGAGGAAATCATTTGCTGCCTGATTCAATGAGCCGTCAGCCGAGCCAGCGGACCTAATGACATGTGAGAATATTAACCTCCTACCACTGAGAGCTGTGAATCTTGAGAGGCAGTCTATAATTCACCAAGCGTTTCGTCCCTAGCCTCAGTCCTTCTGGTCGAACCCCCGCCCGACCCGACTCAACCCCACCTTAACCAGCACACCACGACCTGGTCCAGTCAGAGGCTGCCTTAAAGGGATAGTTCACCCAAAAATCTAAATTGTCATCATTTGCCAAACCCTCATGTTTCACCAGTCCTCTATGACTTAGTTCTTCTTCAGTGTTTTTGTTGTTTGTAGAGTGGAACTCAATGGTTGAGTTAATGATGACAGAATTTTCATTTTTGGTGAACTATCCCTTTAAAGAGATAGTTCACCCAAAAAAATTAAAACGAACTTGGTGCCCGTTTCTACGGCGTCTTTTCGACCTCGATTTCCAACCGTGTATTTTATTTATTTATTATTTTCTGTGAAATAGAAAATGAGATATTACACAGAATGTTCAAGCTGCACTTTTCCATACAAAGAAATCAATGGTGATTTACAAAGCATCAAAAGGGTCAAAACGGCATCATAAAGTTATCCTAAAATTAGTCCCTCCGACTCGTATACTATATATCAAGATTTCTGAAGCCGTAATATTTATTTATTTATTTATTTTTGACAGTGGCATCAGTGTAAATCAACATCTACTTTCCTTAATGTAAAGCAGAAGTTTGAACATATAAAACAAAGTCCTGGAACCAGCTAATTCTGATCATTTTTGGTTGAACAATTCCTAAGTGACCCTTCATCTCCTCTTTTAATCCACAATTTGAGACTAATTAAATATGGCAGTTTATTCGTGGAATCCCATGTCTTTTTCTTTTCTTCACATTTTTTTCTTTGACACATTTAGCTCCAAAACACTAGTATTTAGCTCTTTATATAACTATCCGCTATTTATATGTGCTATACACACTACTGTAATGATAGTGTTGTTTAATGGAGCCAAATTATGTGCTGCAGGTTTGTGAATATCCACGTAAATAACAAACCAAAATGTACATTGTATATTGGAAGGAAATCACCCAACCAGTGTGTGTCCCCATTAAAAATGCAGGATAACTGCTCCATAAGCCTTTAACACATGTGAATTGCAACATAGCTGAAGCCCATTTCCTTACACATATGATCTGTAAATTGCTGCCACCCGAGGCCTAGAGGTGACATGTTTGAAGTCAGACAGGGTGGATGGGCTGAGATTAAACTAGATAATGGCTGCCTAATACTGCCAAACTGAAGATTTATAGTGCCGCTGCATCTGAAGCGTCATGTTTTTGAAGATTGAAAAAAGAATTGCATGCGGGTTGAAGGTGGGAGTGCATCTGAGCTCCTTTGGTGCATATATTCTGCATGAAGCTGGTGTCAAGATCATATTCAAGGTTGTAGGTTTAATTAAAAAACTGACACAATGGGCAGATGTAGCGTTCTATCTCACATTTATCACAAGAAATAGTTGATTCATTCATTCTGTGCGATGAGGAGTTTGTCAAGTCCTCTGGTGGACAGTTTTGCGGCATCATGTGCATCTTTTCTTCCTTCCTTTTTTTTACATTTATTAAAACCAGTTCAATCGCTGTTTTTACAACCCCGCTTCCCTCTTTCATTCATTATAGTGTCTTATCTTGGCAGGCAATCAAAACTGCCAGGCAGCCAGTCCATTATGCACATATGAAGCCCATCACTCCAACCGGATTGGCCAATTCATCAAACATTTATCTTTTGCCCTGTGAACAGCGTGTCAATTTGCCTGTCACTCCCAAGCTTTCGCAGCCACTTCGGAATAAAAACATAACTTTTCCTACACCGGAGACAGCTTTGATGCTAAATCTCCCCTCTTTAACTTTCAAACAAGGTCTAAAGTCGGATTCCAATCCTCGCACAGGAACAGACACTTGTGCTGTTGACCGAACCAGAGTCGTTCTTTGAGACCGAGCCGTGGTGCTGGTTGCAGATCAGCTGGTGAGTATGTACGGCCTAGATCGCCCGTGGCGGTTCTGGGACCTTGTTTTGGCTCCAGACACATGGGTGACACTGTAGAGCCAAGGATATGAGAGAGACTAATATCAAAGGATGATCAGAGCTGCTCTGTCAAGAACAGACACACTAGGGACTCAAAAAAGAGAGCAGAGAAGAGAAAGGCCTTTTAAAACCGGCGAGCAAACAAGGGAATTACTGGCCATAGCAAAGGGAAATATCAAAGCTGGGAATATCATACAGAAGGAGGCTTTTGCTAAATGGGATCACTGCTGGAACGCAGACTCCGAATACAAAGGCAGCGTGAGTGTGTTTGAATGAACGCTGTGTTGCGGTTTGCAATGTTTGCTAACTTGGCAGGTGTATCTCTGAATTCTCTTTCCTTTTCTCTTTCTCTCTCTGTCTCTCCCTCCCTGGACATGTGACCTGTGAAAGCTGGCTGACTAATGGCTGCAGTGACTGACATTTCAACCAATAATCACAGAGTGTTTTTTCCCCTGTTGTCAGCAGCAGTTTATCAATCAGCATGTCCGCATTAGTATTTGTCTATCGATCCATCCATCTCTGTCAAGCCATCTCTGTGTCATTGTCTGAGCTCTTGTCCTCTTGTTTGGCTTCTTTTGAGGATAGTCTGCATAGTAATTTGTTTTACAGGCCCTGGCTTTGAAAGTTTGCTTAACAGCATTTACATGGCGGCCTTTTGAGGAGGCGTGGAATTAGATGTTCTCAGTTAGTGCTTGTTTCGCATGTCAGCAAACTGTCACCATCTACACGGGATCTTTTTAAAGTAACCTTTGGTAGTAAAGTAATTGTTTGACCTTCTATCAACTTTCTCTGTCAGTATTTCTCCTCCTCATTCCATTAGGCATTATGTTTAACAATTGGATTACGAGACATCCCGATTTTACAAGCAATAGTTACCATCAAGATGCTGTTTGTCCCAATAATTAGCTGCATCATATACGAGCTAGTGTCTGTATCTCTGTAAAACTACACCTGTCACAAAAACGTGAAAACACACCGTGATTTTGTTCTTCGTTTTCGTGTTGGTGGTTTAATGAGGGGAATATTTCCACAAATGTGTCGCCACGTGGAGTAATGAAGAAAAAAAAACATCCTAGATAAAGTTTTGATGGTAAATTTTTTACAGAGGTAACAAAAACATCTGTCACTAGATTTGATCGTTTATATCACTTAGGTTCAGACTATCATTCTTAGTTATTTCTTAAACCGTGTATTGTGTTGCATTTCATTATGAAGTTCCATACTACATTTTATTTACTCAACTGCACACTTGGTGCTAGGTGAGTTTCAATTGTGGACCCTGTTTGTTGCTCAATCGTCCAAATAATATGCTTGATGTGCCCAAAGATCAGATTTATCCAAGCTATTTTAATCTAAAAATGTTTTTTGTCTTTTTTTTCTTACAAACTGTTATGAATGTAAACGTTGTAAAGCACTCATGTGTCGCCACCACATTAGAGTGCACACATTATCCACCAAGCCATCTCTGACCTGTATTTAATTTGTATCATGGTCATTTGGTCGCCTTATTTATCTTGTGTAATCATGTGTTTTTTCCAGCGCATTATGTTGTTTAGCAGCTAAATCTCCTGTTTTGTGAGCTGTGTGCTAACTCAGGCAGAGAGAGGCAGACACGCCGCACTGGCAGACATGTTGAGATATTTACTGTGACAATGAGCTTGATCATAATTATCTTAACAAGGAGTGGGTTCATTGGCATGGCTCGTTAAATCTATCTCTCTTTCCTTCTCTCGTGTCTTCCCGTCCATCTCTCTCCTTCTCGCCTTAGATCAAACGGCGCTCCCTGCGTTGTGCTATTGTCATTGTGGTGTGACTTTGAAGATGGTGGTGAAAATGTGCAGTCAGTTTTGGATTCCCCATGGGGACGAAGTGTGAGTCGGAGAGGTTCCTACCTGAACGTGTTTGTGTGTGATTGAGTTTTAGATTGCTTGTGTATTGATGTTTTTTTAGTTTTGTAAGTGCCTGTTCAGGATTTACTCACCCTAAAGTTGTTTTTTATTGTCTGAAACAAGTGTCATACAACAAAATGAACATGGTAAGCAAACTTTATTAAAAAAAGGTCCCACTTTATATTAGGTAGCCTTAACTACTTACATTTAAATGAATCATTTGATACAATGCACTTGTTACTTGATACAATGTGAACATACATGGTTTTACATTGTAATTATATTTTTAAAATATGTGCATGAAATTATATCTGTAATTAATTTCTGTAATTACATTTATAAATACACCGTTGACCCATCCCTTACACCTTAACCCACTTTTAAACCTGCCCATACCTCACCTAACCTCACCCGTATCCCACCTCAATAGCAGCAAAAGTGTTTTGCAATACAATATGAACACAATAAGTAGTAGTACATTGTACTTTTTGAAGCAAGTACGTAGTAGTCAAGATGCAGGAAGCATAAATTACAAATTGGTGTCATTAAAAGTAGTGCACCATGTGCTCTATATTCTAGGTGTTTTAAAGTGTGACGTAGCCAAATGTTGCATGGTAAATTGAACATGCAAGATTATCTGTGAATAAAAACCAAATATAATATAGACTATGAACTGTGAACTGTGAAAACGAGCTGCATAAAGATTCTTTAACATTTCTCTCTTTGCATTCCATGGACAAAATAGCAAGCTATGGGGTTTAAAATATGTAGAAGCCATTTCTGCAACTTCATATCCTATACTTTTCATATGTCTTAGAATCTTTTTTGCACCACTTTTATCAGTTGAAGCAATTTTTCTGTATTTTATTTTGTTTGATCTATCTTGTAATCTCACTGTTATATTTTTTTTTTTTCATTTTTACTCATAGGCAGAATTTGGTTTCCATAGTCAGGACTTCAGTGAATAAATAACAGAATGTTCATTTTTGGGTGAACTGTTCCTTTAAAAGCATTTGGCAATTAATCATTCAGTTAGCGGCACATTTTGAAAGTTTTGCTCTTCTGCACTGTACAGATGTTGCATATAATACAGCAGTGCAAATGTTTAGGCACAACGTGTTGTGGGCAAATTAGGGTTGAATCCCTGTTTGTTGTTGTGAATGTGATTTGGCCACTCCCTTGGCTGTGAATTTAACTGATTAAATCGCCTTTTGCACACAGCAGTAGTGACACGAAAACAACAATTAATAAGCAACCCCCCTGCGACGCACGGATGCCTCTTAACTAAGCGGCTAATAACATTACACCCGCCCAGAAACAGCCGAGGCAAACAGGTGGAGGGGGCTCACAGAACAGCTTTCGTTTATCGAGCAGGGACATTTCTCTGAATTTTGCACAATTTGACAATACAAATAGAACGTATTTCTCTTGCGGTTGGAGTTCTTGGCCGTCTGCTTCTATAAGTTTGCTTTCTTCCTCTTGTAAAGCCCATAAAATTTCATCAGCCGTGTTCTGCACGATAAGAGCGAGGTATTTGCATAACACAACAGAGAGTTTTATGACACTGACAGCAGGGCCGATTTGTTCGTTGCTACAATAGTTGGGTGTCTTCCAAAGACAGACTTCACCTGGCTAGATATCAACATTTACTCCTGTGAGCTCCTTCCAGATTGCCTTGGGATTTTCCATGCTACTGTACCACAAAAGGTCTCACGACAACAAAATCCATAAGTTTATGATATGCAGGTGTTATTTTCCCGTTTCGCTCCAAGAATGGCGAAGTCTAGCATCTAGTCGCCATCGATATGTTCTTTGCTTGAGGAGGCTGACAGACCTAAATGTCAATTAACCAAGGGTGGACACATTAACGTTGTAGGTTGTCAGCCTCTGCCATTTGAGGGATTAGAAACACACACCCCGGCTTTTATGCACCTTCCACGCCATGAACTTTGGAAGGCCCGACATTACCCTGAGCACCACCCTCCATCATGTTTATGCCAGCGCAGGGTGGGGAAGAGACCCAGACGGAGGGAAAGTCCTTGGGGACGGCGTGCCTGCCTGCCTGTGGGGGATTGGGTGTCACGATGGGGAATAAAGGGAGAACCATCAAACTTTTCCCCCCGTAAAGCAGTTGTTTTTAACAGCAAGCGGCTTATCGCAGAAGTTGCAGAAGTTGTACTCATTCCGTTTGTGGCTAGGCATTATAGCTGTGCTGGGAAAATGATGGATGACGAGTTAAATTTGTGTTGGGGGAGTGAAGGTGAACTGTGACAGAGTTATTTATCTTGGGAATGGAGGGTTAGGGTCAGGCAAAGCTGGGTGCCTGAAGGCACAAGACATTGACAAATTCATCCCGCGCACTGCATTTCTGAAGCCCTTTTGTTTTGAATCCTGGCTACTCACGAGTGACCCTCATCACTCACGCTGCCAGCGTGTGAAGGATGCCGCACCATGCCAGGGGATCTTAGCGCCACTAATTCTTATCATTCACTCTCCTGACAGTCCCAAGCCCAAACTATTCCGGCCTGTGAAAGGGCCCGCCTGAAATATTTATTTCTGCACATAATGGCTGCCCAGATTTAGGGCCATATCATTTTTCCTCTCTTGCCTTATCATTGCAGGTCACTGACAGGCCTGAAAGCGTTCAGCCGACTGGAAGAGCTGATTGTGGACAACAATCTTCTCGGAAATGACCTCCAGTTGCCCAGGTTACCATGGCTCCATACCCTGACACTCAATAAGAACCAAATATCCTTTGCTTTTCAGCTCTCATGCTTAACCAAAATGACAGGATATGCTGCGAGTTTCTTTGCAATGCAGTGCAGGATCTCCACACTGGGTCTCTTTAAATTATGTTATTGTGTTAAATTGAGCTCCTGTCTAATGGGCTTGCTTTATAAACTCACTTGAGTTTGTGCCATAGTGACCTCTAGTGGAGGAGAGGCGAAAAACAAAGGGGGAACAAAACCGGTACAGTCCCATGACTGAAAGATAAAGCTGGCGTTTTTAGGGGTCTGTCGTTGCTGTCTTTGTCTTAGCAGAATCGAGTTCGGTGAGTGCGTGATTGGATTTTGTGGTTGTGGTGGGTTACCCCTACGGTATTGTTGGTGCGCAGTTATGGGGTGGGTCGGCGTCGGCAGGGCAGGCCAGGTTGGGTAAAGCAGAGCAACAGAGTGTGTTAGTTTAACCGGAGTAGTGGGTGAACCCGGTATAGAGGGGTTGGTTCACATGTGTGGGTAAGTCGTAGCTGTGGGGTGGTTGGAAAGAGGGCTAACGTACCAGCCACCCCACGCCAAAAGTAAATATTTGAAGCCGGACTGGAAATTTCAGGTTTCTGTCTGTTGACATTCAGCAATTACATCACTGCGACTCGTTACATTTAGTTTGTGTGATGAGACGCAAAGAGAAGTAAATGGCAAAAGTAAATGTGCTAGCCTGACGAAAATTTATGCTCTGCTGTTTGTCACTGGATGCTATCCATCTACATAATAATGACGCAGCCTCACCCTCTGTTCTCCAAACAGCTCTCCTCCGACAGAGTGTCAGCAGCTCAGACCCGAATTCTGCTGTGAAGTGGTCTGCACATGCTAATGGGCCAATTATTTACATCCTGTAGTGGCCTGCTGCCATTGAAATTCAAGTGCTGCATTAGTGTGGTTGTATTTTGACACGTTTCGGGCACCATTTTCCAATGACGTGAATGTATTAGTGATGAATTTGCTGTGAAGTGGCTGTTTGTTTCCCTGTGCTGGGTGAAGGGGAGGGGGGTGTCCATGGCTTAGGGAGTCACTAACTGTTTTTACCACAAGGCATCCATCATTTTGTCAATGTTTTTAATGTTCTGCACCAAGCCACCCAGGAAATGGGAAGAGGAACAGGAGAAGAGAACAGCCAAACTTGCAGCAAATGCCAAAATCTCACCCTTAAAGTTACCCACTCTTTGTATTCTCAAGCACAATTGCTTTTAAGCTCATTCCGAGGGTTTCAGACAGATTTCTTCTGGCTGGCCAGGCCAGTGGAGAGCACAGAGTAAATGCTAATGTAATTAACAGCCTGGATTCCTTGACCTCTGCCCCGTGACACTTCACCGACATCGAGGCCCTGTTGGAGCATTTGGCGGAAGTGACGCCAGCGCTGGAATACCTGAGCCTTCTGGGAAATGAGGCCTGTCCCAACCAACTGGTCAGCATGGATAAAGATGAAGACGACTATCATTATTGTTGTATCATCAGGGTTGTTCTGTGTTATTAGCTATCTGGGTTTGGTTTGGGTTTCGTTACATTCTTTTATTTGTGTCCTTTTTTTGGAAATTTGGGCTTTTAAACTTGGAAAATTAACAACACTAAATTAGGAGTATTTTAATTTGAATAACATTTTAATTAGGAATAAATTCATGCTTTTATTTGAGCAAGAATGCATTAAATTGATCAATGTTATAACAGGTAAGACATTTATAATGTTACAACCGTTGTTTTGAATTTTCTGTTCATCAAAGAATCCTGAAAAAAACATAAATTGTGATTTCCACAGAAATATTAAGATACTGTTTACCTTATTATTATCAACATTGATAATAATAAGAAATGTTTCCACCACATTGTTGGGGGATTGGTTTTCCTATTTGTCTCCCCCCCCCCCCCCCCCCCCCCAATCAAACAAATATGTGGTCACTAGTGGTCTCAGAACCTTTGGGCCTCGCTGTATATGAAATCTCTGGAATCCTAAAGCAATGAAGGCCATTTTTTAGGCAATCATGAATATTTGTTTTGATATGTTTTTATTTCTTCTGGTAAAAAATTGAAATACCCCAGGAGTGTGTAGTTTGGCAACTTTCAGTAATCTTTTATTTGGATGAACGGCTGTTGCACAACACCATAAATCACATTGCACAAGCAAAGACTGATACTTTAGGCTATAACCACACTCCTCTTAAAGCTACTCACCTCCTTTTTTTCTTTTCGTAGACTTGCAAAATCGATTTCATGTGTGAATTGTGCTAACCACAAATGAGTGTTTGCTATCCTTTCCTACAAGATGAAACGATGCATTCATTATCAAGCCCAGGCCTATGGGAGTGCAATGCCACGCTATGTTACCACCATTTGTCAGGTTTTCAACATAAAACCCAGTGGTGGGAAGAAGGGAGGGAGAAACACATTCTTTGTCTACCTTAGACCTAAGTGCATTTTTCTTGACACTGTGTTCAGTATGAATCATTTACAATACAGATGAACCCAATAGGCGCCTCTCTCGCGCAATGTCTCCCATGCTTCACTTGGTGTAGAGGACGACTATTCTTTCCCTGACTGACAGCAGCTGTGTGTTTGTGATGTAATATTCATAATGTGTCACATAGTAATACATCAATTTGAGCATAATGCAGATTTGATGTCTGACAGGGTTAGGCGAGCTCTCAGGTCATAGCAGGACTGGCCTTGGGCTATGCACTTCTCAGACTGCGCCCTAAGAACAAAAAATAAAAAATGCGACCTGCTTCATAACGCGGTGAAATATAGCTCGCCTCTTTGCGCTCTTTCAATTAGTCAAATGAAATGAACAGGCGTAAGTACACTCGGCTGTATTTTACAGCAGTAGCTCGGCTCATTCATCATTGTTTACTTCTGGGGCTCGAGGAGTTTTTTTTCCCCCTCCCTTTAGCTGAAGAAGTACAGCGCTCGACACAGCGACAGCCATCTGCGGTAAAGGATGTGTGTCCTGTCTCTCTGGAATGCTCTCCAGCCCATGCTGTCTGTGATTGCATGTTTGTCTCTTGACATCATGACGTGTGTGTGGGCTTAAATATCTGTGTTTGCTGAAGATCAGAAAGTTAAGGGCCAGTTTTGCCTGGGGTGCTTTAAACAACACTTGCTGCAGAGCTGCTCCAACCATCTGTTAGATCAGCACAAACACTTTCACAATCATCAGGAAAACACCTGCATATTTCCCACTAACAGTCGCTGTTATTATGTTTGTTTGTAATTGAATCATAACAGTAAACAAAGCGTACCCACACCACACTGCTCCCAGTCACTCCAGAGGAATTTGTTACATAAAGTAATTACTCTTACTGCTGCACAAAGTTAAGGTTAGGGATTTAAACAAAATAACTCTTAAATATTCCCCTCTCTCTCTCTCTATACACACACACACACACACATCATACAAGTTTGGGATCAGCAAGATTTTTTATATTTTTGAAAGAGGTCTCTTATGCTCACCAAGGCAGCATTTATTTGATCAAAAATACCGTAAAAACTGTGATATTGTGAATAATTATTACAATTTAAAATAGCTGTTTTCTATTTTAATATATTTAAAATGTATTTTATTCATGTGATGGTAAAGCTGAATTTTCATCAGTGATTACTCCAGTCTTTAGTGTCCACTGATCCTTCAGAAATCATTCTAATATGCTGATTTTTCTTTATTTTTCTTAAAGAAATGAATACTTTTATTCTGCAAAAATGTTAAATTTCTAAATCTATTTTTATTTTTATTTTTTATTCATCATTGAATCCGTGTGTGTGTGTTATATGTCAATTATTTGTATAAATATATGTAATTAGTGTTAATTATTAATAATTGTTTTTTTCCCCCTCACCAAACTTGTTTTTCATTGCTTACTGTGTAAAAACAAGTGCTGTCGAAATTAAAATAAAATATTAGGATTATTGATTCTAGGTCGTTAGAGAGTCAAAAGAAAGAAAAAGTAAATGCATTTGGTAATTGCTTTAAGAATTTGAATTAAACTAATGCATTATTTCAGTTCAATACTGACCCAAATAAAAATAAATTTAATTTTTTTTATAAAAAAACAAAAACATAGCAACACCCTGGCAAGCACCACAGCATGGACTCGTAAGTAAAACTCGTGTTTTCTTCAGAATATGTAGAAAATCTAGATTGCTATATTGTTGTAAATTCTAATTGGCAAAAATGGTGCTTACGTGCACAAGACACACACTTGGGTGTTTATGCAAATAGAGTTTAACTCTGAATAGATGCGGTGGAAAACACATCCCTGCACGTTTTTGATTCAGGCTTATCTTAATAGGATCAATCTGCAGTTGTGTTCTCTGTGATCCATCAGGAATAAACACGTAGCATGGGTTCGCCTTCGTCCTTCATCATTGTCATCATCATGGGTTTGTTGCTGGCTTTTGCATGAGAGCTCGGTTGGAAATCTGTCACTGCCCATATACACATCTGTTCACACCCTCCACTTAGTGTCTCTCTCTCGGTCTGTCTCACTCTCTCTGTCTCTCTCTCTTTCTATCTCACTCTCTGTTTGAAGTCTTGACATGCCTCTTCCTCCATTCCAGTCAGCCTGTGAAAGAATCTGTTGTCATCTATGTATTCCTGCTATTATCTCACGTCATTTTCTCTCCCTGAATGAAAGACAGAGAGTGTGTGAAAGCGTAAAGAGATATCTGTGAAGCTACAGAAATGACAGCTTGGCAGATTCTGTCAATGTGGGCTTTTTATCTGTTTATGTGTTGTACGTATTTTACATATTTTGAAGGTAATTATCTATTTACAAATATTGCTATGGTTAATTTAATGCATTTCGAATGAAATGTTCATTTAAGTTTTGTTTTATGTGGTTGGCTTTCAGACTCATTTAAATGAGTTCTCTTCTTCGTCATTTAAAACTGCTGTCATGGTGGATTTTGATCTATTTTATTATTATTGTTTTAATACTACTTCTGTAATTATAGTTTTAAGAAATTATAGATTTTTATATTATATATTGTATAGATTCGGTTAATATTTTGTATTAGATTGTTTTTTTTATATCTTCTCATTGTACTTTAATTTTTTTATATTTAAATAGTATGTTTTAATCCCTACATGTTTTTTATTATTAAATTTTACTTTTATTTATTGTGATCTGTCTATTTTCTTTCTTTTCCATGCAAGATACGCACTTCCTAAAATTTAAAGGCAGCTTATTTTCATGTGTACAGGCCCATTTTACTGTGAGCATAATATTATAAAAAACAAAATTGAAGTATACTAAAGGCAAAACAAATTACTGAAATATTATCTTAAGATATTTACAATTACTGGATTATATAAGGAACATTTGCTTCCCTCCAAAGTAACCCACAAATAAATAAATAAACAAACAAACAAACAAATAAATAAATATCACATTATGACATTGTATGTGGTTTGGTGTTTTCTAATGTTGTTGTTGTTGTTTTATTTTTATTTATTTATGTATTTAACTGTTTTAATGTATTTTCAAAAGTATTAAAACTAAATTATGAAAACTGCAGCAAAACAACATAAAATGTTACTTTTGTAACCTGTGATCTGCATACATGCTGAATAGTTAATCTGTCTGGGGTGGGGTTGGGGTGTATTTGTATTTTTTTTTTCAATCTGTAGGTACTTTGTGCTACATAAGCTGACAAAGCTGAAGTTCCTGGACACCAGGAGAGTGACACAGTGGGAGCGGTCAGAGGCCGAAGCACGTGGAGCTTTCATGAAGGTGGTCAAGCCGAAAAATGACCAAGTAAGTGCTTTGATTTTACTAGAAAGACCAAGACGCATACAGGATCAACAGACAGTTGAGATAATCTGAAATAACTGACTGTGTATCCCAGATTTAGATACCTAAAATTCTCTGTGGTTTAGCATGTAACCCAGCAGCCGGTTAAGCATCTTTACCTTATGTAATGTGGCCGAATAACTACACAGCCTGACCCTGTAAATGATTTGTGTAACCCTCCCCTTTCTGTGCAGATGACTATAAGAACTTAAAAGGCTAAGGCACCGTAAGCTAATTCATCCCACTCCTTCTTAGCTTCCATTGTTTGTTCGTAGCAAATTGTCAGAATCTTTTAAGAGGTTACTTGTACGCAGCTCTTTGAAGACGTGGCCTTTCAATCTCGCATGGCTGTTTAGAGGAGGGTCTTTTTAATGACCACGACCTGACCTCTTTCTGTATGCATGAGCCCAGATCAAAGTGGACAGCGCCTGTCCGATCGGCCTTGCTTCGCGCGACGTGACAGTGCTCTCAATCGGAGTGACAGCTCACGTTCACGACAGTCACCATCGCTTAATTATCATCGCACACACAATTATTTCTCTCTCTCGCTCGCATTTCAAGGAGGCAGGCCGAATCCTAGTCTTCGAACACATCTCCATTCTCTTCAGAGTTTATGGAGGAATGGCTTTAGTAAGATTTGATTTCATGTAATTGTGCAGTCATAAAATATTTAGCTTGTGGTCGAACCAGGTCTTTATATTCACTACTTCCCGAGAGTTAGAGAAGCAAATAGGGATGTGGATGCTCATATAATTTGATGCAGAGTTTAAAAAGAACAGATTATTTATCACAGTCAACATTTAGACAAAATAAGCTGGTATTTATTTTGTTTGCATGACGCTGAAGTCACTTATTTTGCTTCAGCATTAAAGTGACAGAAAAAGTGAAAACCATGCACTGAGTTAACCTCATTCAGGCATGTTTTTAGTTTGAAGGGTATTTTGTTGGTTGGAAAATGAATTGAATTTTCAATTCATGAATTGAATGAATTGAATTTTTCACTTGAATTTTAATATATAAAGGCCACATTTTAAGCTGCCTTCTTGCTGTGATATTAGGTACACTGATACATCGCAAGGTTTTTTATAAAAGTCCAAGGAATTTGAATAGCATAACATTGAAACTTTTTCACCTGATCCAAGAGTCTCAAATTATACCCAAAGTGTAAATAGCGGGACAGAAATTGCTCTTATCACATTCAAAGAGTTTTCACTTTATTGTCTCCCAAAGTGACGTTGCACTTACTGAATGTGTTGAAATGTTTAGCATCTTTGCAATTTAGCCCAAGGTGACATTTATTACAGCCTGTTGCAAATCTCTTTCTCTTCTGCATTGATTTTTTTCCTCCCACCATGCACTGGTGGTCCTACAACTATATATTAATGTAAGTGGTTGAAAATGAGCTGTCTCGCTGTTGTTGTCTGGTGTCTCTGCATGGCTGATGTGTGCTGGAAGGGAGGGAGGTCGTTTTGCGAGCTGTAGTTATGAGGACAGCATAATTGGGCCTGTGTTTTATTGGATTTCTAGAGTGGTGAAATGGAGTGATCTGACCAGTTTAGAGAGAGAGATAGAAAAAGGAGAGAGGGATAAACAACTACCTGCAGTAAACAAGGAAATCCAGAAAGGGTATTTAGGATTTTTTTTCCATCTCCTTTCTCAAAGCCACGGTTAAGAGAAGGAAAGTGAAAAGCCTTAAGCTGTACTTTTGGGAAATTGGGTGTGCAGGAATGCCATAATGTGATAATTTTTCAGAGGACTCGGAGGTCATGGAATGTGATGGTGTGAAACCACACCGAGACCAAAAAAAAGTTGTGGTTAAATTTTGGCTCCTTGAAGTACAGCAAACCCTTCATAACATTAAGTCATTCACTTTAACTAGCCATGTCTACAAAAACTGACACCTTTGGTCACCTATTTTAGAAGCTCTTTTGTACAATGCTCAGCAAAAATAATAAATATTAAGCAACCGAAGGACACTTTTTTTTTTATGAAAACATGAAGTAGCTGCTTCTCGGTGTAACGTTTGGTAGCCATGTAAGGATATAATGGCTCTGAAATGTCAGCTAGATTATGCTTGGATGAAGCATTTGACTTGATTTTCTCACCACGATACACAATTTCTCCCACATCCTTCTCCTGGATAATGAAAAACAGACGGCCCAACTGGAGGAGTTCGAGTCAGTGCTGAGTCCCATCAGTTCTAGTCACACAAACTCGGCTCTCCGTAATGTTGGCAGATCCAGGAAAGTTATGAGGTCGATCTCCTCTCTGCATTTTTCATATTAATCTGCCTCTCGTCAGAGTTCATATCAAGACAGCGAAATAAAAGAGCCAAACTAAGACAGACCACCTCAGTGAAGCTGCCTGATAGCATGTGATTATTGTATTTTTTGGTTTGTATGCTCTGTAGAAAGCGAGATGGACACAGAATGCTTCTCTTTTTCTCTCTGTATCATCTCTCTTGCGTTGTGGTGCCATATTCATCTCTCTATGTGAGAATTATGACTTCCCTAAAGCATTTAAACATAATAAACAGCAGGCTGTAGAATTGAGCGCCAATGCACCTTCAGTGTTTTATGGATAAATCTTTCCTCGAAGACACTTATGAAAATATCGTTGCAATGGGAAGTGCAATTTGGCCAAACAGATTGCTTGGAAACAGTCGTTACTGCCATTTTCTACAGACAACCTTAACTAAATTTTTTGTGACTCTGAAACTAACTTGTGATGGGTGATTCAGTTTAGCTGATCCACAAAGATAACAGGCATATTTACTGCATACATTGTCATCAACACTGTGTTAAATTAAACCAGCCACAACTGTGCACGAACTTGCAGCTGTTTCTTTGTGCATTTAAGCAGGTTTGCAGCCTGTGTGTGCATGTTTGTTTTGTTGTTGGTATGTGTACAGATCCAATAAATCTGGGATTTTCTGATCCCAGGACACGCATACACATGACTACAATAAATTATTTGATAGTATGTTTAATTACACGTTTGTCTTATTTTTTTATACCAATTCTCACTATTAACTAGCATGCATATTGCTAGCATATTGTCTGTTTATTAGTACTTATAAAGCATATATTAATTTCTGCATGACCATAATTTAGATCCCTTAATCCTACCAATACCTAAACAACTGCATTACTAATTATCAATAAGCAGCGAATTAGGAGTTTATTGAGGCAAATTTCATAGTTAATAGTTAGTTAACAGCGAGACTTGGACCTTAACATAAAGTGTGACTGTTTCTTTGTTTGTCAGTCAATCATCAATTAAAGACTGGTAAATTATTTATATATTTTTATAATGCTTTATAATGCTTATTATATTAAGAGATATAATGTTGTAAAATATACTTTTTGGTATATTAAAATAAAAGCTCATTCAAATTATTAATAAATAATAATATAATAATAATACTATATAACAATAAATTGAGGATGTCATTTTATTATTTATTATTATTATATTATTATTATTAATAATAACATTTTATAAATAACATAATATAGTATTAGTAGTAACAGTATAATACCATTATAATTTTGTTTTAATTAATATTTTTTTACTTATTAACTTATTATTTATTATATTATTATCTTTTATAATAATAGTAGTAGAATAATACCATTAGTCACTTTTGTTTTGATTAATCATTTCATTTTTTAATATGAAAATGATTTTTATATGAAAATAATTCATATATTAATAAATATTATAATAGTAGTAGTAATATCATTAGTAATTTTATTTATTTTTATTAACCCAAACTCCTCTGTAAGTAGAAGAGTAAAAAGAGGATCATTAACATAAACATGGCATCAAGTCACTGCAGTATTGATCAAAGTCACAGTCTCTGTCCATCACCATTTTTTAGGATTGCTGCGCTTCATGTGTGGGAAGAGCGTAGCTATGAGAACACTGTCTCCCCCATGTGTCAGAAAGCACGGTTTGGATTTCCCCTCATCTGTCCAGAGGGACAAGGGCTGGGACCCATTTTTCCTTCTGGCCCGTGGTGTCCAGCAGTGAAGTGTTTGGACCGCAGAGGGACTGGCCGCTGAAAGTGCTCTGGCAGCTGGAGTTTTTGGGAGGTCGCCGTGAGGGCACAGTCCGCAAAAAACAGCCGCAATTAGAGCTAGTGACTCATTGTGTCCACATAAATCACATGACATTGCACATCATAAACAGACTGTAAAGCTTTAAAGCACAGTTAATTGTTAGTAATAGCTGCACGATTGATTTATGGCCCCGTACAAAGCCGAGAGATAGGGGCGGATGACCTCAACGTCACGTCACTCTTATTACACGAATGATATATTGCATATTTTGGCCTGAAAACAAGCAGATGTTTTTGAGGAGTTTTGTTTGAACAGCCACAATGATGTTTCCCATTTGCATTGCTTAATGGAAGTTGAGGGAGAACGGCCCATCTGTCCCTTGCGTTTGCTTAACTGCTATAAGATATGACTAAATGTAGTTGTAAAAATGACAGTATCAAGCTTAGATGTTGTCAAGGTTTTGTTCCTTGCATTAAACAAAACCATAACAGAGTGAAAATGTGCTGTGTCATTGACATCAATACGCACAATCCTTAAACAGAGTATTCTGTTACAGTAATAACCATAGATATTATCCTGTAGTGGATTTTGATTTGCATAAACCAGATACTGCTTAGTCATAATTGGTCTCATCTCATCTAATGTACTGTATATCACACAAAACTTGACAGTACTTATTTATCTGGCTAGCATTTGTTTATTTTGTTACATGCCAGTCTGTTATTGTAGTATAATCTATTTCAGGTAAACCAGCCCCAAATGGCACATTAAAACAAAGCAAACTGTGGTTGGTCACTTTGTGTCAATCAGACTGTTTCTTTCCATCTAAGTGGGCAGTTCTGGCCTGAATAAGTAGCAGTGTTAAACTTTTTTCTGTTTAGTCAAGGCCTGGTCAAGTGAGAGTATTAATGAACTAAAGATGACTAGCTGGGATTTCTCTAGTTGATGGATGCCCTCCGTGCTTCTGCTGTTAGTGTGGAAGTGGACAGAGTGGTTCTGCTAGCGCTACTAAGTGAGCAGTTTTTTTTAAGTCCCAACACTTATTCAATGATGTTTTTGCAATTACAGAGACACAGACAAGCATGTCCCACAGCGCCAGCACTCATAGTTTAATTACAGTTTAACTTTTCAGTTTTCCTCTGATGATTGTAAGATGTTGCCAGGCTAATTAAACACAGATGGCTTATTCTGAAAGACCTCAGCATGCGTGCGTGTTGCCGCTCAGGACCGCACCAGTGTTAGAGTTTGAAGATAGAGCCAGATCATTAGGCATATTTAAAATAATCCTGCGTCTGATTATATCATGTAATGCTAATTGTGTCATTGTGATTTATAAACACATGCAAATAAGCCAGTGCCGCTAATGTTGCAATTGTAACACTCAATTTGTGTTTCATTAGGGTGAATAGATACTGATAGCACTTTATCTCTCAGTTGATCGGCCCTGAAGGAGGACCCTTGGTAAAATATTATACCTCTGTAAAATGTATGTAACTTTGAATAAATGCAAAACAGTTGTGGTGTGCAGAGTATGCGAGCGCAACGCCGACCTCATAACGGCATCGGGGGGGGGGGGCGGGGGGGGGGGCGGGGGGGGGGGGGGGGGGGGGGGCCGGAACTGCTTCCATGTACAAAAGTGAGCGCAAGCTAGATTAAATTGATTATTACGTTTTGAATATGGATATTTTTCGTAATACACTTTTTATTATGAATGGATGCACTTTATTTCACTTCTTTTGGACTGAAGCACTGCAACACCCGCTGACTGCCATTAAACAGCTTGGAAGGTCAAAGACAATTTTTTATATAACTCCGATTGGATTCGTCTGAAAGAAGAAAGTCATATACTCCTAGGATGCCTTGAGGGTGAGTAATTCATGGGCTAATTTTTATTTTTGGGTAAACTAACCCTTTAATGCACATTTTAAACGAATTGGGTGAATCATTAGGCGCATTGCATTTGAAGCGGCACACTTCATTAGTCCAATCGTGTAGAGAGCGATTCAAAAGTCGTCTGCTCTCTATAGCTCTTGCGGTACTTTGATGTCACATACCGATCGGTCTGATGGTGATGATCCGCTTCAAGTCGAACAAGCCTAATGATTCAATGGACCATTCATAAAGATAACCATTTACTACACTCCTGAATGAATCAGCCATTTGAACGAATCAAATGAATGAATAAATGACTCGATGACTTAATCATTAAGACAATTACCACCACCTACTAGCAGTTTTAGTTTATTGTTTAGAGTATCATTTCATTAAAGAATAATTTCATATTTACATAATAATAAAAAAAGTGAAAAAAAATCTATTAAGGAGAGTTCACCCACCCAAAAAGGAACAAATTGTCATCATTTACCAAAAGAGTATATGTAATACATTTTATCAAACAAAATATTTATTGCTGAAGCTACTTTTTGTAATGTCTGTTTGATGCTTTACACAACAATGACTTTAAATTATCTTTTGGGAGTAATTTCTCAGCCAAATTTGATGTGCGATTAATTTGCGATTAATTAGATTAATTAATTGCCACATCATGTAATTAATTAGATTAAAAAGATTAATCTAACCCCTTAGGCTTACCAGCCCTAATATATATTTAACTATATATTATTAATATATCTATATTATATATACACCACACACAATATATTATAATATATTATATATATATATATATATAATATATATATATATAATATAATACGATATATATATACAGTAATACATAAAATATGTAATACTACCATATATGCATATTATTAGTTGTTTATATATATATATATATACAGTATATACATATATAAATATATATACAGTATATACATATATATATATCTTATAGATCTATGTAAAGTATGTATGTGTGTGTGTGTATACACACACAAACAAACAAACACACAATATATAATCCTAAACAAGTTATTACAAAATGATTTAAAAATTGTATGATTATGAAATCATACCAAATAACATTCTCATTGGGTTTTCAACAAACTTCAACACTCAAGGGCTCATTAAAGCAAAATAGAGTAAATTCTGAATTTCAAATGTTTCCCTTCAAGTAAGGTATTATTTTAAGGTATTTTATGTAGTAGTTATGTTTAGGCATTAGGTTAGGGATCTAGAATATGGTCATGCAGAATAAGGCATATATGCATTAAGTACTAATAAACAGGCAGTATGCTAGTAATGTGCATGTTAGTAAGTAACTCGTTAATAGTGAATAGTGTTCCCTAATCTAAAGTGTTACCGCTTTTTCTTTCCACAAACATTTTCTTAAACATCTTCATATTCACATATAGCAGTGCACTGCATGTTAAAGAGCAGCACTAATTGTATGCAGTGCTTGGCGGCAGTAAAAGTGACCGTGACAGAGATTGAGTGTTTTTCTGTCCCAGGGGACTCTGAGCTTTTCTCACCCTATGTCAGTGGCTCCCTGTTGGGGCCTTGAATCTCAGACCTGCAGGAAAGCTGGAGCCAAAGAGGCAGCAGGAACTCTTATTACAGGGGCCGGTCGAACCCAAACAAGCCTCCGTGACCGATTCCCTCCCACTCAGCTCTTTTCTAAGCCTGCCGCTACTCAAAACAACTAGCCATGATTGCATTACACCTCCACTTTTCTTATTTACTTTAATGAGTTAAGAAGGTTTTTACATGTGTGTGTATATATACATATATATACTGCATGTTTGGAGTTTTTAAGAGAATCAGAAGCGCGAACAAGAACTAGGTGTGTGAATTTCACACGTCGTGTATGGAGGAGTAATTGAAAAGCTCTTTGTAGCAGCACTTTGACTGGCCTGACAAAAGGGGCTGAAGTTATGGGAACTCTTCGCTCAGAGCAATACTTGTTGACTTGCAGAATTCGAGGAGGATGCCAAAAGGAAAGTTGCCCTATTCAAGTTTTTGCTTACACAAGGCCTCTTTGTGGTTTTTAAAGCTTGTCAGACACGTCAGGCCCGGTAAGAAACAGTATATTGTTTCCAGCACTTTGGATTCCTTTCCTTCTGACATCTGCCAGTCTGTAAAGATGATAAATTCTTGCCTCATTAGCCAGCGGTGTGGGATTACAGCCTGACAACACATTAATCACTTGCCTCTGTGGCAGGCCCCACTCGCAATAGGCATTGTTAACAAAACTTTTCTAATATGTCACTCTCCTCTCTGACAGGCCGTAATCAATCATCCTGATTGACAGAGCTGATAGATTACACTATTTATGCTCTGTGTAATGAAAGATAGCGTTTCCACCTACTGTCATTCCTGAGATAATGATAGCCCACCTCTGTAAAGGAACATACACACAGAGTGCACAGAAGAAAGGCACGAGAAGAAAAGGCGAAGCAGACAAATGCTGGCATGCATTGTGAACTTTAAGCAGACAATGTTCTACTCCTCGGTGGGTGTCTCTTTTTGTTGCGCAGCATTGTTTGGTAATACGGGCTCACTTTAAGGAAGGCTTCGACAGCGCCGCCGCCATTGTGCGTGTGTTCTGGCAGGGAAAAGTCGACTTTGTCTACCTGAGGATTCGGTTTCCGTGGCCTCATTGTGGAGGTGAAGCTTTTGTAGGCTTTTTGTTTTCCAATCGGGAGGGAACGCGAACGACAGCGACGAATCTGTGGGCCGAAACGCAATGATCGCGTGATTTATAGCGCACCTCGTATGTAAATGTTTCAAATATTGGCAAAATTACCAGTAATTTGCGCTTTCTCATTTTCCGTTCGGCATCGTTCGCCCGTGTCTAATAGCGTCTAATAGCAGCTAATACGGGTTCTGGGCTTTGTTTATAATCTGGTTTACTTCATTGCTTGTGCAATTGCACTGAATCTCCACATATTCTTGCTGAAGGGGCTGCTGTGAGGAGTGCCATTTCAAAAAGAGGAAGCGAATGAAAAAGAGGAATAGTCCATCATGCACCTGACAGCTAGCGAATTTGGTGCTTTTCTTGTGAGACAGTGAGCTGTCAGGAAATTAGTTAACTGGAGCATATTGTGGAGAGGCAGGTAATTTAGCCTCATTGATGGCATCACATAATGGCTCACAGGAGTCAGCTCCCTGACCTGCCAGTTCTTTGTGTATAATGCAGAATTTAGTGGCATGCTCAATGCATTCTGTCAGCTGCACGATTGGATTCTCAGCCCACTGTATCTCAGCCTGCAACATATTGGTCAATTATTTCTGAGGCTGTCAATGCTAGGAGGCACTGTTATTTAGTGTGTGTTAACTTTGCATCATTAAGACGCTGTGCGACAGCGAGAGACACTCCCGAGCGTAATTTATTTTGATACGGCCGCCGATAACCTTCATATTGTTTGACCTCCTGTTATGTTAAGGAGGAAGGAGGAAATTCGACAGCCAGCGACAGCATCGCGTGTGGATTCTTTTAATCTAGCGCTTAAGTTCAATACTCTCAACGTCGGTGCCTATTTGTTGTTTTGTTTTGTTTTTTTAATCGTTAGCCATCAGACAGCTTGCATTTCCCCATCTCCGGTTAGCCCACTTGTCATCCCAGCATTGTTATATCCAGATATAGCAGTGCTTTATGAAAATCCCAACAAGAATATAGCTGCTCAGAATGCCATAAAATAATCAATCACTCTTAGCGCTGCGTATGTATGCTGCCACCCTGCCTATGACGTAATTGCATTAGTCAATTAATATTCTCTATTTACGAGACAAGCCATCGAATAAACCGGTTTACTGCTTTGACAATGTTGACTTTTATTTTAGATGAGTTTAATGGCTACTAACAAGCCCAGCGGTAAATAAACAGCCTGTGTGGGTGGTAAAGAACCAGAGTACAAGAAGCCTCAGGCTACTGAAACCGAATGCGTGTGTGAACGGTAAGTGTGTCCATAAAAGCAGTAATTTAGGCATTTGGAAATAGAAGATTAATGAGAAATCTAAGTCAACGAAGCAGCTTCGAGAGCCGTGCCGATAGACGAGACCTACAGGAGCAACGCTTTGGTCCTTTTTCTCTTTGCCAGGCGGATGGGAATATAATTCATGTCGTCAGGGGTCAGGCAGTGTAAACCTGTGCTAATAGGTAGATCTGCACACAAAAGCATGGGGTGGAGTGAGATTTCAGATCTGCTCTGTTTGAGAACAAACAGCCAAGGCCTGTGTGAGATTAACTAGACAAGTGCACTGCATTAACGTTCTCTGTTCTCATCGGCACTGGGTCAGAGCTGACAAGTTAACATACAGATGCAAGACTGCAGAGCTGATTGGATAATGGAAGTTTGTGTGTGTTGTAGTCATCCGTTATGTACATAATCCTATCCTAAAAATTATTGATCTGCCTTACCATGTACTGCTATGGGGGTAGAATTGTTCCTTTATTCCAAATAAATAGATTATGATCCACAAATAAATGTAAAGAGATTAACAAAAATTAAACATATTGATGAATAAATAGAATGAGATCCACAAGTAAATCTTAGCGTTTCACAAACATGAAATAAATTCACAAATAAATAAAATGCAATTTGCAAATAAAAAACATATTCACAAATATCTTTTTAAGTCACAAACACAACTTTGCCTGGCATTCATTTGTGAATCACTCGCTCTGCATTTGTGGATTTTGAAACATTTCTAGCATCGAGACACACACCAATCCACAAATACGTGGACTCCACCCACCATCTACTCAAGCCAATCAGATAACAGCCACTATTCGCTGACCAATCGTAGCACAATCCCGCTATAGCCAATCACGTTTTGCTTTAAAATCAGGGCGGGACAGATTAATTTTGCACCCCTCTAAGGAACTGCATTCTATGGACACTTAGTTCAAATCAATCTGAAGTGCTGTTTGTGTGGTTAAAAAAAAAACCCTGTTTCCAAAAGATTGTTGGAGTGTAAGGCTTCTTTTCCTTCAGGATCAGTGCATGAGGATAAACTCAGGATTATACACAACTTGATCATTCACAGATCCCGAGCATGATCGCAATGCGTCCAACGCAAATAAAAATCATCATAATCAGTCTACACTGGACGAGGTGACATGGGACTTTTAAAGCACAATTGCGGTGACAAATATATGACATAATAAAACGTATAATATCAAATAGCCTCAGCATCATTGCACTGTGTACTGGGGATTTGTGAGTGGACCATGTAAATACAAACTGTGCATTTACTTTGGATGCTGTTAAGTAACTTTTACAATAAAAAACTTAGTAAGTCTGATTCATATGAAATATTGTTTGCGTGATCAAGTGTTTTAACCAATAAATATCTCGTCTTACATTTATATCCATTTATTTTAAACACACCTGCACCACATTTAAAATAGAACCCACATATATTTTTTCATGCCCAATCAATGGCAACTTTGTAATACTTTTAATTAATATTTGAAAATATTATTTACAATGCTTTATACATCATTAGATCCACATAGCTGCTCATACTATACATAATTTAAACGGCTTGACTGAAAAACTGGGAAAAGCTGTTGGCTGTTGTGTGATGGCAATTTAACCTATTACACAAACTCATATGTTTATCATGAGGTTGAATCCAGTTATTTATTAGTCAGTTACTTATTGATGCTTTTTTTTCCATATTGAATAACATGACGCTTCCATAACGCGTTTATATCCAGCATTGTTCCCATAGCCATGATTTAAAGCGCTGTTTCTCTGGAATTTTCAAAGGCACGTTAATTATAATCCTGTGGCTTGGATTGACACACAGTCTCATGGTCTAACAAAATCCAGTTTTAAACATCTTTTACTGTACCCATTTTATGGCCCTTATATGACCTATTTGAGTCAATGTAGATGAATGGAGTTATCTCAGGACGAGACCGCCCTGTTTGTAAAGCAAAACGTGATTGGTTATAGCGAGAATGTGCTACGATTGGTCAGCGAAGTGAGGCTGTTATCTGATTGGCTTGAGTAGACGGTGGGTGGAGGCCACGCATTTGTGGATTGGTGGGTGTTCCATGCTAGAAATGTTTCAAAATCCACAAATGCACAGCGAGCGATCCACAAATGGGTGCAACGATCTACAAATGCACAGGACGCGATTCACAAATTAATGCCAGGCAAAGTTGTTTTTGTGACTTAAAAAGATATTTGTGAAAATGTTTTTTATTTGCAAATCTCATTATTTTATTTATTTGTGAATTTAATTCATGTTCATTTATTGTAATTAATTTTTATTTTTGTTAATCTCTTTACCTTTATTTGTGGATCATAATCTATTTATTTAGAATAAAGCAACAATTCTACCCCCATATACTGCTACAAGGCAGCGCATTTATAAAAGGACCTCATAAACGAGTTTTAAAACTCTTTACATAGGCAAATTCATCTGTGTTGCTGAAATAGCACCCCGTTAGACCACAGAAGTCCAAATTTAAAGAGCTCATGACAAAAATTGTGGATATCAATAACCATCATTAAGCTTGTGTACTCCTAAAAGCTGACAAAAATAGCTTTTATAAGATAACTTGCACTCAGGGGCATATCCCATTTTGCCCAATGAAATGCCCTCTAGAATTAATATGCATATGTTGTTTTCATCTAATCACCTTCCAAACAAAACATGAACAAAACATATAGGAGTCATAAACTTTTGTTGGTTTAGAGCTTTGTCTGTCTGTCTGTCTGTCTGTCTGTCTGTCTGTCTGCGTGGTTATATGTCATGATTGCAGTGCTCTATTAACCTTTTAAAAACACACATAATTGTCCTGGTTTTAATATAAATAGGCCTACTAAAATGAAAAAAAGGCAACCATGTCATTTTTATGCATTTTTTAAGGTGCACCAGAGACTCAACTTACTTTTGATTCAGTAGAATTTAGCATTAGCATATTGCTAAGCTAACAACTCTATAATAAGCATTGCAGTCTAAAAGAAACATAGCAAATACAAATACAGTATTTGTGAGTATGGACACTATCTCAGGTGTGTATATTTGGGACTGTTAGGGTTAATAGAGTTCATTATTCACTGTGCATTCTTAATTCAGCAGCCCTCCACAATGTTGAATGGCCTGTGAGAGGGAGGCCCATTCTCCTCATTCACACTGTGAAAGGAGAGAGTCTCTGAGCCATCAGAGCACAGGCCTCCTGCAAACCCTGTGTGCCTCTGGGGTCACCTGCAGGTCAGCGGGGTCAAGTGATACTCATACCACATTCATCCCTTACTTAGAAGAGAAAGAGATTGAGGGAAGAGAAAGACCCCTTTTAAATCCTCAAACTATTAAAATAGGCTGTGTAACTCATCAAATTGTTCAGCTTAAGGAGTCAAATGAGTAATTTTGTCTTGTTTTCCAGTAAAATAAATATTGATACTGTCTAAGTTGAATATACAGTATATATGCAGTAACTGCATTATTTTATTTTGGTTTTTTGGGTATATATTATTTGTTTGTTTTTGTTTGTTAGCTTTGGATCAGTAAAGAACTGCAGAGCACCCTAGCAACCGCATAACAACAGAGCAACCATCCAGAACATTCTAGCAAAGATTATAGAGTACCCAAGACGTGTCACTCTTATAGTTTTGAATGGGGAAAAATGCAACACTTAATATGGCCGCTCTATCAAACGAAGCCTCACCTTCTGAGCAAAAGAGCCAATCCCTACTCAGTAAAGTCAGCACATCACTGCAGCTGCCGTTAGAAGTCCCGGTTGCTATAGAAACAGTGTTCTGAAACGTGCACCTAGGACTGCGCATGATGGTATAGCCTGAAAAATACGCTTTTTATAGCGCTTATCTGAGCATAAGAAACAAAATTGTATGAGACAAGTGTTGTCAGATTTCATTGGTGATTTCAAATATGAAATTTAATCGGAAGCTTAATGAACAGTTTTGGAGAATTTTACGTTTCCCCATTCAAAGAGATAGGAGCTGCACTTGCATGCCCGACAAAGTCCTTTTAAGACAAGTCTGACATGACTCAGCGGCCATCTTTGAAATGCCTCTCGGACATGCAAGTGCAACTCCTATCTCTTTGAATGGGGCAACGTCAAATTCTCCAAAACTGTTCACCAAGCTTACAATTAAATTTCATATTTGAAATCACCAATGAAATCTGACAACAACTGTGTCATAAATGTTTATTTTGCTCAAATAGCGTTATAAAAAGTGTAGTTTTCAGGCTAAGATCAGCCAGTGCGCATGCGCAGTCCTAAGAGCACGTCTCAGAACGCTGACTGTTTTTATAGCAACTGGGACTTCCAACGGCAGCTGCAGTGACGCGCTGACTTTACCAATTAGCGATTGGCTCTTTCATTCAGAAGGCGGGGTTTCCTGCGATTGAGCGGCCATATTGAGTGTTGCATTTTTCCCCATTCAAAACTATACGAGTGACATGTCTTGGGTATTCTATAGTCTTTGATGCCCGAGAGGCATTTCAAAGATGGCCGCCCAGTGAAATGACTTGCCTTAAAGGGACTTTGATTCTAGCAACCACACAGAAACCAGTACACTGGCAACCACTTAAAACACACTAGCAACCACATAGCAACCCAATCAACCACACAGAACCCTTTAGCAACTGTTTAGCAGTGCCTTAGCAACCACCCAGAACACCCTAGCATTGTAGCAATGAGTTTTCTTGAAAAGTGGGGAAACAATGTGGTGAATGAGCATTGTGCATTAATGAATGGCAAATTTATGCTTCTTATTTTTAAGCTTGACTGGCGTTTTGAAAGTTTTAGTCATTTCTTGGATTTCCTCATGTTGATGGAGTAATAAATTAGCCCGTTGATGTTTGTAACCAGAAAGGACGATTTACCCAGTGAAATGTCGGACTGGGCTCCATCTTGTTTTTTAATTAACGTTATATTGCACAGGTGTTGAGGACAGTTGTGACTTCTGACATTAGTGTCTGGCTATTAATACCCAGCATGTGACCTTCGGGAAGCTGACATTCACTGTGGAGCTGACAGATTCATGGCTCTGTTGCCCTGAATAAGGTTGTCACATATTTTTAAGTGCTTGAAACAGGTCCAGGGTGCCATAAACCTCAGACATTTTAATTCAGGCTGAACTGTAAGTCAGAATTTGCCATATAAACGTTGGCCCTTGAAAAATACAGACAAGGCTAATAGCTGGGATTAAAGCATTACTTGGACTTATTCAAGCATGATAACATCCCCTAGCAGCCATCAAGTTTCACCCTGTGTAAACCATAAATTCCAAATGATGTGAAGTCATGAGGTGAAATCACAGTAGTAACTCCGTTGCGACCGAAACTCAGCGCTTCAGCTTCTGTGCGTGTCAGGCGCGGAGCTCACGTTGTGTCTCGCAACTCGGTCCGTGAGAAGGATGTGTCTGGTTATTGTGTTTGATCAGCACGCTCTGGACTGCGAGTTGCATTGAGGGACTGCGAAAGGAGGGTAGGGTTACGGCACCGCCGCTGCTCTATTGACAGTGAAGGGTGGATGTGAGCCAGTCTGCCCTCTCTGCAGGTGTTACAGAGGTACGGATTCCTTTCCAGCCTCCGTCCGCCTCTGCCAGACGGCCAGCGGCTGCCAAACAAATGCTGAGATGCAAGCTGACAACAATAAGCTATTCTTGAGGCTTCCTTCCTCTCCTAGAGCATACAAGTCACAAA
This sequence comes from Sinocyclocheilus anophthalmus, assembly GCA_018155175.1. Classification (NCBI taxonomy): domain Eukaryota; kingdom Metazoa; phylum Chordata; class Actinopteri; order Cypriniformes; family Cyprinidae; genus Sinocyclocheilus; species Sinocyclocheilus anophthalmus. Next base: position 538,858 of record JADLZN010011643.1, on the reverse strand, counting down.
TGTAACCCTGCGCTCCGACACAGGATAAAATAATATCTCTGAATCACCTGATATTGGCAGCGGGAACAGTAGCCTGCCAGTGGCACAATAGCCGCTGCCTGGTCGTTTGCTTGCCAGCTGGAAGCAACAGTCGACGGTCTTGTTTAAGGTAATGTGATAAGTGGGCTGCTCCTACTTTCATCACACCTTTTCCAAAAGCACAAGGGATCTAGCCCTTTTCTCAGCTGTAAAGCAAGACGCAGCCGTTAAATCAGATAGGTTTACCATATCCTGTCATACCTCATCAGACTTCCAGACAGCTCCGTAGACATCAAAACGGTGACACGTCCCTACAAAACACTTCATGTTTTTCTAATTTTTTCCCCAGCTGTAGTTAGTTTCAAGTCACTCAAATAAACCTTCCTTGATACACGTCTTGGAAATGCTTCTAAAAGGTTGCATGTGCTATCACAGGGAAAAAAGATCGAGAGAAGAACGAATGCCAAGGACTAGATGTAGACATTCTATGATCAGGGAAAAACGAAGCTTTGACGAATTTACATCAGTGCAGCGAGTTTTGGGGCAATCTGGATGTCATTCGTCGGACGGGCTGGAACCTGACAGGCCTAACAGAACCTGAATTACAGAATTTAAAAAATATATATTGATTTAAAACTGCAAAAGCGCCTATGTTTTTTTTGTGTTTAAAGTAATAGTTGAAAAGTATATAATGTCATTTATAAAGAATTCCACTCATATTTTGTAGTTCAAAGGGTTTTATTTACAATGAAACCATTTTTTTTAAATTTCCTCCATTGTATGTGTGTAGGGCAAACATTTGAATTTGAGTAGGAAAAATTTAGGCGAAAAAAAAAAAAAAAAAATTCCAACAAACGACCCGAGTTAATGGTTAATGTACACACAAGCACCCCATATTGACAGAAAAAAACACAGAATTGTTGACATTTTGTGCAGATTTATTAAAAAAGAAAAAACTGAAATATCACATTTACATAAGTATTCAGACCCTTTACTCAGTATTTAGTAGAAGCACCCTTTTGAGCTAATACAGCCATGAGTCTTTTTGGGAAAGATGCAACAAGTTTTTCACACCTGGATCCTCTGCCATTCCTCCTTGCAGATCCTCTCCAGTTCTGTCAGGTTGGATGGTAAACGTTGGTGGACAGCCATTTTTAGGTCTCTCCAGAGATGCTCAATTGGGTTTAAGTCAGGGCTCTGCTGGGCCATTCAAGAACAGTCACAGAAATGTTGTGAAGCCACTCCTTCGTTATTATAGCTGTGTGCTTAGGGTCATTGTCTAACCTTCGGCCCAGTCTGAGGTCCTGATCACTCTGGAGAAGGTTTTTGTCCAGGGTGTCCCTGTACTTGGCCGCATTCATCTTTCCCTCGATTACAACCAGTCGTCCTGTCCCTGCAGCAAAAAACACCCCCACAGCATGATGCTGCCACCACCATGCTTCACTGTTGGGACTGTATTGGACAGGTGATGAGCAGTGCCTGGTTTTCTCCACACATACTGCTTAGAATTAAGACCAAAAAGTTCTATCTTGGTCCCATCAGACCAGAGAATCTTATTTCTCACCATCTTGAGTCCTTCAGGTGTTTTTAGCAAAACCAGGCGGGCTTTCAGGTGTCTTGCACTGAGGAGAGGCTTCCATCGGGCCACTCTGCCATAAAGCCCCGACTGGTGGAGGGCTGCAGTGATGGTTGACTTTCTACAACTTTCTCCCATCTCCCGACTGCATCTCTGGAGCTCAGCCACAGTGATCTTTGGGTTCTTCTTTACCTCTCTCACCAAGGCTCTTCTCCCCCGATAGCTCAGTTTGGCCGGACGGCCAGCTCTAGGAAGGGTTCTGGTCGTCCCAAACGTCGTCTTCCATTTAAGGATTATGGAGGCCACTGTGCTCTTAGGAACCTTAAGTGCAGCAGAATTTTTTTTGTAACCTTGGCCAGATCTGTGCCTTGCCACAATTCTGTCTCTGAGCTCTTCAGGTAGTTCCTTTTACCTCATGATTCTCATTTTCTCTGACATGCACTGTGAGCTGCAAGGTCTTATATAGACAGGTGTGTGGCTTTCCGAATCAAGTCCAATCAGTATAATCAAACACAGCTGGACTCAAATGAAGGTGTAGAAACACCTCAAGGATGATCAGAAGAAATGGACAAAACCTGAGTTAAATATGTGAGTGTCACAGCAAAGTGTCTGAATACTCAGGACCATGTGATATTTAAGTTTTTCTTTTTTAATAAATCTGCAAAAAATGTCAACAATTCTGGGTTTTTCTGTCAATATGGGGTGCTGTGTGTACATTAATGAGGAAAAAAACTGAACTTAAATGATTTTAGCAAATGGCTGCAAATATAACAAAGAGTTGAAAAATTTAAGGGGGTCTGAATACTTTCCTACCCACTGTATATATATATGCACCACAACTGTTTTCAGCATTGATCTTGAGCACCTTGTCAGCATATTAGAATAATTTCTGAAAAATCATGTGACACTAAAGTAATTCTGCTGAAAAATTCAGCTTTTCCATCACAGGAATAAATAATATTTTAGTGTATATTAAAATAGAATACTGTTATTTTAAATTGTAATAATAGTTCAAAATAATACTGTTTTTACTGTATTACTGGTTTTTAATGTATTTTGATCGAATCATCAACCTCTGAACCTCAATGAGCAATGTTTTAGCTGTCAATAGCAAAGGTTATTAATATTATGTTATAAAATTAGCTTTTTACTACAAAGAAATAAATATATCACTTATATACACAGTAAACAAATATTAATGTAATTTTAAATTGTTAAACGCATTTGAAAAGGTCATCATTAAAACATTTTAATAGTAAGTTTTTGTTAAATATTAGTTTAATGATTAAATATGAGTTTACTAATCCTAATAATTCTCACAAAAAAAATGTGAATAAAAAACACAATTTGAACATTATAAACTGATTGTTGTGCAATGATGTACAGTACAGCCTTTGAACAGGTATTTAGCATCATAAATCTTATTATATTGTGTATTTTAGCTGTATTGACCATCCTTATTGTCAGCATCCTGGACGTTGTTATATATTTACTTTTAATGCATGTTGTCCCCTCAGGGCTATACACCACGAGAAGCGTGTTTAGGGCATCTCTGCTGTGTCTTTTGGTGGTGTTATGTCACCCCCTCTCAGGCTCTGTTTGTTTAATGCTGCCCGCAGGCCCGAGCTGCACGGATTGTGACCTCAGTGAATTTCCGCAGTGCATGTCACAACGCAGCCACGCCGCTGCAGGTATATGTGTGCCGCCACGCTGCGTCTCTGATCTATACTCGCCCACACAGCCGAAGAGGCCACAGCCGCTGCTATATCCACTCTCACAGATTATGCTCCGTGCCCGGCAGAGCCAGATAAGGATGAAATAACCAAGCGTATACTCTAGCATGGTGCTGTGTAAACATCTGTGTTTTACCTGTCATTTCCCCCTGAGAGCTGTCTCATTTCCTTTATCTCACAGCGCTCAGCGTTCTGCATGAAATTTGATCCTGCCCTTTCTCCTGCTCTACATGAATGCCATTTTGTCAAACAGGGAAGACATTCTTCATGGGATGAGTCGTTTAACATTTGTTAAATGTGGCATTCACCGGCACGGTGGACCGCAGTTTAAATCAGCGCTTATTACTGTGATTTGAAGAGGCTTGTCTGCTCGGCTTTGCCGTAGGTGCGAACATGCGCCGTAGCTCTTATTTTGCTCAGCGGTGTTGTTTACACATTCATTACCAGGCTTTGGTTTCAGCCGACACTCAGAGACTTATCGTGGTGGTTCATCACATATATATCCACGACAACATAAGTGCCTTCAGGAAGAGTCTGCTGCTCCGCCCTCACAGATACTGGGTGGTCCAGCGGTGGCCTTTCTGGAGAGCAGACTCCTGGTTTTGACTACCGTTAAGGGATCTTATCAGGTCACATCAGCGTAGCGCACACTCTGTGGAACATCAAAAGAACTCTTCAAATCAAGGATTTCTCAACATTATGATCCTCATGATCCATTTTTACAATTACTTTAAGGCAGTGTTATTTAGATACTATTATAGTTTTTATTCAATTTTTACATTTTATGATTTTTTTGTAATTTTTTGTTAGGTTTTACTAATCTTTATTTATTTATTTTATAAGTTTTTAAGTTTTAGTAATTTTTTCCTATTATGTCTACATAGTTTTTGTTATATGTATGTGATTTTTAGTTAAAAAATGTTCGGTCACACTTTATTTTAAGGGCCTCACTATTAACCAGCTATTAACTACAACCTTAGCCTCAATAAACTAGAATAGTTAGTAAAATAAAATAGTTAGTAAGGTAGTTAAGTTTAAGATTAAGGATGTAGAATATGGTCATGCAGAATATTTGATTTAAGTGCTAATAAACAGCCAATATGCAAGAAATATGCATGCTAATAAGCAACTGGGTCTCTATACTAATGTGTTACCAAACGTTCTTTAACATAATTTCTTTCATGTTCCAGAGAGGAACGCAAGTACAGATTTGGAGCTTTTTGAATTTTATTTTACATACAAGAGAAATTACGTATTTAAGATGCAGGTAAAAATTATGCTCAAATGTTAAATCTATACCATAAAAACAGTGAAACCCCAAGGTTGAGAACCTGTGTTTTAAGTCATGGCTGCCGTGGCTGTTTTTGCTGTTGTTCTTTTAAAGAGTCTGCTAAATACGGATCAGCTGCCGATGGAGCCGGGGCTCTGACAGGCACTCTTCTTGCTTTCTCTCTCTCTTCCTGTCTCTCGCCCACCAATTCTCTCCCCCTCCACCTAAGAATGGGCTGTGCCTCCGGGGGCCACATCACTTACCTGCTGACACACAGGACATGATTGATGAGCAGCCTCGGGCGCTGGAGTCGACTTTGTCAGCTGCTCATAATTTATACATCTTATCTCTGTCAGAAGAAAAGACGGAGCATGGCGTATGGAAATGAAAACACGGGCCTTGTTTAGGCTTCCAGTATGCACGGCACACAAATCTAAAGAACTTTGATTGCTATCTGCCCTCTCCCTCATCGGGCCCTAAGTGTCCAGGCCCTGTGCGTCCCCATATACTCTCTGAATGTCTCTGCTTTCTGTGCTGGACAAGTGATTCTCGACTGACAGCGGTTGCCACAGTTTTTATCCGAAACCAGCTTTGGACATGTTGGAATGGACGTTACCACAAAATTATGCCTCTCAGCATCTTCAAATGAAAAAGACATGCTGTTGAGAACCCTTCTGTTGAGGGTTCCTTTCGGTCAAACGTTTATAATGTAGAGCCATTTAATCTTTAAGCACAAAAATGGAAATGAACGGTTGCAAGATTCATTCTGGCAGGTTCAGCCTGTTCTGCTACTGACCACTGTGTATACAAACTATTTTTTTTTTTTCTGTACTGTCTTATATATACTAGAGAATTATATTAGTGCTGTCAGTTTAACGCGTTAACTTAATTAGTTATAAAAAAATAACTCGATTAAAATATTTTAATGCCGTTAACGCACTGGCCCCGCCCCCAGACCTGTACGTCATCTTACATTTCATACAGTTGACTTTTGACAAATATGATGCAGGGTAACGACTCCATTAATGCACTCCAGTTATGCCCTAAAATTCAAGATAAAAAATGCCCCTGTATGAGTTTTTGCCTCATATTTGTTTTGGGAAAACCCTGGACACAAAACCATCTTAAGTCGCTGGGGTATTTTTGTAGCAATAGCCAAAAATACTTTGTATGGGTCAAAATTATCGATTTTTCATTTTATGACAAAAATCGTTAGGATATTAATTAAAGATCATGTTTCATGAATATATTTTGTTAATTTCCTACTGTAAATAGATCAAAACTTAATTTTTGATTAGTAATATGCATTGCTATGAACTTCATTTGGACAACTTTAAAGGTGATTTTCTCAATATTTTGATTTTTTTTGCACCCTCAGATTCCAGATTTTCAAATTGTTTTACCGTCAACCAAATATTGTTCTATCCTTACAAACCATACATCAATGGAAAGCTATTATTCAGCTTTGAGATGGATTGCATAAATCTCAATTTCGAAAAATTGACCCTTATGACTGGTTTTGTGTCACATTTAATCATACATTCACACGAGCAGCGAGAGCAGTATTACACGAGTGCTGTTTTTGTCCGGAATATCACGAGTTTAAATGTGATTTTTACAACAGTTCAGTAAATACTTTGTTGATATTGTGTTATATTTTAAACACAATATTATGTGTTTGCTCTATTTTGCAGAGAACATATTACCTTTAAAGCCACAGCAGAATTGTGGCGTGTCTCCGAGCAACACAGCGGTGTTACGTTACTAAATGAATCCACGTTTTACGCTTGTGGTGAACTAAGAGTCACCCCATTCATAAACATAGCCATTACTTAATTCCTTAATGAATCAGCCTTTGAACAATCGAATGACCTATATTGCCACCTACTGTAGTTTAATTCTCCTTTAGATAATCATTGTATAACAAAACAAACAACAAAATCCAAACAAAAATAATAAAAAAGTAAAAAAAACTTAAAGAAGAACTTAAAAAAAAAAAATTATTCGGTCTTATTTACTCAACCTTATGTTGTTTCAAACCTTTCTTTTGTGGAACAAAAAAGAAGGTATTTTGAAAACTGTTGATAACAAAGCTGTTTTGGTTACCAATGACTTTCATTGCATGAACAAAAAATACTACGGAGATGTTTCTCAAATTATCTTTATGTTCCATAGTTTGTTAGGCCGTTGTAGCCTAAATGTTTGTGTAATAAATTGTATGTTGAATCAAATAAAATATTTCTTTCTAAAGCTACAATTTGTTATGTCTACTTGATACTTTCTCATTTAACTCAAAAATAGCTTTAAATAATCTTTTTGTGGGTATTTTCAGTCAAATTTATTTTGCAATTAATTAGATTAATTAATCGCCACATCATGTAATTAATTAGATTAAAATTTTTTATCGATTGACAGCCCATATATAGATATATATATATTATATATAGTAATATATACTCGTAACTAGTATTCTGTCCAATGCTTCTGTGCTGTTGTGTACCGTGTCTATTTTCATTATGTGTCTATATAACCACACTCCGCATGTCTATATTAAGAAAAATGTTCGTTATACTGAAATAATTTTCCCTTATCATAATATATATAATAATATAAATAACATGAAATATCCATATCTACCTTAAATCTTTTCACAAAATATCCGTAATTGTGTGGTATTATATATACATAATAATATACCAAACACAGATATATATGACATAAACTTTTATTTTGGATGTGATAATCGTGCATTATCATTTGACAGCACAACACACACACCACACCCATATATATATATTAATATATTATATTATTATATTATCGATATATATATATCTATTATAGTATATATATATAATATATATATATACAGTTACAACACACACTACACTACCATTCAAACGTTTGGGATCAGAAAGATTTGTAATGTTTTTTTAAAGAATTATCTTCTGCTCAAGGGTGCATGTAAGGATCAAAAATACAGGAAAAATTCATATTGTGGGGAAATCTATTACGTGTAAACAATAAAAACTTTTCTATTTGTATATATTTTAAGATGTAATTTATTCCTCTGATGCAAAGCTGATTTTTTCAGCATCATTACTCCAGTCTTCAGTGTCATATAAACATTCAGATCAATTCTAATATGCTGATTATTTCATCTGGAATCTGTTGTGCTGCTTAATATATTTTTGGAACCTGTGATATTTTTTTCAGGATTATTTGATGAATAAAAAGTTTAAAAAGAAGAGCATTTATTTAAAAATAGAAATATTTTCTAACAATATACACTACCGGTCAAAAGTTTTGGGTCAGTCATTTCTTTTTCTTTTTCTTTTTTTGAAAGAAATTAAAACTTTTTTTCAGCAAGGATGTGTTAAATTGATAAGTGATAGCAAATATTTATATTGTTTAAAATTATTTATATTTTGAATAAATGCTGTTTCTTTTTAACTTTTTATTCATCAAAGAATCCTGAAAAAAGTATCGCAGTTTCCAAAAAACACAACTGTTGCAACATTGATAATTCTAATAATACATCAGCATATTAGAATGATTTCTAAAAGATCATGTGACACTTTAGACTGGAGTAATGATGCTGAAAATCAGCTTTGTATCACAAATAAATTATATTTTAAAGTATATTAAAAAAGAAAACCTTTGTTTTAAAATGCTCCCTCAAGCGCTGTGAGAAGTGCTTATAAACCTGTTGTTATTGATAGATTTTCCACCAAATTAAAACGTTTATGGTTTCATGTTTGAAAACGAAGGCAGTCAAAAATATTATTTTAATTTTACTATTGTTCTGTAAAATAAAGCATTAATATTATTAATGTCTGGTTTTATTTTAGAGTACAGGGTACTATTGCAATTTGCAATATTTTTTCCTAATTTAATAATTAAAATAATATTTAAACCTTTTTGAAACAATTTTTTTTTTCCTTTTTGTTGCCTCAGACGAGTGAAATCTGCATTTATAACTTTTCTCCGTTTGGCCTTCTGATGGCATATGATGGATACCTTATTTATCATCCTTTGACTCTAACAATGCATGTACAAACCCGATTCCAAAAGAGTTGGGGCACTGTACAAATTGTGAATAAAAACAGAATGCAATGATGTGGAAGTTTCAAATTTCAATATTTTATTCAGAATACAACATAGATGACATATCAAATGTTTAAAGTGAGAAAATGTATAATTTTAAGGGAAATAAGTTGATTTTAAATTTCATGGCATCAACATCTCAAAAAAGTTAGGACAAGGCCATGTTTACCACTGTGTGGCATCCCCTCTTCGTTTTATAACGTTTGGGGACTGAGGAGACAAGTTGCTCAAGTTTAGGAATAGGAATGTTGTCCCATTCTTGTCTAATACAGGCTTCTAGTTGCTCAACTGTCTTAGGTCTTCTTTGTCGCATCTTCCTCTTTATGATGCGCCAAATGTTTTCTATGGGTGAAAGATCTGGACTGCAGGCTGGCCATTTCAGTACCCGGATCCTTCTTCTATGCAGCCGTGATGTTGTAATTGATGCACTATGTGGTCTGGCATTGTCATGTTGGAAAATGCAAGGGCTTCCCTGAAAGAGACGACGTCTGGAAGCATATGTTGTTCTAGAACTTGGATACACCTTTCAGCATTGATGGTGCCTTTCCAGATGTGAAGCTGCCCATGCCACACGCACTCATGCAACCCCATACCATCAGAGATGCAGGCTTCTGAACTGAGCGCTGATAACAACTTGGGTTGTCCTTGTCCTCTTTAGCCCGGATGACATGGCGTCCCAGTTTTCCAAAAAGAACTTTAAATTTTGATTCGTCTGACCACAGAACGGTTTTCCACTTTGCCACGGTCCATTTTAAATGAGCCTTGGTCCAGAGAAAACGCTTGTGCTTCTGGATCATGTTTAGATATGGCGTTTTTTTTTTGACCTATAGAGTTTTAGCCGGCAAATGCGAATGGCACGGTGGATTGTGTTCATTGACAATGTTTTCTGGAAGTATTCCTGGGCCCATGTTTTGATTTCCATTACAGTAGCATTCCTGTTTGTGATGCAGTGCCGTCTAAGGGCCCTAAGATCACGGGCATCCAGTATGGTTTCCCGGCCTTGACCCTTACGCAGTGATTGTTCCAGATTCTCTGAATCTTTTGATGATATTATGCACTGTAGATGATGTTAACTTCAAACTCTTTGCAATTTTTCTCTGAGAAACTCCTTTCTGATATTGCTCCACTATTTTTCGCCGCAGCATTGGGGGAGTTGGTGATCCTCTGCCCATCTTGACTTCTGAGAGACACTGCCACTCTGAGAGGCTCTTTTTATACCCATTCATGTTGCCAATTGACCTAATAAGTTGCAAATTGTTCCTCCAGCTGTTCCTTATATGTACATTTAACTTTTTTTCGGCCTCTTATTGCTACCTGTCCCAACTTTTTTTTGGAATGTGTAGCTCTCATGAAATCCAAAATGAGCCAGTATTTGACATGACATTTCAAAATGTCTCACTTTCAACATTTGATTTGTATCTATATTCTATTGTGAATAAAATATAAGTTTATGAGATTTGTAAATTATTCCATTCCTTTTTTACTCACAATTTGTACAGTGTCCCAACATTTTTGGAATTGGGTTTGTATTTCATTTTCTTCTATTCACAAACCTTTGCGAGTCAGTACACCTAGTCAAAATTAAACCCGAAAAGCAGAAGTGCAAATTGCGTCTCCAATGATGTGTCACGTCATCTTTTCAACATTTGTTTTTTCTAGTTTGTCAGTCTTATTGTCAGATCACTCATCTGTAACTTGTTATTTTAATTCTGATGACAGATGAGTGACGCTCCAATAGACATCGCAGCCAGGCACCCTTCAAACCCATTGTGTGCTTGTTTGCAGGAGATACATAAAAATAGTCACACTGTAAATGAAGCCAAACACATTTGCACATAGGTACGACACAGCTGACCTGATCTAATAAAATTAATTCTGCTTAACAGAACTTCTCTTAAGCGATCGTTATTAATTGTTTGAGGTTGAATGTCATGTCAGATGAGCTTTAAACTGACTTGACTTCTCCTGTCTTGTTTACTGACTAACAGCATAGCTGAACTGGAAAGTTTAAAACACTCAGCTGTAATCATTCTTCAATTCTTTAGATGTGCTTATTTATGCTAGCTCAAACCCTTTCTTCAATATTGTGCTCCACAGTTTTTTTTTTTAAAGACTTTTTTTGGTAGTGTGACTAGCAAAACAGCTTTGATTTCATAACCCCTTCCCGCTATTGATCTTTTGTCATAGATAAAAGAACTTTCCTGAAATCATGCATTTTTCATGCCGATATCAATGGGTTCAATTGAAGTTTTTGTATTTGGCGCTAAGGTTTGCTTAAAGCTATACTTAGCAATGCCGTCTGTTTTGCTCTATTGATTCAGTAGTTTTGTATCTTGGATATTAGAGGCACCAGTCCCTTGACATCACTTTACTTTGCCTTTGATCAACATAATAGCTCTGAGCAAGAGTGTAGAATCAAGTAAATTAGACTAATTATGAAGTTTTAGGAAGATAGCGTATTGTGTACTGCATTAAATTTTAAAGAGATTCAAGAAGTCCTCTGAAAATGTGTGTCTGAGGAATATTGTTTGAGACCTGCTCATAACGCATGCTTGATGTTCTCATGAACTACACGCTCAACCGAGAAACTCATTTAACCCGCCTCAATATCAAATAGATGATATTATTAGATCATAGAGGTTTTGAGACATATTAATGGCAGTTGTGAAAGATCCTTTTCAGTAATGGAGTTATTTTTGGCATTTTGCGGGGAAAAAAATCTGAATGTGTTAATATTGATTGACAGACTTACAGTTTCATCTGCCTCCTAATTTGCATGATGAGTTCTCTAGTGTAAATAATGCATAATGTTTCACATTAATACATCTGTTTATAGTGCTGAAATAATAGATTGACACAATAGCTCTTTAGTTGTTAATTAACACACACACACACACTTTTTTTGAAGTTATCCTATATTTTAAGGTATCCAGATTTTTGGGAAAGCAGACATTGTTCAAAGACAGCTACTTTTTTCATTGTGGAGCAGTGAATCTGTTAATAATTTTGACATGACGAACACATTGGGTATGTTCACACGCTCATAGGTGACAGACATATCAAAAAGCGTATTGCTGGCACCTTCTGCTCAGTTGATTGAGTTCTTTATTCTTCTCTTTCGCTTGATGATTCTCCTCTGCAAAGAAACGTAACTTCCCGGATGCTGCTTCCAGCTACGGTCATGTAATTGTTTCCTTTATTATTCACCGAATTATCTTTTTCATGTAAAATGAGGGAAATCGGTGCTAGTCGCAGTTTTTATTTGCAAGTGTTGGTTTGTTTAGCTGCAAAATCAATCAATCAATCAATCAATCAATCAATCAATCAATAAATAAAACTAATTAACAATGTGTTCTAGAACAAATTAAAACAAATATGAGACATTTAGCAAACATATGACAAGTTACCACAATAAAATTATGACATTTTGTGATAATTCACTTCTTACCTGAATACATGCTGGTATGGTTTTATTGCATATTTTCCATTTTCATTTAAGAGTTAGTGCAAAAAATATTAGTTTACAGAAATTCATGACTAATTCGCGTTTGAAAGCAAGATCTAAGAAAACGAGCATTTGCGTAATTGGAGTTAAATATAATTCTGCCGTTAGTTAGTAATTGTCTGAAAGTGTTAACATTTAATTTTGTGCCACATTTATGAGAAAGTCATTGTGCCGCATAGGCTTGTCCTCAAGACTACAGGACCAATTTAAGACTAGCCCCCACAGGAAATAATTCCGAAATGATGTTGTTGCAGAGGCAGCAGCTGCTTTTGTTGTCAGGTGTTAAATAACACTTTGGACCAAGGACAGCCAAATGACAGAGTCCTCTCTGGGAGAATCTAAAAAGAGGAAAAATATAGTGCAGAGAGGCAGGAAGGACTCCTCAAAGAGGTGACCATCAGCACAGCACTGAGATGTTTGGCAGCACACTGCTGCCATGGTGTAATTGGAGAGAAAACATATATGGGTGCAAATTACCCCCTGTCAGTGACATTAAAAGGAGAACCGTTGATGTCTGAGCAAGAGGGAGCGGGAAAAGAGAGAACGAGAACGAGCGGGCGGGAAGAAAAGTGGAGGCTAAGTAAAAAGCAGATCAAATGGAAACATGGCAGGAACGAGGAGAGCACATGAAAATATTTCGGATAATTGTTAGCCGGTCGGTCAGACGGTGCGCTGTTTGCGAAAGCAGACAAAAAAAGAGTTAGGAAAACAGATGTTTTGTTGTTTGGAGGTGCTGTGATTGATTTGTCACATTTTCAATGCATGTACATTTAAAAGGGACAAAAAGGAAACATTAAAGCAGATGGAGGCAGCACAGCCACTCATCTGATGTGTGATGTGTGTACTTAAGAGCCGAACATGCATGCTGGTGGCAGAGGCGATCAAAGCATTCCCTATCATTAGAAGCAGATAGCCTGTGCCTTCAGCTTTCAGCTCGGCCCAGTGACCAAGAGCTGTCAGAGAACGAGTTGGAATGTGTGACGATATCAACTTCAATGGAAGCTGCAGCCGTGATCTCGGCCCAGAAGTCGAAGCAGACAGAATCGCTGGGCTTTTACTGCGTTTTCTGTGCTGGTTTTGGTCTGCAGAAGGAATTTCGAAATGGTAAACAGAACTGAGAATATCTTGTTGGTGGCTGGGAGTATTAGCAACATATGTATAAAGCGTTGTGAATTTTTCACTTCCAGTTTAGTTCCAATTTAATGGAAATCTGCACAGTTCAGAGCACAGATTCTGTGTGGGCATGCCTGTAGATCTTGGAATAAAACAAAACCAGAGATTTAACTACGCCTACACCAGGAATAGTTCATCCAAAAACTTATTTTCCAAGGAAAAAAATCAATGTCATGATTAAAAAAAATAATAATTGAAATTAATAAATGATAATAATGATCATGAAGTTTCATTGAGGTTATTCTATTTTGCCAAAATTAAATGACCTTGGCATGCCATAATGTCAAACAGAGTAAAATAACATTTATTTACCTTGACATAGTTGTTAGTGTATACATGGGTCTCCATGAAATCATTTCCTTGTCACATGACAACAAAATAGACTCCTGCATGTTGGCTATACCACTGAATTTGATTTGATGGAGGGAAAAATTTGGTATTATTGTACAACATAACTGCTTCTTTAAATCAAATAATAAAAGATTATGGCTTTTATTGGAGTCTTGAAAAAAACAATCTTGACATCCTCCATGGCTCCTCTCAGTATACTCAAGTGAGATATGGCGTAATGTCGATTTGTTAAAAAAATAAAAATAAAAAAGTCTATACCTGAACAGTGATGTTCAAGATAAAGACCTACAGTCGCACCATATGGACATATTTTCTTGGTGTGTTTTTCTTCCACTTTTTATACTTGAAATGCCTTGTTCCTATGTAGAAAGTAAATTATTTCAAATGAATGAATTTTCAAAAAAGAATGAAAGCCATGCAGGACTGAAAGCACATGAGCATACATAAATGATGGCAGAATTTTAATTTTAGTGTTAGCTGTGCCTTTAAGAGCTCATTCTAGGCCCTTCCCATGATCTGAGTCTGGCACTAACAGACCCAGCGAGGGCCCCCTGCCGGGGCATTTACTGCAGGCTCAGTCTTTCTTTGTTTACCCACAAAATCACTCAAAAAGCAAGTCAATGTTTGGCACGGCTCTCGGAGGAAAACTCCAAAATATTCGCCGCAGTGACGTGGGTTTCTTTTTGGCCCCCAGTTTTTTTTTTCCTCTCTCTCTTCTCACACCTCTCAGCAGAACGTCACCGAAGAATGTTTTCCTCTCGCGGTGCATCGGCACGTCGGAAGGCGAGCCTGACCCCGCTCTCAACCGAGCGTGTCAAAATGTTAATGAGGAGCTTGCAAAGCAGTGAGGGGTTAAATAAAGTCTTCATAAGCTGTCGGTTAACATTTATTTATTTATTTACATGCAATGTTTTGCCACTTTCCTCAATTATATCCCCGGACAGAGCTTGTCTTGTTTTTTCGGCAGCTGTGCGGGCGGCCATTGTCTGGGCTCAGATTGCTGCTTTAGCTCGCCAGCTACCCTCATTAATCATCCCTTCAGACTATTTATAAAGCGGGAGCCGCCGCGCCATTGGCTTTTGTCATCGTGGCACCACGTTTGGTGCCGAGAGGAGGCCTAATTATTAACTGTTAAAATGACAGTCAGAACCGATTGGGCCAACGTAGCGGTAGCCTGTAGGGAGGCCAGCAAAGACGCAGCGATCAAACCTTACCACAACATTGTTTCACCGTCCGAAATCCCACAAGCAAACAGCTTCACGCTTTTTGTCTATATCTCCTGTCTGCGGCTCTACGGCAGAACCACTGCCGCTAGCAGGAGGCTCCGCGTTGTACTTCTTCTATAGTGGCATTAATGTTTCATTTGTGAGATGTGATGGATAACACGTAATTGTTGTGGACCTTGTATTCAAATTGTTTTGGCACTGAAAGTAAGAATCGAGTTCGTGTTAGAAAGTAATGGACTACTCTCAAGATAGATTGCAAGATCCGCTAAGCAATTAGCATACGTTGAATTCTCTGACAGTCAGGAACAATTAAATCGCTAACTATTAAGGTATAGACAGTGTCGTATTAGGCGACGAATGGGATTGGTACAGTCGCACAATCTTGAGCTGCCAATAGTGTCACAGAAAGTAAAAACTCACAACTCATTTAGACAGCAACAATGACTTTACAATCAAACTACATTACGTATCAAAAAGCGGCGGCGATGGCGGCGCGCAGGTGGAAGAAGCACACTGCGGACGGCAACACGGCTGGCTGAAGTCCTGCGTAAATTTTAAGGAAACGATCATGTGGCGGAAAAGAACGAAAGAAACAGGAGAAAACCCCCCCACACAAATGAGTGAAGATTAGCCCGGGAACTTGAGCAGATAGGGTCGTGCGTCCTGCGCTCTGGGAAGACAGTCCTTTGTTAATTTTTCTTATGTGACAAGCCATGGGCAGATCAGCTAAAAGGCAGAAGAAAAGAAACTCCTTGAGACTTGTAAAAAGAAAGAAAATATAAATAATAAAATAAAAAAAATAAGAAGAAGAAAAAAAAATTGAGAGTCAGACTTTTTTCTCTCCTCCCCTCTCTCAAGCTTGAGATCCCCAAATAATGAAAGGGATCAAGTTGCTGTCACTGTCACAGAACAAACATAAACTTTTCTGGCACCTAATAAATAGGCAGCGTGGCATTGTTTTCAGAGCCAGACAGGTGTGTCTGGTACACTGCTGATGCCTTCTATTATTCTGCTGGGGAAGCGTGTTTGCTTTCTTGTCATATATTGTCACACATCTCTCTCCTGAGAGGAGGGCGGCTTGAAAGATGGCCAACAGTAATTATACAGATCCGGACCTGAGCCAGCCCGCCGCAGAGTTTTTGTTTTGCTCATGGCTGTTAGACACAGCAAACAGTTTCATCACAACCTGATATTCAAAGTCCCACTCTGTAGAGTGGATGGCATATGTTTATCTGATTTTTCCCCCCTAGCTTTTACTTCTGTAGCCGGTATTTGATTGGATGTGTTATGCTAGGCTCCTGTCAGACTGGTTTCAGGCACTACGCACTAGGAGGTAGGACCCCAAGAGCCGGAGGTGTAACTACAGTCACCGGGTCGGCGCGGTAACCCCTGATCCCAAGGGTGCGGGTGATGACATTATTGTGGCACCTGAATGGCGAGGTACCATCAACATCTCCTTGAGTCAGACAAATATGAAAAGGATGACAGGTCGAGAAGCCGATATAGGGATGTCTTGCCACGGACCGCACGTTGGGGTTTGTGACCGTCCTGTGAATGGATATTTTCAAAAATTCTTAATGTCATATAAATAGTGGCCTGAGCCAGGATGAGGGGATGCTTGTTTCCCTTCATTCTCCGCGTTTCATTTTCTTGCAAGCGGTTCCTGGCACGGTCCACGGGATGAGCGCCGATGTGGGCGAGCGACGAATTAACACATTGAGGAAAGTAATTGGTATAGTCGGCGTTTGGTTCGTCCTCTAAGTAGGAGCGTGTAGCCGAGACTACAGCGAGGACAGCTTAGCCATGGGATTTTTGTATGTAATATGAGGGAGAAAAAGATGCCACCGTCTGTATCGACATGTTGTCATGGTTTTTATCGAAAAAGAGAGAAAATACTGTTTGAATAAACACAGAGCTAGATTTCTTCACATGACATTGGCGCCATGACAAAGATGTTGGGTGACAGTTGTGTTCGAGATGTTAGCATATACGTAAGTGTTATTGTTTTCTAATGATTTTGTAAATTGCATTATCTTGGCCTCACAAAGTAGTTTGACATTTTGCAACTAATTGGTCTAACATTTTAAGTCAGACAGTCAATAACTTTCCCTCTAAGTTCGAGGCCGATTTAGCAAGGAAGTGAGTATTCGGAGTACACACACTACCATTGCCAAGTGGGTTGGGGACAGAAAAAGGTGTATTTTTTGTTTTTTGGTTGGGTATTTTTGCTTTAATGTGATGTTTATTGAAAGACAGCAAAACTGCAAGGCAAGGTGCCCGGCTGGCATTTTATTCTTTAATGGATCCAAAAGTAAGGTAATTAAAAATATTACAATTTTCAATGGGTTCCTGATAAATAGTAATTTATGTCTCGTTAGAGTTGCAAAGCTGAGTTTGGGGTTCCTAACTAGATAGCGTAGTTGTATTTTTGCATAATCCCATATGTGGGTTTCAAGATTTTTTGATAAACAGAAAATTGAGGAGCAGCATTTATTTGAAAGATTATTTTGTAACAATTTAAAACTAAATTTTGATTAGTTTAGTGCATCGTTGCTGAATAAAACTGTAGATTTTTACATAAAATCTCTGTCAGTGTGTATCAGTGTGCATTTAATATTCAAGCCTTACTTAAACATGCTTTTTTATTATATAACAAAATGTAAAATAAATTGGCATTTAAACAAATATAGCACAACATTTTATGTTTACAAATACTTTTCAAGCAAAAAAAACTTCACTAAAAGATTTTTGTTAGGTTACAAATATTACTGTATTTCAGAAATTGTTCATAATACTGTTACTATGATGTTAGTAAATGGCATGGTATTGTTATTGTACATAAAAAAAAAGCCTCCAAAGTAGAGCCCGACCAATATATCATTTCGCAAATTTTATTGGCCGATATGAGCCTGTCGCAAGTTATATCGGTATCGGCGAATATGCCGCCGCTATGGCGGCGACGCGAGGAATTAAATGAAATGGTATTTTTTTTACACACATCAAAACGACCGTGTAAAGATGCCATGTAGGGGATGTACATAGTTAAACTGCATAGCAGGGCCCACAAAAAATCACATTGTTTTGCTACGAATGGGGGGGCAACCTGGGCTGAAACGCAATTTAAAAGCTTAAGTGTGATGGACATACCATTGAAACTTAAACGATGGACCATATCTCCTAGGGGCGGCGTAATGGATCCGCCGCCAAATAATCGGTGATCCCTTTCAGCTCGAGGCCGGGCCCTCAGAATCGAAGCGCCGAATGAGTGTAGCTTGCTCGAGGCCCCCTATAGTCGACAATGAAGAACACCGCCCGCCCCTACCAAGATATATGCGATAAACAGGGATGGAATGGGGGTTGCGAGTAGGTGCAGTCCCCGATCTGACGTGGGGATCGCCCCAAATTATGTGGGCAGATCTGCCAGCCGTGTGCGCAAGATGCGTGCCCCCATCACACACACTTTAACCCTTCAGTAAGGATGTCTCATGTTCGGGCAGCACATTCAAACATTGTCTTATTTGACCGTTAGTGCCCTGCGAAGTGGACTACACATGATATTCTGCCATGATTCCAGTTCCAAGGGAACGTACACGTTAAATTCAGTGCGCGAGACGTGGATTTATATTGTATTTATTTACAGAGGTAGAGCCTATATTATGGTCACACTATCCGACGTTCTCTACTGTATTGTCGTCTTTGGTGTAAGGCATGTAGCACCAATCGTGAAGTGACTGTTCTGAGGTTAATAGACTGGTAACACTGCGTGAAAATAAAGCTGAATGGCTACATTTTCATTGACTAAAATGTGAATAACTTAAACTTTAGAACTTGTTAAGTGTCCTACCTCATTTGAATAATAAAGTTTAGGTTGTTAAATGTCAAATGCACTGCCTCCATTACATTTCTTTGTCACGTCATTATAAGTGTTTGATCACCCATTGAGTGATCCTTTGCAAAAATGTTTTATTATATTCTGTTATGTAGTAGGCTGTATTCCTATAGTCAAAAGTTTGGACACACAATGGAAAAGTGTCCAAACTTTAGACTGGTAAAACTGTACATCTAGGATATAGCACGAAATAATACGAGGGGGGGGGGAAACCCGGTGATGTCTCGATATTTGTACTCACACTAACATATTGCCGTATATCAACGCGAACCCCCAACGAAACCCTATCGTTCCTTGGCATACTAAGTCCAAAAAGTATGCTATCGATGGTGGGACACATAACAAAATAGTTTTATTTCGTTACTGTACTTAAGTACATTTTTTAAGTATTTGTACTTTACTGGAGTAGTTTTATTTTGAGTAACTTTTACTTCACTACATTCTAAAGCATAAGATCATACTTTTTACTTCACTACATTTCATAAAGCTTATCGTTACTCCTTATAATATATCACGTGCTCCGAGATGAAGAAGCGGTGTCTGATTCATGAACGAACTGATTCTTTTCAATTAACCCGTTAAATCGGTTCGCAAATCGCACCAAACGATTAATTCACGAATTGTAATGATCCGACTGCAGCTGTTCTCGAGTCAGCAACTCACTGATTCAAATGATCTGTTTAGTGCGATTCTCCAGTGAACTGAATTCACAAGTAAACCGGGAGATCTTGTGAGCGTGTGTGCGTCTGATGCTGTTAAAAGTAAGTTACTATTGTTGAATTTTAGGATGAATTATTGTAACTGAAAATCATATTTAGGTCAAAACTGTCAGTTGTTTGTGAACTAAATCTGCTGTAAAGGGAGATCTGTTTAAGCCCACTGAAATGATTGAATGAAGACACATTAACATCAGAGTCTCTATATTTTAGGTCAAAAAACATTAAAATAACAACGATTAAATAAAATAACTCATGCACGTTAATCTTCCCCGCTGCTGTAACGTTAGCAGTTTCACTAAAATGCTATGCATTTAGCCCTAAGTGACATCTGTTTATATAGTGTTTGTCAGCACACATAGCCTAAGTTACTATGTATCTGGATCAACATAGCCGAGTAGACAAAAATATAAATTTTATTCATACCATGCTGAAAATAATTAAATGTTAGCTGATTGCCCACTGTCTCTCTAACGAGCTTGCTGGTGGCTAATTATGTATTTTTTTAAAATAAAGTCCAACTATTTTATTCAACCACTGATAGATTACCTATGAGGAAAAAGAAATGATGTATGTTCAGAACCATGTAACTACAGTTATTATCAAAGTGGGAAGTGATGCCCTTTGGGGGCATTTGGCCAGGGGTGTTTTACACCACAGACAAGGTTTGAGAACAAAACAAATCATTATGAAAATATAATTATATTTTCCTTATTATAATTCATATTTGCCTTAGTGGTTATTTTGGGAAATCCCAGGTATTTTGAGCAGTATTTTAATTATAAAAAATATATGCTAATATAAAATTAAACGATAAAAGTAGCCTATATAAAAACTGCAAAATAAACATTCAGGTGGGCTATCGTAGCTTTACTTCAGTACCTAACAAATCAGTACTTATGTCCGTTCCTCGAGTAACATTGAAAACTGATTACTTTACTTTTACTGGAGGTAATTTTTATTTAATACGGATCTGTACTTTTAACCTGTCAGTAGTGATTGTGTTCGTCGTGTCCACCACTGTATTGCTAATAGCATAGCTGCGTAGGTCCCTTTTGTTCTACTTTTTTTTTTTTCCCTGTTGGGTTTCCAGAGATTTTGATCAGTTGTGAGTGAGCGTAGGTCAGAGAGTCGTGGGACTTGTCTAGTCTGTCTGCCTGCCATGCAAAGCGAGTCTGCTGTCTGCGGTCCGTCCTGCTGTCGTTCCCTCCCTCTCGATGTCTCTCTTCCTCCTCAACATTAAGTTGACAGAGCAGCTCATATCCTGCACAGAGATGATAGATATGTCATGTCTGTGAGAAATGTGTTTGTCTTCCGCAGGTGTTCGGGCGTCCTTTTTCTCAGAGCAGACGGTGCACATGACACTTTTCGACACTCTTCTCAGATAGTGATTTGGCATGAAGGCATTATCAAAGGGGGATCTTTCACATGCAATTATGGCAGAAAATAAAGGTGATGAAGTGTGCAGTAGAGAGGGAAGCAGCGGATCAAAAGGCTCTTGTGAGCTCTGATTAGAGTAAGAGGCCACTGCTCATCCCTGGGAATTCCACAGGTCTAGCTCGAACACCGGCGGACAAGATAATGAAGGCGTCGAGTGACACAGTCTGCTGATGAATGCATCTCATCTGACTCAGCCAGGGAAACAGACAGATTGTTTAGGGTGGAGACAGGAAGAGAAGGCTCCATTATACTGGCCCGTTTGGTTTTTGCAGTTGCAAACTTGTGAACATGACTGCGCTGCTACAGTACATGTTCTTTCTTGGTGAGCTCTTTCAGGTTATCAGTGATTATTTATTGATTTCATTTTGGGGCTTTATTTTTGATGGGAAAATAAAGGTTAACTGAAAACAATTTGAGAGACAGAAGAGCCTGGAGGAAAATTGTATTGCTCTTTCATAGCTCAATGGAGTTCCTTTTATACACTTTGTATGAGATTTTCTCCTAAAATTCATTTAGAGAAGAAAGACTAGACATAAATGAGACTTCTGATGAGCAAGAATACAGAGCTTTGAAATGAATGTGGATATATAGTTTAGATAAATTGGTTTTATAGGTTTTTAATGACAAATGTTTGAGTATTGCATACTGGAATCTCTGATGTTTGACTGAAGACTTCAGTATCTTGTCAAATCTACGCACAGATTAAAACATGGTTGAGATATCTTCTGAAACACTAGAGGAGACATATAATGCCACAACCATTATGTTGCAGATCTAATATTATCATTGATGAAAAACAGTATATATACTGCTATAGTTGGATCTCGTTTCATGCCAGATGATCTCAGTTCCTCACAGGGATCTTGAAGGTGAGTGTGTCTTCCTGCGGTTCCTCCAGTGATCTCCCCTGCATGCCCTCTCCTGGTTGTGCCCTGAGGCTCTTCTAACTGACAGCTGTCACTCTCCACTAGCTGTCCTCAATATAAACCTGTGCTTGCAGTGAAGACATGTGTGAATGATGGATGCTCACACAGCTCTTTTGCGCTCTGGATGAACTCAGCTGACCACATCTTTGAAGCAGATCCTGAGGTTATCTTTCACTCAAGGACATCAGGAGACACAAGGAAGAAGGAGCCTAACCTCTTGTAGTCAGACTGCTGGCTGAATGCAGCTAATTCTGAACCTTATTCTAATCTATCCATCCATCAGTCTGTCTGTCCATCCACCTCTCCATCTATCCATTCATCCTTCCATCTGTCCATCCATCCGCCATTCTATCTGCCATTCTGTCCTTCGTTCCATCCATCATTCCATCCATTCATCTACTTATCTGTCAATCCATCCAACCCTCCATCTGTCAGTCCATCCATTTTTCCATCCAATGTTCTGTCTGGCTGTCCATCATTCTTTCTGTCGTTCTATCTATCGTTTTTTTTTTTCATTCTGTTATTCTGTTTTCTGTCCGTTTGAACATTCAAACTTTAAGACTTTTTAAAGAATTAGTCTACTTACAGAATAAAAAAAAATTCCTGATAATTATGTCATCCAAGATATTCATGTCTTTCTTCGGTCTAAAAGAAATTAAGGTCTTTAAAGATAACATTCCAGGATTTTTCTCTAAATATGGAGAGGATCTATCTATATATAGACTTCAGTGGGACCTCTAACATGTTTAAGGTCCAAATTTTATCAATCGTTTCGCTAGATAAGACTCTTATTCCTCGGTTGGGATCATGTAGAGCCCTTTGAAGCTGCATTGAAACTGTAATTTTTAACCTTCAATCAGTTGGGCACCATTGAAGTCCACTATATGGAGAAAAATCCTTGAATGTTTTCCTCAAAAACCTTAATTTCTTTATGACTGAAGTAAGAAAGACATGAACATCTTAGATGACATGGGGTGCATAAATTAGCAGGACCTTTTTAATCTGGAAGTGAACTAATCCTTTAAAGGGGTCATATGATGTTGCTAAAAATAACATTATTTTGTGTATTTGGTGTTATGAAATGTGTTTATGCGGTTTAAGTTTCAAAAAACACATTATGTTCCACATACTGTACATTATTGTTTCTCCTATATGCCCCGCCTTTCTGAAACGTGTCGTTTTAACACAAGCCTCACGTTCCCGTGAAAAGCATGTGTGCTCCTATTTGCCACGCTATCCAGTGCGTTGTGATTGGCCGAATTCCTCAAAAGCGTGTGACGAAATGTTACGCCCCTTAACATAAAAAAAGAGGGGGGTGGGACTGTGATGCCCTGTCCGGCCTGAGCGACGAGACAAAAACATAAAACCCACTACAAACGAGGCATTTGTTGCATCCAGTTGGGACACAATTACTGATTATAATGACTTACACTTGTCTTTTTACGTAAACATAACCATGTCTGTCTTTGTTATCCGTGAGTAAGATGACAAACACAAGTGCGACTCTATCTACACTGACCCAAAACTCACAGTTTTACAACTTACAGGTCTGTGAGTCCTAGCAGGCCAGCTTGTAGGCTAACCTTTTTCCCCCCTAAACCAGTATCAGGAAACAGTCCTCCATAAAATGCTCTGCACACATCTGGATATTTGGGTTAAACTGTTTCTGGAACAGTGTTGTAAATACAACTAACCATTGATTTCTAGTCATGTCCTCTTTTAGAAGGCCAAACAAAGTATTTTCGCTTTCACAACGAAACACACAGCACCTTCACGACATGGCGGCGGCAGCAACAACAATACTACAGCAAGAATAAAGTTTTTGAAAAAAAACGCCGTCTTTTCTTGGGCTGAACATTTGGGTGTGCGTATGCAAAATCTTCCCACATCGTGACATAGACATGTGGGGTTGTTTTAGAATGAGCCGTTTTAGGTAGGCGTTGTTGACTCTTAATTTTTATAAAGAATATCTTTTTGGATTTGATACTTTAGTCTTTGCAACTTTACAGATCTTCTTTATGCACCAAGAGCTTGTAACACTCTAAAGAGAAAGGAAAAATTTTAATCGCATCATATGACCCCTTTAAACTTTTTTCTCAGATATTTTTTCATCAGACTATTCTAACAAGGGCCTTAAACCAACTTCAATTTCGTCAACGAGACTTTATCTTTTTCTAGTTCATTACTAGTTTATTTTGTTATTATGAATTCCAATTGCAATTTCTATTCCAAAATTTAGTTCCTTTAAGCTTTTTCAAATCCAAATCCAATTCCTTCAAATCAAGCTGAAATCAGGAATTGAAATGGAATTCTCAATACTATGGTTCAGCACTAAGGCGACAATTTCAGCCAGTGCTTGCCGTTTTTTTCTTTTCTTTCTCCATTGTGCATCAGTGAGTTTGCTATTTGAAGCTAATACTAACACTTCACCTAGACGGGGACCCTCATGCCATCTTTGTGTCTACTTTAGTACACATATTGACAAAAACATCCTCTAGAGTTCCCTTGATAGCTCTAAAGGATCGTCAGAATGCAGAGAGTGTGTTCTTGTTGAGAAGTGTGAAGATGTTCAGAAGTGTCATCCTCTTATTGTGATTGTCACATGAGAACAAGCTGTCCAACATGACCGTTCTCAGTCAACCCATGAAAGCTTCAATGAACACTATTTACACCCTGTCCCTTCTACATATTGAAGGTGAAATAAAGCGATTGCCATTTAGGTTAGCTGGCTGACAAGAAAGGAAGAAGTGATACTAATTTGATACTAGCTATTCTGAATTGAGCGTTGAAAGTAGTCATCCTTGTCAGGCTTCTTGAGAAAATTGACCATTTTTCATCATTGCAAGTTAGTTGTCAGAGCAATTCTCAGTCGTCAACAAAAACAATTTGGCTTTTTAAAGAAGGAAGCACACACTTCACAGGCACTGTAGGTGGGTGTGAGTGTATAGTGGGGTGAGATGGAGGTTAGATGTGTCAGTATTAAAGAGCATCAACCTGGCCATTACAGAATGTCAGAAAATGTTTAATTGGAAAAGATTCGGCCTTTTAGAAAGCCGATTTCCCCCTCTTTGTCAGCACAACAGAGAATGCGTAATTGTGTTGTATAATCCTTAGTGGCATTGCCCTTTCATCTGGGTGAGGAGATCCGAAAAGAAGGATTTGCGGGCAAGACCTCCCATAGCTGCCAAGGCTGCCTGATCTTCATGCATGCTGAAGAGATTTCTGCCTGCCTAAACCTGATTCAGGTTAGAAATCCCTCTGGGGTCAGTGGTCACCTTTCCCTGTTTTAAATGGTCGGATAGAGTAAAAATAAAAAGACACAGAGACAAAAGAGTTCACATAGAAGAAAATGGATTCCTGGCACCTTTAGATTTAATATAACAAAGTAACCGTGTAAATATGAAAGAACCAAACATCACTGAAAATGAATGACTGCACTCTTAAAAAATAATAGTTCTTTATTGGTATCAGTGGTTCCATGAAGAACCTTTAAAATTAATTGAACCTTTACATTGCACAAAAGGTTCTTATGGCAAAAACATTCTTCAGATTAAAAAAAGGTTATTTTAAGAACTGTTCACTGAAATGTTCCAAAATGGTTCTATTGCCTTGTTACCTTCTTTTGGAACCTTTATTTGGTTCGTTTGTTACTATATATACTGCAAAAAAAAGTAATACACTTCACATTTGTCAACATAGCCTAATACGGTTGAGATTCAATTTAGTGGAATCAGTGGAATTAGGATTCCCTATCTCCCAATATTGTTTGATAAATATGGGGTTTTCAATTTGATTGAACATTTTTACATCCTTGTGTGGAAGTAAAGCTGTTTATTTCCATAATACCATCATAATATATTTATTAACTGAGTAGCCATGCAGTTCAGTGCAGTTTGACTGAATAAACACTGAAAGTGTCCTCCAGCTGTAAGGAGTGTATGCTTCCTGCCACAGGCCGGCTTAGAGATAAACACTCAGCTGTCTCACACACACACAAAAACACACACAGCAAATTTCTCTCACATTTCCTCAGAACATACATCACTTGTTTGTTCCCAGAGAGAAAGAGGAGAGTGATGGAGAGATGCGGATGAGCAGCAGGCTTGTGCTCGGGGGGGGAGTTTTTTTGGCCTGCTGGCCTGTGTTTGAAGTGAGCCACAGGCCCTGTGAGCAGCCCTGATCCCTGCATGGGGAATCACACCGTTCTCTGCAGGCTCCAGGCCACTAGCAGCAACAGCAGCTGCACAACAGAAAGAGGTGAAAAAAGAGAGGCCGTAATCTTAGATGTTCTTTCCTGATGGCTAGCGCTTTGACATCTGACATCGTCAAAGACAATAGACACCCCGGTAACTGTAATACTACCTGATGGAACATAGAGAGGATTATCTGCTTTTATTATAAGTCTCGTTATTGTTTTCAAAGACAATAGACACCCCGGTAACTGTAATACTACCTGATGGAACATAGAGAGGATTATCTGCTTTTATTATAAGTCTCGTTATTGTTTCTTCTCCTCATATTTCAGGTTCTTTTTCATTCAACATTATGATGCCTAATCGCCAAGTTGTTTGGCCTAAAAACGAATGGGTGTTTCTTCAGCTATAGCCCTTTACACCTGAAAGCACACATAATATTTTCATACTTTTTATTTTTAATTTACAGTAATTTATTCAAATGTAACCATTTTAAAGTCAAAATGATGCACAATAAAATAGTTTTTTTAATTCTTGATTTTTCTTAGTTTTTATAGATTCTATTTCTTCTAAAGCTCTTTATTGAAAATGTTGTCTCCTAAGTAACCAAGTACACAAACAATTGGAAACAATAAATGTAATTAGAAGCAAATTATGGTGGAAATGATGTAATGTATAAATTATGTATAAATCTACACATGAATCTTGAAATGACTGGATTTTAGGTTATCATCATAGTGACAATGTTTTGATTTTTAAATTTTTTTTTATAATTAAATGAAGAAGGCAAGGGTTAAAAAAAAATCCAAGAATTTCCATGAGTTTTAATGTGAACTTCATATAACAAAATAAGTGGAGTTTAAATCAAAATACTAGTCAATTAAATAAATTGAATAGTTATTCATTTTAATAAGAATATTTTAATAAACAAATTTAGTAAAAAGACCTGTTGTTGAAATACCAAAAAAGCAGGTCAGATGTCCCCATCTGTCTTTTTCTGTTTTGTCTTTTCTCCATGTGGAAGACAATATACTTTCCAGCTTTGTTTTCATCTATTACGCTTCACTGATGAAGAAGGTGGAGACAAATGACAACCAGGTGCTGTCCATCATGGTTAAGTCATGTTGTTTTACTGAACTGTCTGTGGAGTTTGACAGTTGTAATCTGTTGCTTATTCCACCGAATAGCGTGACCCCACACTCTAGTGAAGAGAGAGAGAGTTTGCCGTGTCAGTGTGAGGTCTGGTCCTGGGAAATGTTTGGGGCCAGATAAGCTTGTGCTTGACAAGAAACTCCAGATGCTTTTATATTACAAACTGTCATGTTGCAGGGGGACAGATAAAACCCAGTGATGGGACTGTGGACCCTTCTCCAGCATGAACAGACACAGCCGCGCAAGCAGATAAACCGTTTGCTGCAGATTTACTTATTGTTATTGTAGGTGGACTGTTGGTTGTGTAATTAGATCTTCATGTGCAATGTCACACCTTCTGGTTTGTGTTAATGGACTCTAAAGTAAATTACAGAGGGGTATGTGACAGTTTTGCATAGCCAGACTTTTGACCTTAGGCAAATGTGGACCACATGGCCGCCCGCTTATTCTGGCCAATAACTTGGAGAAAGAAAAAAAAAACTTAAACTAGCCTTATCCATTGTTCAATCACAAGTTGTGTTTCCAACAGGGTTATTATCATTAACTAAAACAAGAAAATAAATAAATAATAATAAAAATGGCAAAAGTACATCAAAACTACTAAAACTTTACCTAAAATTAAGAAAATAAAAACTAATTCAAAATATTAACAAAAACTACAATAGTATATCTATGATGCTAACAACACTGGTTTCCGATGCTAGTTTTACGCAGCAGGAAACTCATCCAAATTATTTTGGGCCAATGCATTGAACATTGTATGACCTACTAAATCCTCTGACAGTAAATCTGATGTGTCTTGTCTTCATCTGCCCAGTTCATTTCCAGGAGCGAACACGCACAGTAAAGCCAGCTTGTAATGCTATAATTCATTATCTAAATGCAGTCACCGTCTAGACTCAACACTGATAAAAATACAAGGTAATCCACCTTGACTGTCACGCCCGCAACCAATTCATTAGTCCTCAGTGGTGAGCAGTGGGAGCTGACTCCACTCCTGTCTGAATTGGGTTTTCAATCCAAGCACTCGAGCCGTAACACGCTCTAACACACACCCATCAGGAGACTGCATATGAGCTCAGCACTCAAGCCTCAGTCATTTACACCTTCACGTGCCTTTAGTTGTGACCGCCACAGAAGTGGCACCAAGAGTTGACGTGCAGGTGTTTTTTTTTGTTGTTGTTTTTTTTGATGAGGGACAAGTTTTTCCATTGACAGGCATTCAAAAGTAGCATGTATTTGGGTTGAATAAAATACAATTTATGTTTTTCACCATCTGCTGCACACAGTTTTAAAGAGTAATTGGTTACATAGCATATTCAGTCTCATTAATAATTTTGTCCACCCTTTGTAGTAGATGAGTATCAGAAGAATAATTACATAAAAAAAAAAACATGTGGTCACACTTTATTTTAAGGTCCAATTCCCGCTATTAACAAACCATTAATTACAACTTTTGCCTCAATAAACTCCTAATTTGGCACTTATTAATAGTTAGTAAGGTAGTTATTAAGGTATTGGGTGGGATTAGGGATGTAGAATATGGTAATTGAGAATTTGTCTTTTATAAGTACTAATAAACCGCCAATATGTTAATAATAGGCATGCTAATAAGCAACTAGGTAATAGTGAATAGTGTTCCCTAATCTAAAGTGTTACCAAACATGTATAATTTGCGTCGAATGTAGGCTAAACTAACAGAATAATCTGCTAATGGTATGCTAAGCTAGTATGGGGGAAAAACTGAGAAATGCTTAATTTCACTTGGTTATATATAACACTGCTTTTAAAAAGTTTGAGGTTAGTAAAATTGGTAATGTTTTTAAAAAGTCTAATTCTCACTTAAAGGGGTCATATGATACTGCTAAAAAGAACATTATTTGGTGTAATGAAATTAGTTTATGTGGTTTAAGGTTCAAAAAAACATATTTTCCACTACTGTACATTATTGTTTCTCCTCTATGCCACGCCTTTTTGAAACGCGTCGATTTTTACAAAGTTCATCGTTCTGAAAAGCGAGGTGTGCTCTTGATTGGCCAGCTATCCAGTGCGTTTGTGATTGGCCGAATTCCTCCCTACCAACGTCCCTTACCATATTGTGATGCCTGCGGCAACCACATGTGACGACCCCGGGCCGGACTCCGCTTCGTCCACAGTGAAAGCCGATCCGGTGATCCACAGCGCGATGTTGATGTATTTCCTCAGCGACAGCACGGATCAGCTCCAGGAAGGACGAAGCGATACCGTCCTCTTTTGGAAAACCAAACAACGTTAGTTTCGCTTTCACAATAAAACACAGCGCCTTCACGACATGGTGACATGGTGGCAACAACAATACTACAGCGAGAATAAAAGTTACGCGTTCTTTCTTTGCGTGAACATTTGGATCTTATGCAAATCTTCCCACATCGTGACATAGACATGTGGGGGCTTGTTTAAACGAGGCGTTTTAGGAAGGCTTGGGCTCGACTCTAACTTGCTCCAAAGGAAAGGAAAAATTGAAATCGCATCATATGACCCCGTTAATTAAAGGCTGCATTGATTTTATCAAAAAATACAGTTAATAATAATGGTAATAATAATAATAATAAAGGAAATGACCTCTTTCTGTGTCAATATATTAAAATGTAATTTATACCTGTAATGGCAAAGCTGAATTTTCAGCATCATTATCCAGTCTTCAGCGTCACATGATCTTACATAAATCATTCTAATATGCTGATTTAAGCTCACGACAGAAAAATGTCTTAGTATTATAATGTTTAAAAAACAGTTATGTGCTGCTAAATATTTTGTGAAATATTTTTTTTTTGTTCAGCATTATTTGATAAATAGAAAGTCCAAAGAGCCGCCTTATAATATTTTGTAACATAAATGTGTTTACTGTCATGTTTGATCAATTTAATGTGCCCTCGACGAATATAAATGTATAACTCTTAAAAAAAAAAAACTGTACGACCCAAAACTTTTTGACGGTATATATTTATAACTTTGAAAGACATTAATGGTCAAAATAACCTTTTTTTTTTTTTTTTTTTTACATCTTCTGAGTTTCCCATTAACTCATTGAACGGTTCACAGCTAATTATGTTGGCCTATATTTGATGCTTTTCAGCCCTTTTTTATACGTTGTATAATGTGAATGTGATTGACGTTGTTATATATTTCTCAATTTGAAAAGGATGAATGAATAATTGGATATATCCATTTGTCACTGACTGTATAGCATTACCTCTGGATGATTAATTGTGGTGGTTTGGATGTTCTATGGTCTAGTAAGAACACAGTCCAGTGACTGCTTAGTGATGCATTTCTCCAGCAAATGTCATGGGCCTGTAGCTCCACTGTCACACTATTAGGGTAACGTCATTATGCACACGGCCTGTCTCATCCTGAAAAGAACAGAATAATTCTTGCCCAAAATTGACACAAATTGTTTAGCATCATTTTTTATACTGCTTGCAACGGCGGTGAACCAATCATTTTGCCACGCTTCAGGTATCCCAGATAAATGAATAGTCTTTTGAGTGTTTGCAGTAGCAAGCCTGGTGAATAACACATGAGCTTGGTGCATTTGAGTGCACTTGGCAAAGACAGAAGCGTTCACGTGGAGGCCACACCTGCTCCGAAATGACGTCACACGACGGACACGACGGACACGGTCCATTCCCAGCTGACCTTCACTGTGACCGTGACCTACAATGATCCTGCAGCTCCGTTTGACGTTCCAATGATTGAGTGGCACAACACTCGGATGCTGGCTTCTTTTGCCTCTATCTCGCATGTCTGACTCTGCCAGTCTGGATGCTTGCCTAGAGCTTCTGCGCAAATGAGACGTAGTGATGTACTGACAGCTCTGCAGATGAAGTCATGAGTGAATTTGTCCACTTTGATGGAAGTGTCCACGCTTGTCTGATGGGCAAAATAACTTTGCCCTGTTTGATCTTGTACAGTGACAGCAGGACAGCCAGTGATTTTAAACAGTCATTGCTTAAAGGATTGCAATAGGTCTCTTATTTTTTTTTCTGCAAGGACCCTGCATTTCCCATTCTGTGTATTCAAACAGTGAACTGTATTTTTGCATTTTACATTCCTTTGACATGATCCCTGACTTACTGGAGACCCTAATATTGCTGGGCTTGTCAGTTATTATAAATATACCCTAGTGTCCAACAGTGTCAGCCTTATTCTGATGCACATTGTGACACAAGATGCTGAAAAATGTCTTTGGAAACTGTACCAGTTTTATTTGAGGCACTTACCAGTAACTAA
Source organism: Sinocyclocheilus anophthalmus (assembly GCA_018155175.1). Taxonomy (NCBI): domain Eukaryota; kingdom Metazoa; phylum Chordata; class Actinopteri; order Cypriniformes; family Cyprinidae; genus Sinocyclocheilus; species Sinocyclocheilus anophthalmus. Next base: position 507,311 of record JADLZN010011643.1, on the reverse strand, counting down.
ACGAAATATCCATGAACAGAATAGTATATTCAGCTTTGTTTTCGGAGCAGTGTTGTTATTGTTAACTAAAGCTATTTTTAAAAAACCTGGTTTTTTTTATACATATATTATATAAAATATAAGTTAGTGAATTTAAGTATTGGCCCGAATATAAGATCAAAATGTATTCCCAGAAAAAAAACTGGTCTTTATTCGGTCAATACGGTTATTAAACTTACTAAAACAAAACGAATATTTAAAACATATATAGAAAGTTGACAATGACAAAAAGAATGACAAAAAAATGTCCCCAAAAAAAAGTACACAAAATTCTAAAAGTAAAATGAAACAATATCAAACTTAAAGTTCAAAATATAAAATCTAAAAATAATTCAAAAAAATAAAATAGCTATAAAAATTATATAAATAATACTAAAATAATGCTGTTTTGTCTGAATGATCAGAATAATCACAAGTACTATTTTTTTCTGTACAAACGCAGGGACTGCTGCATGATGAATTTCAGATAATCTCACCTCTAAAAATTAATATATACAGTGTATATATAACCATCTTCAGTCTAATACTGGGGACATTTAAGTCAAGGTGAACCACTTTGTTTTTAATTATTTGTCAGTCTCTGGTGAGCTGCTCAAAGCTTGAGGTTCCTGATTAACAGTGTTAAACAGTATTTTATTTGTAGTATTTTGCGCAGTTACATTGACATTTTAGATTGTTGGGATTGTTAGATTGCATTATTTTCTCTGTCCTGCCTCACTGAAGAAAATATCTAAACAAACACCGCTTCAGTTCAGACTCTCACTCTTCTCATTAGTCTGAGACGGTTCTTCAGAGAGTCATCATTTGCTCAACATAATGAATAGGTTAATAAAATAGAATAGTTTAATTATGTTTTACTCCCTCGCTTGTTAATGGTTCTAGAGTAGCTCAATTTAATAATGCGATTCCTGTTATTAATTATCTGTAAGTCAACTTGTTTAAATGGTATTTTACAGTGCCTTGATAAAATTACAGCTAGAGGCAAAGTGGTGATAGACAGACAAAGGCCACGGACAAATTATCATACAACTATTAGCTTGTTTCCAAAGGGTTTTATGTTAATCTTTTAGTGCTTAAGTACCCCGCAATTAACATCAGGAGGAGCTGCCTTCCAGCAAGCCTTGCAAATTGAAGTGCTCCGATAAAGAAGTAGTTATTCAGATGTAAACCAGAAGAACGTCGGGCTATCTTACTGAAGTGTACAGGAATTTTGATGTGCGCGAAGCGGGCTCTGGGAGTGATGAAAGGCGAGTGTGATCAAGGAGGTATAACTACGAACAAGGAGAGATCTATTAATATCATGGGCTATGACACAAGATGTCTCTTTCAGCCCGCTGCGCTTTTGTAAAGCACTAAAGCAGGACGCTAACTGGCAGATGAATGGCTCTCGTCGCCAGCACCATCTGATGAAGGAACACGTTTACATATCAGCACTGGTGGCTTGATATGCAAATGTGGCAATTTGAGAGGGCTATAGGGAGATATGGCTCATTGTTAGGGTTTCGCAGCCCTGTGTTCCTTTTATGCTAAACAGAGTCGTACCCATGGCGAGAGAGCGGCACCCATCTTGTAAATCAGCCTCCATCTCTGCTAGCTTAAACCAACAAAGGAGGTCACAGCCCTAAAGGACATGTGTGATTAATAGGCTAATTAGAAGCGTTACTATCTGGTCTATCTTGTATTTCGTTTCTGTTTGAAAAAAAAATCAGTATATGATATAACCGATGTATGTTGGGCCCAGCAGACAGAGGGCAAGCTGGAAATAGCATGCTAGCGTTACGGTAGCTTTCTCTGGTGTTAGTTTAGATCATCCGTATGGTAGAGATGGTTCACTGTAATGGCCTTTTAACTGTTGGAAAAGGTCTGATTTGTTATTGTGGCTACCCATTCAAACATTTATTACACATATAACCTTTTGACAGTGCCGTTGGGACAGTGTTAGCAGAAATCCAAATGGAAAGGGAACTGGCAACTGAACAAATTGCGGTGTATCTCATTTGAATGCACAGCATACAGATTTCACTTAATGACACAATATTGAATTGTGTTGAAATAGTCTTGTAAGGCAATATACAGTACAAAAACTAAAGATACCAGTGGGTATAAGAGGGCCACGTCTCCTAAACGCTGCATTTATGTCATGTGACACTTTGATTAAAAGGGCCATGAAAATATGAAGGCCATTTGGATTGATTTTCGATTTATTAATATTTAGAATTATCTTTTATTTTTAATTTTCATTTTCGGTAATTGTATGTGCTTTTGTAATTTTATTAGTTTATATATTAGTTCTATTTATTGTTTGTTAGTTTGCTTGTAGTCATTTTAGTTCTTCCATTTAAACTCATTATATTTCATTTAGTTGCCAACGCCAAAGTTTCTCATTTTAAGATTTAAAAAACTATATTTATATATAGCTCAATAGCTGTATGTTATAGGTGCTGCTTTTCAGATTTCATTTGATTGCTGACACCCTGAAGTGTAAATAAGCATATTATGCATTTATCAGGAAATATAATTGTCTGGAGGACAACTTGGGGGAAAAAGTGGCACAGCTTACTCAGCTCTTCCCTCCTGAATACTAAGACTGAAATGCTGGTTTCATGGGACCATCTGGGATCTTTTTCATGAGCATGAGCATGAGCATTGAAAGATTCATTTCTCTTCAGACAGGCACCCAGGGTTTCACTTTTTATTTGCTCTCACCCTATATCCACAGTCATTGTGTTAGTGCCCAGATAGAAAAATAAAACACTTGTCTTTATTCTCTTCCCCATGTAAATACGTTAGATATGGTCTGACCAGACCTTTAAACATGATAAACACTTTTGCCTTCAAACCGAATTCCTTTGTGTCAGGCCCCATAACTTACTGTGCATGATTACAAAGCTACCGATATAATAAATTAAGCTGATGGACAGAATTATACCCAGTGCTTCCTGCACTCCCCAGTGACGCATACTAGCTTAGTGCTCCTTGACAGCAGCCTGTGATTTAACACTAGTGAGGAGGCCAAGAGGAAAACAGAAAACATTCACAGGAAAGGTCTGAGACTGGGCCTCCGCCTAGTTTACGAAAGCCTCTCTCATTTGCCATTAATACCCAGAGCGGAGCATCTGGGAAGATAGGAACGTGTGTTACAGAGTTGATCATTTCAGTCAAGAGAGGGAATTGTTTGACACAATATTCAGTGGAAGAGAAGAAAAAAGGGATGGCTAACTTGGTCCAGAGTGGTGTCTTGTGCATTGAAACAGATGTGTCTGCTCTTGACGTGGGCATGTCATGGTTAGAGATAAACAGAGTAAAGCAAAGAGAGTGCAGAACTGGCACGACACTGGCTAATTTATCTCACTGAGAGACAGATTAAAGGCAGGGCCCAGTAAAACAAAGTTGGGCCGCCTTAATCAGGGGACAGACTGCAGGCATTATAAATAATAAATCAGTCCTGGATATTGAGAGGCCTGGGTGTTATTAGAGAGCCTGGCCTTTTAAAGCAACACAAACAAGCCATCAAAAGCTGTGTTTCAACCAGTGAGAGAACTATGGGTCCGTTCCAAAACTTAGTGAGCTGCCTAGCTGTCTACATGCCTACATAGGTGATTGCCTTATGGACAGCATGCTAACTGAAATAGAACTTTTTAAATGAGCGATTCCACTCACAATTGATTTCAATAGAGCATTAGCATGTTGCTAAGCTAGCTACACAATACTGTAGCAAACAAGGTACATACAGTAAATACTGGGAGAATTATTGCATTATTTTGTAGTGTTTGTGTGTGTGTGTGTGTATATATATATACACTTTTGTTCTTTCCTGCTTCGATTTTGTGCTAACCTTCCACTTTGCTAATATTCTGTCGCTTTCCATGCTCAAAGAATGTTGTGATTGCATGCTCAGTGCACTCTTATGTCTTGATATTAACATATTTGCATATTTGTTTTATCTTATGTTCATATTCATGCTAAGATTTTGCAAACCTTCTATTTTGCTAAGTTTTTTTTACCTTCCAATATGCTATATTTGTCGCTAATTAAATAATGTTGTGATAGCATTCTCAGTGCACCCTGACCCTTTAATTTCACCATGTTTATGTATTTATTTAAGCTTATTTGCTTTTATGCTAACATTTTGTTTAACTACACAAAGATTTTTTTGTCGCTAGCATTGCATTATGCTATGCTTTGTACTTTGCATGCTTAAACGATGTTGTGATAGCATGTTCAGTGCACTCTGACCTCTTAATTTTACCATTGCTATTGATGCACTAAGTATCATTTATGTTGTTGTTTGTGTTAGATAACACTGAGGTTATTTCAGCAAGTTATTTGGCACGTAAATGCCCCGCAGGTCAGATGCAGCATGATTTCAATGCTAAAACACACAGCTGGCTTTTATGTTCCTTTTGCACCATAGGAGCAGCATCTCTCTTTAACTATGATTAGGGTGAAGTCAGGGGAGAGGAGACGAGATTTAAATTTCTCTGTGTCATTAGTTCGACATGGGGTCACGGCTGGGCCTCTCCCACCATAATTGCATGGCGTTATTTATCTGTAAAGAAGCTAAAATACATATAAATCTCCAGGCTCATCTTTGTTGCAGGATTCCCTCTCTGATTAATGACCGGAGAAAAAAAAAGAGAGAAAGAGAAACAAATGCGCTGTGAATAAGTATGAATTATTCATCTTGATGGCCTGTTAAACGTGTATATTTTCTTAAGAAAAGTCAAGGTGTTTCGCGGCTATCTCCCATTTTGCTGATGATGGAGAATGCAAGGTTGGCCGCGTGCTCGGAGCCCTAATAAACTTTATTTCTACCTCAGCCATCAACCGCGGGCCCCACGCATAAATAGGCTTTATGTAAATCTGTCAGCACCTGGCCTGCGCAGAGGCTTCTGTGTAGATATTGGCCTGTCTGGAAGTTTATGGCGAAGTTTAAAATCATTCATTAAACTGACCCGGTGGTAAATCCACTTACTGGAAAATTGCCCCTGCTCTTCTATTTGGTTTGTAGATGCGATCATGAGTCCATTTTTAACTTAATTAATTGTCCGTTTCTGTTGACAAGAAATTTATGCAGTAATAATTTGCTGGAAATAGATGCAGAGAGTTGGAAATGAGATATCCATCACCTCCTCGTGTTCCAGCAGCTGCGGTGCGGCTAATATGAAAGTATTTCAGCCACTGACGACCCCGCTGTTTGTGCAGTCAAGATTATATATACCCACGATCCATTGCCTGCCTGAGAGGCGCTCATGGAGGTCTATGATAACAAAGAGTTTGTGATTTATAGCTTGCTGTGAAAGCAGAACTTGATGAGATTAAACAATTTCATAGCACAAGTGTTTCTCAGACCTTCTGATTTGTAGTTGTGAGCTGATAGTAAATCAAGTTTATATATCTGAAAGCCTGCTCAGCAAAGCAGTGCAATTACTGTTTAAGACAGCTACTTTTTATTTAATTTTTATCCAGGGTTTGTCTCCTTTATTTTCGCGCCTGTCAGGGAGGCGCTCACCTTCATAAGTCCTTCTCCCAGGCAGGGGAGGATGCTGGGAGAATGAGGCCTCCTGCTAGCTTTAAAACCGCAGTGGCACGTCTTACTCTTGTGGTCGCCAGTTGTATGTTGTCGAGCGATTCGTAACGTGGTGGAATTTTATTAATAATGACAAAAAAGGGTACAATTGCACAGGATGTAATTGAAAAGCGTTTGTTTTCACAATGGCATCATCCCGCTGCCCACGTAACTAATCGATTATCATCATACTGTAACATTTATTTGTTTTGCTTTACACCGTAGGCTGAAATAGCGCTTGCGAACGAGTCGACAACCTCAGCCTTTATCTCTCCTGCAAACATCAAGAGATCTCATTATTTAGACACATCTCGGGGTTTTTTTCTTCCCATATGCCCCAAGTCAAAATTAGTTTTCACTCCCTCTGTGATCTTCTCTGACTGGGGTGCGCTGGAAGTAAAGAAAATGTCTTTGCATCAGGGCTGAGTCAAAGACGCACTTCACAGAGCCGTTCTTCCAGCTTAAGCATTGCTAAGTCACCTTCACATTTCACTCATGTAAAAAGCTAATTTCCTTTAAGTTCACATGTCACTTTCTGCAGGTCTGCTTTGTGGGTACTCTTCAAATGTCTCAGAGCGTCTAATTGCGTAGGAAACATCCCAGACAACCCGGTTTGACAGTCCTACTCACAGAATCCTCAATAATTTAACATCCCACATACTTGAAAACATCCCTGACATTAGATACAGCTCCTAAGCGCAACATAAAGAGGCACCGTGTGTCATACCTTTGAGAGAGAGTGTCTGTGAAATGGAAAGATATAGAGAGGAGATACACATGGGGAACTGAGAAGAAGAAGAGGTATATAGAGCAGTTGGAAAATGCCAAATTTAAAGGCATGATCAAATTAATTTGCTGGCTGCTTTATCCAACTATAATTAATTATCCACAAACAGTTATATTCAGTTAATAGTTAATAAAAATAAATAAAGCTGCAGTGTGCAGTTTATAACCATTTTAGTTGGTCAGAAAAAAAATAATTTTGTTAACATTAATTACAACTGAAATATTAGTTTTGTAAAAATTTACAATTATTATATACTCTGTTTATTTTTCATTTATATATTTAAATACCTTATTATATGTGTGCGTGTATATAAATAAATATAGATAATCCATACACACACCCACATATTATATATATATGTTCTATATATCGATATAGACTATATAACAGTATCCTCAGATTTTCTTTGCCATGAATTCCATGTTGAACTTCCAGTGACCAGTATGAGAGAGTGATAGCGATAACACCAAATTTAACACACTTTCTCCCCATTCACACCTGAGACCTTGTCTAATGAGTCACATGACACCGGGGAGTGAAAATGGCTAATTGGGACCAATTTGTACATTTTCACTTAGGGGTGTACGCACTTTTGTGGCCAGCGGTTTAGACAATAATGGCTGTGTGTTGAGTTATTTTGACAGCAAATTTGCACTGTTATACAAGCTGTACACTCACTACTTTACATTGTAGCGAAGTGTCATTTCTTCAGTGTTGTCGCATGAAAAGATATAATAAAATATTTACAAAAATGTGAGGGGTGTACTCACTACTGTGAATACTGTATATATTGTGTGTGTATGTATGTATATGTGTATATGCTAATAATATATTATATATATATATTATATTATGTCTATTTGTGTGTGTGTGTTGGTGTGTGTGTGTAGGGCGCTATGAGGATATTATTGTGTATCGACGATGTCTCATAAGTATGTCGATGTCAACAGTCAGGTAACAGACGATTATTAACATTACAATAACATATCCCATAAATACTATCGGTTATGTCTTAAGTGAATGTAAAGATTTGAGAAAGAAAACAAGGGTGTATTGGATCGGTGCATTGACAGCAGCCTCTGCCGCCAGTCATTAATGTTAATCAAAGAACAAAATAAACGAAAATCCCTCACTGATTTTGACTGAATCTCTTTTGTAACCTCAGTTTATATTTTATTTGCCTGTTGTTCGGTGCTGACTACTGTAGTGGCAACGTGCATCTGTGTATGCGATTATGTTGGAGATGCGTTCCAATATAATTTATCCTTATTTAGGGTATAGGCCTATTCTATTTTTATCTGCAGTTTAATTAAAGTTAAACAGAAAAAATACAAAAAGTAGCATTGCATGTGTTTCTGAATATTTATTTAAATAGACTGCATAATGATGAAAAACCACAAAACATGACAGGTAATTAAAATACGCAAATTCCTTCAGTGCATATTTCAGTGCAATATTTTTACAGATTTTTTTAACCGTGTATACAATATAATTGTTTAATTAAGCTGATATATAGCTCAGTTTTATTGCAAACGGAATGACGACTTATATTAGGCCTCTACTCGCTCGCCTCCTCAACACGATGCCGTTCCGTAGGTTTCGGCAGCCCACCCTGAATTTATCATTGTGGGCGTTTGGTATTTTGTTATAAATCCAAAATTACATACAAAATGACATTTATTACCCTGCGTCTAATAAATCAAGGCAGTTATTTTTTATTTTATTAAAACACACGCCACAAGAGACCTCTGAACAGTAGCTACAGAAAGGGGGGGGGGGGGCTTAACGTTTTTGCTCAGAATTCCTTTTTAATCCCTGCATGATTTTAGTCATACATGATAAATATCTAATACGTTATAGCTTGACTACAAGTTTAAAATAATGCTGCAATTGTTATAATTAAGGAATTTAAACTTACCATCATGAAATGTGTTTACACAGGCGATAATGCCAAAAAGAAAGAAAAACGTCGGAAATTAGGCATATTTTATTCAAGACATTATATGACATCAACATGCTTTTATCATTCTTACAATCACCGCCAGAACGTTCAACTTCACCATGATGAACTTTAAATTGGGTTCTATTATTTTTCCTCAACAGTTCTCCTCACAAAACGAAATTCATTTCAAACACAAATTTGATAAGAACATAGTAGAAATTATTAGCAACACCAAAATAACAGCAAAGCTAATGTTTTCTGTTAGTTTAAGCACAAACTAAGAAAAGTAAAACCAAACATTGGCTACGTTTACATGCAACCAAATAATCAATTTGTAATTGGATTGACGGCTCAATTGCACTGAAAAACCTTAATGTAAACACCTTAATCGATCCGATTGAGCTCGATCGGAATGAAATTTCGATCGTATTGAAGGGGGTGGTTTATTCCTTTTCTAATACGATTGAGAGTGCATGTAAACACTCGATCGGATTGAACCCCTAAACTGAAAGAACTGCGCATGTGCAACGATGCGGAAATAGCGTAATGACGTATGACGCGCAGAACGAGCGGTTCTTCCTTTTGAATAAAGTGTTGTTTAAATGCGTGTCCTGTCATTATAAAACTCTCCTTTCACTCGGCAACTGTGAAGTGGAGCAGGACAACCTCCCACCATTCCTTGTTTTGGATTCTCATCCACTGGCAACCAGTTTTGGGCACGGGGAGGGGCATTTTTACTGCGTGATAATATCTTATTTATCCAAAAATTAATAAATATTAATTCTGCTGTTAAAAACTAATAAAGAAACCGTGTAGGAGATTGGTTATTATGTGCAAACAGTGAGAACTCTATATTTGTGCAGTGTGCGCATATAAACACGCACATCAACCCGATCACGTTCTTTAGCGTTCATGTAAACACTACATTCAGATTCATCAATCGGAATGAATTCAGTCCGATTGAACCAAAAATTGTGCATGTAAACAGCCATTGTGGCAATCATTAAGACCAAACTGAACATGGTGTGTGTTTATGGTGCATGTTGACAATGTTGTCTCGGTGGGGGCGGGGCGTGGTGGAGGTGTGGCTTAGGTAGACGATATTATCGGATATCGTGATATTTAGATATATAGATATATATATATATAAATATATAAAGGAGAGAGAGAGAGATTTGTTTTGTGTGGGATATGCCTTTACTGTTAAAAGATTGTTTTTCTGAAACCAAGTTGTTGTTTTTTTTATTTGTACAAAAAATGTTTTCCTCTATAATGTCTTTAATATCTGTTGGGGAACTTTTAAGGGATTCGAAGCTCACAAATGTCTTCCATATATTATATGAATACAATTTTAATTGACTCATGAATGAGAAACACCCTGCATTTTTTTTAGTTTTGACTGATGTTTTGAGTAAAGTTCATTAAACGTTTTTCCCCGTACATTTGTACATTCCTGGCAGAGTCAATCTTGATAGAGTAAATAGTTTTAAAAAAACAAGCTGGCTCTTTCAAGTTCAAGCCCTGTGAAGCCATGTAAAGTGTTGTGCCTGTTGATATGGGTGATTAACTTCCTGTTGTGCCTAAACCTTTACTTTTTAAAGCCGAGCTGTACATAAAGTCCCGTCTCCAGAGAGAATTTGGGTATATGCTTGAGGCAAAATCTGTTTCACTTGTGATCACTGATCATATGATACACTTACGTAGCACAAGTGCATTGAAGTAGAACTGGTAAATCATTAAATACTTGCTCAATGCAGCTCACACTGTGCTCACACCACAGAAAAGACTCTTAAAGCCCTTGGAGGGCAGGCACCATTACATCTAGCCTTCACTTTCTAGTCATTACCTAAGAAAACAGAATGAATACAGTTTTATGCACACTACAGCCATTTAAAACACATTACTACCACACATCTGAGAGACAATTATGAAGGTCAAAAGCATTAAAGTGCTTCTTCAGTGATTGGCACCCCGAACGCTTTCCCGCTCTCAGCGTGACATTTATACTGCATATAATCGCAGTCTGCGCTTCAAATATAATTTATAGGTCTGACCCGTATATATACACGATTTATGCAAAGCATATCACAATTAAATGAGCTTAATAAGTACAAACAGAAAATCAGACTGACATTTCATTGACTTAAATACACACAAAGATGTTTGTTTTCCCTCTGATCTTCGGCTCATCAGAAAAAAAAGAAGTCTTGCAGGAAAGACCAAGAAAGTTTCATACCCACAGAAAAAAATGTTTTCTCTCGTTACAGACCCAGAGAGAAAACATATCAAAAAACATTTTACTACATGTCTTTTGCAAGCACAAAAAGCTGAAATGGTGTCAAGAGAAAACAAAACAGAGAGCTTGTTTCTTCTAACAATTGCTTTAAGCTACAAAATCTCCTTGAATCCCAAGCCTCCCGTTACTGTCGAATTTCCACTCTCTTTCTCTCGCTCGCTCGCTCTTAAAGGGAAAGCAGGCCCTTCTATTGGGCCTGATAGGTTGTAGGCTGATGCTTAGCAACAACATTCCTGCGCCTTAAGTAGCAGTAAGCCCCTGGCTGAACTCTTTGAAGTGGCTGTCAGGCCACATTTATTTCGTTTTAGCACTTTGTCTTCTTGTCCAGATATATAAGGAGATAAAAAGCACGGGTGTTTACACTGATCTTTGCCTCTCTTTCTCTCTCCCTCTGTCTGTCTCACTCTATCTCTGTATATCTCTTTTGTGGCGCTGGTAATTAGATTGTAGCCCTGATCAGGCCTGGTAAGGATGAGACGTGCTGCGAGTTGCGCTAGGCACGCTCGACTCTTGATGTTTTGGCGAGGGATCTCTCCAGCTTTGGGGGTTCGCACGAAACCAAATCATAGCGTTAACTGCATCTTAGCCACCCGTTCACCTCTTCCCACTCTCTGGATGCGGCTTCGACGATCTTGTTGCCGCGAGATAGTTGTACTAATCCCCGAAAACTCCTGCTTCCCTCTGTCTGGACTCTTCATTCGGTTTCGTTCATTTTATTTTCCGGCCGTTAGTACAAAAGGGACATGCGAAAGGAAGAGGGAGCATGAGTATGATGTATAATCCAGGAGACGAGTCATATTTCACTGTGACATTTTCAGCAAGCAGTCCTCCCTTTGAGTGCAGAGCCCCTGTTGGGCTGAGAGCTGCTGTGGCTTTCTCTGTTAATGCCATTATTAGAGACTTTTTTCTTTCTCCAGCTTGTAAATTTCTGCTGCATTATCATAAAGTGTAGTGATTACTCAGTGTATAAAGACAATAATGATGTGAGCAGGCAGCATATGCCCAGGGCCTGGAGAACAAGAGCTCGGCATGCTGAGACGAGAGGCTAATGCAAACCTGGCGCTGCAGCGCCCCCATCTGACCAGTGCAGGAAGTAGTGTGCGGCGTGACACGGGTTTGTGTGTGTGTGTGAGAGAGAGCGTGTGAGTGGGTGGGTGGTGAGAAAGAAAGCAAGAAAGAGAACAAACAAAAGAAAGGAAGGTAGGTAGAATGAATGAGAGCTCCAGTGTTGAGACTGGAGAATATGTCTTGGCATTTGACTCCGGATGTTGTTTTAAATCTCAGAAGGATGCATAGTTAGCTGCTGCCACTCCGCAAAGACCTCCCAAAGTTACCGCACCATATGGTCCATATTTCTCTGAATCAGTGCGGCTGGATTTTGGCCTTGATGGATATTCATCTGAGCAGTTGGATGAGTGAAGGTTCTTGCTTTCGCCTCGTGGCTCAGTGGCATAACTGCATCTGAAGATACTTTCATCTAGACTCTAGACTGCATGTTTTCTCTCTCTGTCAGCCATCCTTCTGTTTAGACTCATAATGAATTGAAGTCTCAAAGGCAACCTGAGCAACCTTCAGTTCAGAGGCGTCATGCCCATTCAAAGTGAGCCCCCTCAGATTTCTGAGCCAAGTGGATTTTGAATGCAGCCTCCAAAAGACAAAAAATAGCAGAATAAATTTGTTTTATATTTATACAACCCACCGGTGTGATTAGAACGTTTCATCCACAAGCTGCCAAAGTCAAATCTGCGTTCACCTGCCTGGCGGCTTGAGCCGGTACAATGCGTTTTTACAGCACTGCACATTATAACCAATCACACACGATTCTGTTAAGCTTATGAATGCAATGGCCAATCAGAGAAGTTCAGATGAGTTCAGTTTTTCAGTTCAGTTTTGTTCACTTGCTCGCTGACTGAATAACTCTTTCTGGAGAATTATCTTGTTAGAAACTACAAAGTGCAAATATGTGAACAAATCTGTAAGATATTAATTTCATAGTGTAAACAGCTTCAGTGATTTTAATGGGAGTTTATGAGAGTGCTTGAACTCTGGCTAGACTGAATGAAAATGTTCTTTGATAACGTAAATGTTCCATGCTCTCTGTAAAATTAAAGTGTTATAATTAGTAACTTACAATATTATTAAATTCACAGTAAATACAAAGTCAGCCGTATTAAAAATATTTTATGGCATGACACCCATATCTGGTACTTAAGTAAAAAGTCGGGTTTTTATGTGTAGTTAATAGATTACACTATTAGTCTACTTTGCCCATCACCATTTATTGATTAAATAGCATAATCTATAAAGGTGCAAAACACATTTACTTACACACATTTGAGAATCGAGATATTTCATGATAAAGTTAACACGTTTGGGAATATTTCGAACAAAAAGGGAAAAATAAATAAAACATAAGCCTATATCAGTTATACAGTGCTATTGTGGTGTCACGCACCGTGCCCCCTCAAAAATGAGAGTGCCTGAACACTCTGCTTTCAGTTTGCCGCCTTTTTTTAATGTAGTGAGTTATATAAATATTTTTCTATTTATATATATTTATATAACGATATATTTATTTCTAAAGATAGTTAACACAAGAACACTTTCAAGCAAATAAGTTGGAAAGAAAAAAAGTTAGTTTGAAATGATATAACATACATTCAAAACTCAGGCTAAATGTATTAAAACACTTTCTGTTCGTATAAAGTTAGTGTGATGAACTACACCTGTGGTTGTTCTACTAGGTCATCTGTGTGAACTTTATGCTTAACTGGCTTCATACTTTTACTACAAATTGCTGCAATGCCTGTTGCTTAACAATAATTCAAAAATAGTTCAGAAGAATTTTAGTAGTTTAGTTTTTTATATAAATTGCAGGTAGACATAAATGTTTTTTTTTAGGTGGCACTTGCTTTGATATTTTATTAAATGCAATAACATTCAGACATTTTTAACTGTCCAAATACCTTTTAGGGTCACTGAATTATCCTTCAATATAGACGGGCAGATCAGAGCACACACGTTGCCATTTATTTGATGGATAGTGATGCATATCTTTTAAAAGCAACTAAAAACAAAGTGCTTTGTGAAAGGAGAAGCTCTTAACTGCCTGTGCGTGCTCAAAGCTCCCAGACTGAATGAATTCAAAGGGTGACCCCTTGGCTTGTGATTATGTTTGTGTAAAATTTTAAGGATGCCGATCAAAGCAAGGCTCTTGTCCGCCTGCCCTTTTTTCCCCAAGATAACAGCTGGCATTCAAACAGAGTTTTCCTTTAACTTTTTTTTTCTGCCAGGATTCCCATTATGAGGCAGGCCTCTTTCTCATCTCGAGGATGGCTCATTGAATAAAGAGAAAGAGAGGAGTGGATGGGAGGGGAGGAAGTGGAGGGAGGGCTCTGATTAATCTCCTTCCAGGGTGGGGGTGTTTGATCAGTGGACTTGGCCCGGGAGGGGTGGGATGGTTAGTAGAGAGGGGGTATCTGATGTTGACAGCAGGCGACTTTTGCGCATGGCATGTGATTGACGTGCCTGGCCGCTGGGCCGGAGGGGGGGGTGCTCTGTGTCCGGTGGGGTATAGCCGGCCCCTGTCTGTGGGTGGTGGTGTTAATAATGTGGCAACTGGGAAGATTAATTGTAGACAAGCAGCAGGATTACGAGCGGCTTTGTGGCCGGGACAGGGCTGTTTGTGGGGAAGGCCTCTGATCTGTCAGGTCCAGAGGAAATTAGCAAGGGCTGACTGAAGCTGACACTAAAAATGCTGCTTTAGGATATTAAAGCCAAATGGCCAGAGGAGATTGAAATGGTAACAAGGAAACTGCTGACGTACTCGGAAAGCCTGATGCAGCTGCACCCCACTGGATTTGTGTAATTAGGACGATAATTAGTCATGTGATAACAACAACGGGGGAAAAAGTAATACGTTTTAAAAGAAAACATTTTCTCCATTTTCTGTTGCTTGGCAACTGTAAACAGCTTACAGATAGTTAACCTTTGGAAGAGTGTTTTGGAATGTTTTATTATACATTAGTGTCTATCATAAATATTGCTGTATTTTAAATACTTTAAAATTTCAGTCAGCTTTATTTTATATTGTTTTTGCTTAATATAAAACACTTAATATTAATACTTTTATTCAACAAAAAAAATCAATCAATCAATGCCACTCACACATTCTTTAAAGATCTGAAAATCGATCCGCACAACTGTTTTCAACACTGGTAATAAAATGGAATGTGTCTTGAGCACAATGATTTCTGAAGGATCATGTGACACTGAAAACTGAAGTAATGATGCTGAAAATTTAGCTTCGCCATCACAGAAATAAATTACATTTGAAAACATATTCAGATAGAAAAAATTGTAAGTGCAAATGCAGCCTTGGTGAGTGTAAGTGACTTCTTTCAAAAACATTAAAAACAATAATCTACCGACCCCAAACCTTTGAATGGTATATGAATAATTCATTCTCATCACTAAGCCGAGTGTTTTCAATGAATTAAATCAAAATTGGCCATCTCTACTCTGTTTATTTGTCATTTTAGCCCTCACAATGATTAAATGCTCTGAGAATTCATGCCTGCAGAAGAGCAGAATATTTTCTCAAAGGCATCAGATATCAACACATCATGATATACTGTGTTTTTGGTCCTTGAAAGAAGACAAAGGAGATAGAAGACAACACTTGTGACCTACCAGAAGCACACAGGCCATCTGTATTCTCTCCAGCTCTTCCCCTGTTCTGTCTGTCTGTGCGGTGGCCTTTATGTGAATATATTTGTATTTTTAAGGTCGGCCAGTGAGAGATGAGTTTACTTAAACTCAGGTCTAGCCTTTGGAGAGCAGTAATTTCATGCCACCTGTTAGATGGTCAACACACAACAGCATGTGTTAGTGAGTGGCAGGCTGACCCGGGCTTGACCCGCGGGGCTCTTCATGGCTGAATGGTGACTGGGGCCCTTCCCCTGGTGGCCCCCTCTCTTAAACAGGCAGGGGACAGGTAATCAAAGCCAGGGCCCGTCCTCACCTTTCACTCCTCTCCCTGCAAAATAATGAAAGTTGCCCTCGTCCTGCGCCCCTGATAAAATAAGAACGCCGCTCCTAACATTTCCTCTCCTCGGTGCTGATAAAATGTATGGCATTTAGACAGTCAGTCGTGGCAGTGAAATCTCACCCGCATTCTTCGGTTGTCTCTCACTCCACTGTGCCTTTCTATTCTCTCTCCCTTTTGTGTCATCATTCTGGGAAAATATTCTAGATTGCTCGTGACAAATTAGTTATTTTCATTTATTTCAATTAGGATCATTGCATGCAGAAGTCAATAACCAACATTTCTCCTGTCTGTGCTGGATAATGAATCGTTGGAGACGTTATAAATGTTTGCAGGTGTGTAAACTGAGCAAGCTGAATTTGTTTGTCCAAACTCTTGTTCTTTCAGGACACCACCAGTGATGTGAGATCCGAATCCACCACTACGCCATACACCCCACTGCCACGAGGATCCAAAGACGTCCGGAACCACAAAGGTAGTGCTATTTAGACAAAAAAAGTGACAGTTGCATGGCAGGTATCTAAACACACGCACCCTCCATTGCTAATAGAAGCTGTGCAGAAGAGATGTTTCTGATGTGCTGGACTCTTTCACGCAGGCCACATTTATCATGCTCTTTTGTCTGTGCAATGCAAAGTGCTGTTTTTATGTCACGGCCACGACGGTGGTACTTTCATGCGAGGTCAGCTGTGTGCCTCTCAGCCCCCCACCAAGGACAGATCTATTTCACAAAGGCTGACCTGCACCTCTCAAGTGATGTAGAGGAAAGCCCAGTGCTTTGTCAAAATCATGCTGCTTGAGAATAGTCCATTAAAAGGTGAACGGAGCTGACATATGAAATATTTTTTCTCCTCCTTAGATTTGGGCGAGCTGACACTCTCCATTTGTTATTTTTACGATACTGTACTGCAGCGTTAGATAACACAAGCCCTCATCTTTGTCCTTCACCTCGTTTTATTCCTCTGCCTCTATTGTGCCATTTTTATTTATCTTGACTTATTGCCGATTCTATTTGCTTAATGCATTGGCTCTGACACTGTAACTCTTTACTAAAACTCACCTTTGGCTGTGCCATGAAAATGCTTTAATAGAATAGCCATGACACTAAAAGATGCAGTTCACCTCCAAGACACTGTCAGTGGAAGTCGAGCATTGTGTTTGGATTGCTGATAATTCATGGGGTGTCTGTGTAATCGCAATGCGGTGCAATTATTGCCTGCTTATATATTGTAGTATTTTGCTCTTAAAGGTGACACATCATGAAAATCGGACTTTTCCAGGTTTTAAGTGCTATAATCTGGTCCCCAGTGCATCTACCAACCAAGGAAACATGAAAAAGATTAACCCAGTAACTTTGTTTTGGTAAGCCTTTTTCTGCAAGCGTCTGAAAAAACGAGCGCGTCTGATTACGCTCCCTTGGTGTAGTGGCAAAGTGTTCTCATTATAATATTACCGCCCCTTAATCTGTAAGGTTACACCCACGGCGCCGTTGTGTTTTCGCAAGCGACAACGGTGTACTAGTTCTAATGCCATGACGAAAGTTTGAAAAAAGCATGCTAACTGTTCTGTCATTGGCTGCACAGACGAGCACAGAACACTACTTAGAGTCCCAGCCTCAGATGAGACAAGAGAGCAGTGGATTTGATTTATTTACTGTATATTGCTGCTGCCACACAGATCTAAATTAAACATGCGATTTATTTCCCAGCTGTTTACCTTCACAGACATAACCGACTGTTTTTGTAACTCGTGTGTTTTTAATGTTAACTTGTGTGTGAATGAGAACTTACTTTAGTTCTCACATGCTGTGACAGCCGCTTTCTGTCCATGTGCTTCGGATGTGTGCACTCAGAAAACCGTATATCAGAAGTTTAAACTCATATGATTTAAAACGCATGATTTCAGCGCGATAAACTAACATGATAATCAGAACTAAAACAGAATTTTTTTTTAGCAGATACGAGCTGTAATGGCGCAGCTCTATTCTGGAAAAAGGGGCGGGGGGTAGCAGCTCATTTGCATTTAAAGATACAAGCACAAAAACAGCGTGTTTCTGCTTCCACTCAAAATAGGCACGTGAAATACTGGGAGAATATAGTCTGGTCAGATGAGACCAAAATTAAACTCTTTGGATGCCATAATACACACCATGTTTGGAGGTCAAATGACACTGCACATCACCCCAAAACATCATGGTGTGGCACTGGCAAAATTCATATAATTGAAGGAAGGATGAATGGAAAAATGTACCGAGACATTCTTGATAAAAATCTGCTGCCATCTACCAGGATGATGAAGATTAAATGAGGATGGACATTCCAGCGAGACAATGATCCCAAACACACTGCCAACGAAACCCTCATTTGGTTTCAGAGAAAGAAAGTAAAGCTGCTAGAATGGCCCAGCCAATCAACTGACTTGTATCCAATAGAAAATCTATGGAAAGAATTAAAGATCAGAGTTCATAGAAGGAGGCCCATGAAACCTTCAAGATTTGAAGACTGTTTGTGTAGAAGAATGGGCCAAAATTACACCTGAGCATATGACTAGTTTCTCCATACAGGAGGAGTCTTGAAGCTGTCATTAACAACAAAGGCTTTTGTACAAAGTATTAAATACATTTCAGTAAGCGTGTTCAATACTTTTTCCCTGGGCCATTCCAATTTATTACACAGAACTTAATTTCTAAACTTATTTGTATTTTTTTTTTGTATGTATGGATTGCTTGTTACCGCATCTTTACACCGCTGTGTGTGTGTGTTGTGTGTGTGTGTGTATATATATATGTATATATATACAGTATATATACATACAGTGGGGAAAAAAGTATTTATTCAGCCACCAATTGTGCAAGTTCTCCCACTTAAAAGATGAGAGAGGCCTGTAATTTTCATCATAGTTATACCTCAACTATGAGATACAAAATGAGAAAAAAATCCAGAAAATCACATTGTAGGATTTTAAAGAATTAATTGGTAAATTCCTCGGTAAAAATAAGTATTTGGTCACCTACAAACAACAAGATTTCTGGCTCTCACAGACCTGTAAAACTTCTTTAAGAGGCTCCTCTGTCCTCCACTCGTTACCTGTATTACTGGCATCTGTTTGAACTCGTTATCAGTAAAAATAAAAGACCCCTGTCCACAACCTCAAACAGTCACAGTCCAAACTCCACCATGGCCAAGACCAAAGAGATGTCAAAGGACATCAGAAACAAAATTGTAGACCTGCACCTGGCTGGGAAGATTGAATCTGCAATAGGTTAGCAGCTTGGTTTGAAGAAATCAACTGTGGGAGCAATTGTTAGAAAATGGAAGACATGCAAGACCACTGATAATCTTCCTCGATCTGGGGCTCCACGCAAGATCTCACCCCGTGGGGTCAAAATTATCACAAGAACTGTGAGCAAAAATCCCAGAACCACACGGGGGGACCTATTGAATGACCTGCAGAGAGCTGGGACCAAAGTAACCAAGGCTACCATCAGTAACACACTGCGACACCAGGGACTCAAATCCTGCAGTGCCAGACATGTCACCCTGCTTAAGCCAGTACATGTCCAGGCCTGTCTGAAGTTTGCTAGAGAGCATTTTGATGATCCAGAAGAGGATTGGGAGAATGTCATATGGTCAGTTGAAACCAAAATATAACTTTTTGGTAAAAATTCAACTTGTCGTGTTTGGAGGAGAAATAATGCTGAGTTGCATCCAAAGAACACATACCTACTGTGAAGCATGGGGGTGGAAACATCATGCTTTGGGGCTGTTTTTCTGCAAAGGGACCAGGACGACTGATTCGTGTAAACGAAAGAATGAATGGGGCTGTGTATTGTGAGATTTTGAGTGAAAACCTTCTTCCATCAGCAAGGGCATTTAAGATGAAACGTGGCTGGGTCTTTCATCATGACAATGATCCCAAACACACCGCCGGGCAACGAAGGAGTGGCTTCGTAAGAATCATTTCAAGGTCCTGGAGTGGCCTAGACAGTCTCCAGACCTCAATCCTATAGAAAATCTTTGGAGGGAGCTGAAAATCTGTGGTTGCCCAGCGACAGCCCCATAACATTACTGCTCTAGAGGAGATCTGATTGGAGGAATGGGCCAAAATACCAGCACAGTGTGTGAAAACCTTGTGAAGACTTACAGAACACGTTTGACCTCTGTCATTGCCAACAAAGGGTTTATAACAAAGTATTGAGATGAAATTTTTTTTTTTGACCAAATACTTATTTTCCACCATTATGTGCAAATAAATTCTTTAAAAATCCTACATTGTGATTTTCTGGATTTTTTTTTTCTCCTTTTGTCTCTCATAGTTGGAGGTAACCTATGATGAAATTAACAGGCTCTCTGCTCTTTTTACGTGGAGAAACTTGTACAATTGGTGGCTGAACAAAGACTTTTTCGCCCCCTGTAAATATATAAATATATTTTCTTTTTTTTTATAGTACACAGTAGAACAGTATGGCAGATGTCTGAGAGATCTGAAATAACCCTTGTCACCTTTGGTGTATAGAGATATTTTACAATATATGCAATATACACTCACTGGCCACTTTAGTACACCTTGCTAGTACCAGGTTGGACCCCCCTTTGCCTTCAAAACTGCCTTAATTCTTTGTGGCATAGATTCAACAAGGTGCTGGAAACATTCCTCATAGATTTTGGTCCATATTGACATGATAGCATAACGCAGTTGCTGCAGATTTGTCGGCTGCACATCCATGATGCGAATCTCCCGTTCCACCACATCCCAAAGGTGCTCTATTGGATTGAGATCTGGTGACTGTGGAGGCCATTTGAGTAAAGTGAACTCATTGTCATGTTCAAGAAACCAGTCTGAGATGATTTGAGCTTTGTGACATGGTGCATTATCCTGCTGGAAGTAGCCATCAGAAGATGGGTACACTGTAGTCATAAAGGGATGGACATGGTCAGCAACAATACTCAGGTAGGTTGTGGCATTTAAACAATGCTCAGTTGGTACAAACGGGTCCAAAGTGTGCCAAGAAAATATCCCTGACACCATTACACCACCACCAGCCTGAATCGTTGAGACAAGGCAGGATGCATCCATGCTTTCATGTTCTTTACATCAAATTCTGACTCTACCATCTGAATGTCGCAGCAGAAATCGAGACTCATCAGACCAGGCAATGTTTTTCCAATCTTCTATTGTCTTCTGCTGCTGTAGCCCATCTGCTTCAGGGTTCGACGTGTTGTGCGTTCAGAGATGGTATTCTGCATACCTTGGTTGTAACGAGTGGTTATTTGCGTTACTGTTGCCTTTTTTATCATCTCTAAACAGTCTGCCTATTCTCCTCTAACCTCTGACATCAACAAGGCATTTTCGTCCACACAACTGCCGCTCACTGGATATTTTCTCTTTTTCGGACCATTCTCTGTAAACCTTAGAGATGGTTGTGCATGAAAATCCCATTAGATCAGCAGTTTTTGAAATACTCAGACCAGCCCGTCTGGCACCAACAAAAAGTCACTTAAATCCCCTTTCTTCCCCATTCTGATGCTCGGTTTGAACTTCAGGAAGTTGTCTTCACCACATCTAGATGCCTAAATGCATTGAGTTGCTGCCATGTGATTGGCTGATTAGCAATTTGTGTTACCAAGCAATTGAACAGGTGTACCTAATAAAGTGGCCGGTGAGTGTATATATACAGTATTATAGTTTTATGCAGTAGAATGGCTGAAATGAGGGCATGCTTCCATAGGTAAAAGCTTAGTCCCGTCATGTTTGCTATGTTACTTGCTGCCTTGCAGTGGCCGGCAGGATTAGCAGCGTCTATGACAGCAGGCTGTCTCAAACAGGGACCCACTCTAGCTTTTCTCAATATTTTTACAATTGATGTCACCTGTGCCAGGCCCCCAGAGCTAAGGTGCCATGGGTAATTACAGCAGACAGAAGGTCTGAGGAGGGAAGAGGGAGGACTAGCTATATGCATTGCATGGGAGGTCTTGGCTTTGGGTTATAAGACCCTTGTCTGCTGTTTTGGGGGAAAATTGGGAAGTGGACAAACAGCGAGCAGACAGGAGAGGCTCAGAGGAGAGAAATGGAAGAGGGGATAGCAAAAGCTAAGAAAGGAGGCTATGTGGCAGGCCTGGCGTGACACGGAGAACCATGAGAGTCTGGAGACGGAGGGGGGGTGGAGAGCGTGGCCGTAGGAAGTAGCGCTGCTGTCAGCTCCCACCAGCTTTAAACCAGCCTGTCGCCTGAACCTAGCCCAAAGTCCCTTTCAAGAGACAAACGTCGTCTTAAAGAAACAGCTCATCCAAAAATGATATACACATCCTCTTGCCCTTCTAAACCTGTTTGTTTTTCCAAAGAAAAAATCTTCCCTCAACAATTGTATTTACAGACAATGATGGTTCTGTCAAATTCCAAATTTGGAGTCAAATTTGGAAGATAAAAACTTTAAGTGAATATGAACATATTAAATATGTGCATTTAAGGGCTCCTTTAAGATAGCCATGAATGCTAGGATTGCAATTTGTTTTTATTAAATATTTTTTAATTAATGATTTATTTTTCATATATAAGATAATTAGTTCTATTAATACATATCATATTGCATATTTTTAGAAGCATTGATATGTTGAATATGATTATTATATTCTATAGTATTACTGATCTTATTGTGCATCCCTACAAACAAGCACAGCAAACCAAATACCCTTTTCCCCATTATAATTTATTGCAATCGCCATTTTTATAAGGAAAAAAATAACTTTTTTAAAACCCTAATTGTGCAACCCTAATATATGCAACTTTGTTTTGTCTTTGCGTGAACTGTTGCTTTAAATATAAAGCTCCAGCTCTAAACCAAGCTACATGAGACAACGTTTGTCTTTCCACAGGCGCAAATACATACAAAAATAAAGTGGAGCCACCGCATTCACCGCTGTCACATTCTAGATAGCCATATTAATAACAATCATCACGACAGGTCACACAACTGCCCTGGAACTTCATACATAATTGAAATGGAAAATATACAAATCCTCATATATGTCTCTGGACATTTTGAAGCAGCAACCACCACTTTTGAATTCCCATCATTCATCTTCACCGTGGTGAGCGAAGCAGAGGCCGTCGAGGGTGAAACCGTAGTCCTCCATCAGCCGTGTGCGCGCCGCCTTTAAATGCTCGAATTCTGGGCCCTGCTCCAGCTGAGTTGACTGTATTTTAAATGGCACACAACTAAACCCTTGAGGCAGGCAGCCTTCAAAGAGAAAATCTTAACTGAAGACCCCCCAGGGACCATGCACTTTTTTTCCACCTACAGTTTGCCGTCATTACGTCGCTGCTGATTTGTAGCCTTGAAACGGGACTGCATATGAAGAATAAACGACTTTACAGTCGTGGCACAACAAATAAACAAACATCTGGAACCGCTCAGAGGGCGCCATTAAAACAGTGCATTTCTTGCCCAAAATGTGAAAATTATGACAAATGTGCTGTCACAGAGGCTGGGAGAGGCCAGATGATGGAGCAGTGGGTGCTAAGCACTGACTTTTAGAGCTCAGCAGGACTGAGAGAGAATTACACCTGCTGTTTGTCTGCCTACCCTCCATTAACTTACATCTGGATAGCGTGCATCACTCAATTACCGAAGTCTGGATCCGCACCCGCATTGTTTAGCTAAAATGCCATGTTTAACATACAGCCCTAGACAGAGATATTTATGCCAGCAATCCTGTGTAATTGAGATAAATTTGATTGGTGCTGGTGATGTGCTATTGCTTGTCTCGTTTTACAGCCCGATGGATATGCAATAGCCCCAAGCTTTGCCTTTGGCAGAGTTGCCTCTTAATTATGGCCTGTCGAGCAGTTGTTCCTCTGCCGTTTTCTGAGCATGAGTTTGCATGTGTGCAAACTGCATATAACTGAATCCTGCAGGTCAAACTTCATGGTAAGCTTGTTGAGCCGCCATTCTCACTCCCAGACAGTGTGTGTCGATCCTTGAATGCAACTTTAGCATTTGATATTGGAAAAGTGCTTGTATGCTCAATGAGATTCTAAAGGATCTCTCGTGATGGTTGTAACAATAATGTTTTTCCCTTGATGAGTGTTATACTCAAACCAGCTCCAAACTTTGGCCCTGTCAGGCATTATGCTGACATTTTGATGGGGATTTTGGAATCCTGATTTATTGGCTGTCTTATTGGTATTTTTAGGAGACTGGTTATGACAAATTGATTTTTTTTTCTTTCCCTCCTTCTTTTAGTAACCACTGCGAATGTACTGTATGCGCAGAAATGGTCTACTGTATATCCTAAAATTGCATGAATATACTTTCAGTATTGAAATAATTATTAGGAATGCATGATATATCAATACCATATTGGTTATTAGCTGACTGATATTCCCATATTAGATTACCTTTGCCGTCTTCTAACATATGATTTAAGTTCATTTGTAAGATCACTGTGAATTTGTACAATGACATGAAAATAATGAACAATTTATCAGTTTCAGCCAGAATTTTAATGTTTGCACATCCCTATTAATTATACAGTGTAATTGATGTTTTAGGCCGCATAAATATGAGTGCTACCTTTTGAAACCGGTTTCACATTAGGTGGATACCTATGATGCTGAAATGTGTTGCCTATGTACTGTAGACAGCTCAGTACATTTTGGAACAGAGCCAATAGTAAATCTGAGAGTAGCTATTTTATTTTCTACAAATCATACATTTGTTGACCACAGGGTTATGCTTGTGCCTTAATAAGAAAGAATGGAATATGAAATCCATTGCTTCATTCCTGAAGAGAATGCCGTGTGTTTATTCCCTTACATAGTTCTTGGCCAAATGGCTGACATGTGTTTTCAATTGATCTGGATAAGGGAGAACTGTCTTACGGATATTTTTGCTGCGTGACAGTGTTATGATCCAAAGGCTTTTCCATCACTGATGAGGTGTTTAGGATCTCTGTATAATGGGTTTGGGGTGTTTTGCAGCCATTTAAAGCCCCTTTATAAAAGGCACCTATAATTCCAGCTACAGCTAAGTAATGAGCTCCTATAAAACATGAATGGCCATCACGCAAGTTTATATTGACTTTCAGATTTACACCTCGGCTCTCCTCAGATCAGGTGCCAAAACATAATGGATGGAAAAAAAGGTCAGTATGATATTGATTCGTATTAGTCATTTGATGTAACTCCCATACATCTGCTTTGGATATCCTTGGTCTTATACAGCCCTGATTAATTGCTTGTAATGGCTTTCAATCCATCTGTGGAAGACTGCTGCCTTAAGTTGACTCCTACAGGCCTGTAGGTTTGTATAGGAGCTGCCAGGGGCTGTTTTTTGGGCCTCTCTTTGTGAGGACTGCTTTTGTTTCCTTTGTCGGAGAGATGATATTATGTGATTTCTCTCAAGAGGTTGCAGTGGGCCTCCCAGGACTGCTTTGGCACAGGAGCATGAATATCCATTAGTCTGGAGATGGAGATTAATGGAGGAAGACAGAGGAAGAGCCAGGCCGTTCCAGCCATTCTTCACCGTCTATCAGAGCAAGAGAGAAAAGAACACAGAGATGGGATCGGATTCTTCCAGTCGGCGTCAAGTCCTCTCATCTCGCTCTCTCTCAATCACCCTCTCTCTCTCTCTCTCTCTCTCTCTCTCTTTCTTTCTTCAGAGCAGGGTCGATTAAAGCACCAGGACAGACTTAACTTCCCTGACAGTTTCAACAGCTGAACTTGGGCTTGGCATCCCGAACCGTTCTGTGATGGCTTCGCTGTCTTCAGTGTCATTATCTCCATATGAGATGGCACTGCATTCGTTGAATAATTCTGTTTGTGTTGGATTTGAGGATGTGTCATCAACACCATTGTTTTTTTTCTTTGTCTTTCTTTCTTTTTTCGTCTTATACTTTGCTGTTTGATGAAGTGGAATGAGTCTCTGAAGGCACAGCTGAAATGTGGAGAAGGGTTTCAACATGACGCTGTCGAGATGGCGTTGTTTATTTTAATATCATTTAACATATTTGTTTGTACTTTGGTGCAGTCATTGGAATATGAAAGCGAGAGATCATTTCTTTTTAATGATTCAAGTTAATAAGGCATGTTAATATCTAATGGTAGCTATGCTCCTTGGGATGCTGAAAGAAAACTGCTCTAAAAAACCTGCTGTAGTGTTTATACAGCAAACATAGTCTCCAAACATAGTCTCATCTCTAATCTGACTGGCTGGTTTTACACAACTTTTATGAGTGAAGGCACTCTGATTCTTTTATCAGTCTGTCTGGAAACAAGGTTGATGTTGGAAGAACTAGTCACCAGATTGTGTGTGTGTGTGTGTGTGTGTGTGTGTTTGTGTGGTGTGTTGTGTGTGTGTGTGTGTAGGCAGAACTTACTATATAATCCATTTTGGAAACTGTTCATTAATTGTCTTACATCTGGTTGGTTGCATTTACAGTGGGGCAAAAAAGTATTTGGTCAGGCACCAATTGTGCAAGTTCTCCCACTTAAAAATATGAGAGAGGCCTGTCATTTTCATCATAGGTATACCTCAACTATGAGAGACAAAATGAGAAAAAAAAATCCAGAAAATCACATTGTAGGATTTTTAAAGAATTTATTTGCAATTATTGTGTAAAATAAGTATTTGGTCAATAACAAAATTTCATCGCAATACTTTGTTATATACCCGTTGTTGGCAATGACAGAGGTCAAACTTTTCTGTAAGTCTTCACAAGGTTTTCACCCACTGTTGCTGGTTTTTTTGGCCCATTCCTCCATGCAGATCTCCTCTAGAGCAGTAGTGTTTTGGGGCTGTCGCTGGGCAACACAGATTTTCAACTTCCTCCAAAGATTTTCTATGGGGTTGAGATCTGGAGACTGCTAGGCCACTCCAGGACCTTGAAATGCTTCTTACGAAGCCACTCCTTCGTTGCCCGGGCGTGTGTTTGGGATCATTGTCATGCTGAAAGACCCAGCCACGTTCATCTTCAATGCCCTTGCTGATGGAAGGAGTTTTCACTCAAAATCTCACGATACATGGCACCATTCATTCTTTCGTTTACACGGAGCAGTCGTCCTGGTCCCTTTGCAGAAAAACCGCCCCAAAGCATGATGTTTCCACCCCCATGCTTTACAGTAGGTATGGTGTTCTTTGGATGCAACTTAGCATTCTTTCTCCTCCAAATACGACAAGTTGAGTTTTTATCAAAAAGTTATATTTTGGTTTCATCTTACCATATGACATTCTCCCAATCCTCTGCTGGATCATCCAAATGCTCTCTAGCAAACTTCAGACGGCCTGGACATGTACTGGCTTAAGCAGGGTTACACGTCTGGCCACTGCAGAATTTGAGTCCCTGGCGGCGCAGTGTGTTACTGATGGTAGCTTTTGTTACTTTGGTCCCAGCTCTCTGCAGGTCGTTCACTAGGTCCCCCCGTGTGTTTCTGGGATTTTTGCTCACAGTTCTTGTTATCATTTTGACCCCACGGGGTGAGATGTTGTGTGGAGCCTCAGATCGAGGGAGATTATCAGTGGTTTTGTATGTTTTCCATTTTCTAATAATTGCTCCCAGTTGATTTCTTCACACCAAGCTGCTTACCTACTGCAGATTCAGTCTTCCCAGCTTGGTGCAGGTCTACAATTTTGTTTCTGGTGTTTTTTGACAGCTCTTTGGTCTTGGCCATTGTGGAGTTTGGAGTGTGACTGTTTGAGGTTGTGGACAGGTGTCTTTTATACTTATAACGAGTTCAAACAGATGCCATTATTACAGGTAACGAGTGGAGGACAGAGGATCCTCTTAAAGAAGAAGTTACAGGTCTTTGAGGGCCATAAATCTTGCTTGTTTGTAGGTGATCAAATACTTATTTTACAGAGGAATTTTCCAATTAATTCTTTAAAAATCCTACATGTGATTTTCTGGATTTTTTTTTCTCAATTTGTCTCTCATAGTTTATGTATACCTATGATGAAAATTACAGGCCTCCCTCATCTTTTTTAAGTGGGAGAACTTGCACAATTGGTGGCTGACTAAATACTTTTTTTTTCCCCACTGTATATGCCATCAGATGGTTCGTTTTTGTACATGTGTGAGGTTCTTGCTATAAGTGGACTTTTAGTGGAGTTTTTTGTGTATTATTTTATTCAGCAGAGATGTGTTGAATTGATCAAATATTAGAAACGTTTTCCATTTCAAATAAATGCTGTTCTCAGCAGCACAACTGTTTTCAAAATTGAAAATAATAAGGAATGTTTTTCAGCACCATTCGTCATATTACAATGATATCTGAAGATATGTGACATTGATTCTGTCAGACTGGAGTAATGGCTGTGAAAATTCTGCTTTTTTTGTCAAAAAAATAAATCAATACATTCCATTCTTTTTTATTATATATTTTAATAGAATCCAACAAAGGGATTTTTTTTGTCACAATCTATGTTATTCTCATGGAATATATCCAAGTACCATATGTAACCATGGAATCACATCAGCGTACTATCACATCAGCGTAGTATCACCGCAGTATTTTTTTTTCTTCAAAAATACAACGCACTAATTGCACTGCATTCATTATCCATTACATTAACCATGACATTATGTAAAGGT
This sequence comes from Sinocyclocheilus anophthalmus, assembly GCA_018155175.1. Taxonomy (NCBI): domain Eukaryota; kingdom Metazoa; phylum Chordata; class Actinopteri; order Cypriniformes; family Cyprinidae; genus Sinocyclocheilus; species Sinocyclocheilus anophthalmus. The sequence goes on along the minus strand of JADLZN010011643.1, from coordinate 479,044 downwards.
GTGATACAGCACAGTCTTGATAACTCTCTAATTTCTGTCTACAAGTGGTATTTGCAACCCAAATTCTTTAGCATTAGCCCACCAGTAGCAGTTAATTCACTGCTAAAGCCGCTATGTCATCGCTTTAGAGTCTTTAATCAGTACAACTTCGCCTCCTAAAATTACAGCACCTGTGATGAAGCAGTCCCTCCTAGATGATCTATTAATGCACGCACAAAAGAAACACCGGCGAGCGTTAAGCGATACCTCAGGATGGAGAATGTGTCAGCGTGATGGACAAGGACACGAATTCAAGCCAGCCTGCCCAGCCCATTCGTAATAACATACTTGCGGTACTTGGGGCTTTGGTCTGCTTCCCAGTCGTGCAAATATATCATACAAATGGATACCCCATGCCTGCGTTCTAATCAGCTTTAAAAGTGATTGCTAATGCAGTCTAAGCATTATTCATTTGTGCGTGATTTGTGACTTGAGTTTGGGACATCTGAGATGCAGGATAGTATTTCCTGTGTGCTTTTAGTCCTGCCAAGAGTTTAGAGCAGGTTAGCTTGGCTTTCACAGTCTCGAACCCCAGGACTTTATCATTGTAATTTATGAGGGAAGAGGCAAGCCATATGGTTTGGATATTTTTATGGTGGGATCGATGCGGGGTCCTCGAATTTCCCTTCTCTTGCTTAGGTTGATATGGATTGTGTTCATGTCAGGGGGTTCCTCAACCCTCTCAGATGCTGAGACACCGAGTCCTGGCAGATGTTGAGCAACTTGTCTTTTTGGTGGCGAAACTGATCTGTGCACAATGAGCCCTGATTGCATTATAATGATCATGTGACGGGCCAATGGAAAACTTTATGAAGACAAATGCTGCTTGCAGGAAGAGAAAAACACACCGAAGAGTTATAATTCAGAACCGTGGAAGATACATGCTGGAACTATTTATTATTCATTATTATTCATAGCAAGGCCTTTTTTGGCAGCATTTGCGTTTGTTAGTGTGATTCAATATACAATCAATTTACAAATGATAGCAATTAATTCGGTGACAGCTTCCATTTATTCTATTTTAATTATGTATCATGTGTTTTTCAGACTTATTAATCATCGGTGATAGATGAAAACATGTTATGAAAGATGTCTGTTCAATCCTCTACACAAATGGCAAAAATGCACTTTCAAAAATGCAATTCATCTATACAACGATTTGGATATACTTCTACGACGAGCAAGGTCGTTGTAGAAGTTTTTCCTATTTTTTGAGGTGACAAAGTTGGGTGATGCAACTGTTCTGATGTCTTAAAGAAAGTGAAATTACTTTTTTGAAAAGCAAACTTTAATCTTTTATTTCTAGTAGTAGTGGTGGTAATAATCATAATTGAAAAACAAATTACATTATACAATATGCAATATGCAGGGACTCTTGCATATTCTCTTGACTGTGTTAAGATCAATAAGTTTCTTAAAATATCAGATCATATGACTTTTATATGACAAGGTAAGGTTAATTCAGGTTGTAAAATGTCACGTTTGTGCAGCTCCCCAAAAACGAGAGACAAAAGCTTTCTGTTTAAAATATTTACAAAGCATCACAACTGTTTTCAACATGAATAATAAAAAGAAAGGTTTTTTTTTTGAGCAGCAGATCAGCCTTGACTGATTTTTGATTAGAATGATTTTTGAAGGATAATGTGACACTAAAGACTGGAGTAATGATGCTGATAATTCAACTTTAAAATCACAGGAATAAATTGCATTAAATAATTTAATGACAACGCTATTTTAATTTATAATAATATTTCACAAAATTAGTGTTTTTTATATTTTTGATCAAATAAACACTGCTTGGTACCATAAGAACCCTTTTCAAGGTTGTGTGTGTGGGTGTGTTGTGTCATTAAACTTTTCTTGAAAATTATGCAAGTTCTTTTATTGTCGTTGACCCATTAGCATAAAGAACAAAGCGCAGTGATGATTTAATAAGCAATTCGAGACAATGACTGACACACACAGTAACCTGTGACCTCCATTCCCCCATTCGATCCACAGATTTTCTTGGGATGAAATCATTGTGGTGGAAGGGACCGAACTCATCTATCAGTTACAGCGAGCTCCATTGGACTGTTGTCAAAACTGTGTTCTTGCTCCCCGGTGAATTTACTGATTTGTTGTCAACTGAACATCAGCACAGCATCACGAGACACCCCCGCCCACTCTGATGTTTGAACACGGCCTATTACGAGAGGATCAGCGTAGCTCAAGTTAATGACCTAGCACATCATTTATTCCACGTGAATGCTGGGAAACGGACAGTTAGCATTCACTGCCACGCAGCAGCCTCAGAGCGGGCGGATCATCTCTGTCAGAGACTGAGAGCGCAAACTGATGAGAATTTGACATTTACTGCAGTTGATGGCTCGCTCCAAAGTGGAGCAGGACTTTTGGCCAAATTTGAGCATGCACTTGAACTTAATGTCATAATTGATCAAAGTCAGCTGAGGTCAGGTACTTTGAGCTGTGCCATTCACTCCTTAAGCATATTTAACATTTCAGCTGGAATAATTGTAGGGTCGGTCGAAATGGTTCTGAAAATAAACGGATAACTAGGTCAAACAAGGCTTTGCATCTCAGGCAACTTTTTAATGTCAAAATGATTTGCCCATGAAGTCGAATGAAAGAGAGCAGGTTTCCCCATCATATTAATGTAAGTGGACACATTGTTTTACTGTCATAATTTGATTGTGTGATCATTCCTGACATGTTGTGTCGCTGTAAGACTGTTGAGTTGAGTGAGTCATAGAGGTCAGACACTGAAATTAATTCCAGATTGCTGTCATTTGAATGAGTACTTTCCTCATTTCCCTTGGAAATCATGCCTCTTCAATCTCGCTGCTGGTTTAAGCACTCAACTTCAGGTCACCTAGCCAATGTAAGATGTCAGGATCAAGTTCTGCTGCTGTCGTCGTACTCAGTTTGATGGATTCTCTGATCTCCAGAAGTCGTTTATTGAACTGTCATTTAGTGAACAAAATGGATTTGCACAAAGGATTTGGTAGCTTCATGTTCTGTTGTAAACCACACTGTAGCTTCTGCTAATGAGCTGTATTAGATAATATCTGCTTCAAATAGAGTTATTTTGTTCCTAACCAGCACACATTTGTGAATTTAGAGAATAACTGCAGAGAGATGGTTTTAATTTAGAGTTTGGCCTCGACGTGGGCCACTGAAATAATTTGTGGTGCAAAATGTATTTATAAAGTTGTACTATGCCCTTCTTTTCTCATAAATTTGCATAATACTTGCGAAATCTATATTATTTTAAGTAAAATATATATTTATATATTGAAAGATTTGATATGCTTTATGGTAAATAATTTATATATTCTGCAAGGAATATGACAAAACCAAGGCTGAAATTATTTGATCAGTAAAAAAAACGTAATATTGTGAAATATTCAAATGTATATTTCAATTAAAAATTACTGTTTTGCAATTACTTATATATTAAATTAATAATGTAATTCATTTGAATATATATAAATGTATTCCTGTGATTACTCCAGTCTTCAGTGTCACATGATCCTTCAGAAATCGTTCTAATATGCTGATTTGTTGCTCAAGGAATATATTTTTTTATGATTATCAGTGTTGAAAACAGATTTATTTATTTGAAATGGGAATCTATTGTAAGAATGTACAATTCTTCACTGTCACAGTTCAATTTGTTCTTACTGAAAGGTGCTACTACTACTACTACTACTACTACAACAATAATAATACAATTATTATTATTTATTTGTATGTGTGCTGTATATGTATATGGATTTGTTTTATTTTATTTTACTAAGAACCGCCGTGAAGAAGCTGCATAATATTTACACAGTATTCCACAGCAAATAATAACTTAATTTGCACAAGCGAGCAGTTTGCATGCCGTCAGTTCTTTATATTGTGCTTTTCCTCCATGGGCATCTCCACTGACTGCTTCCAGCCATGCGATAGTTGTGTGTGATAAACGTCTTGTAGATTGTGCAAAGGCTGTGTAAAGTTCTGAACAGAAGTGTATGTGTGTGTCTCCGAGAGCTCAGATCTTCTCAAATACTCTTAAAATACGCCTCTGCACTTGACACCATTAAGCCTCTGTTAACCAGCCTCCCCTGAGAGCAGCTTGAAATTGTACCACCTCCAGCAAACTATTTTACCATTCAGCATCGCCTGAGATACAAGTGTAACACGTTTTGTTCTCAGGAAGCAAGAAGCAAATAAAAGACAAAAATGGCATGAAATAAAACACATCGGAATGAACACACATGTCCTGAAGTGCAATTCCTCCCTCAGCAAGGAAGCGAGCAAAGGCGTGTTCATATCCAGTGACCCGGCTGCCCCGTTCATGTTGTGACTCAGGGCGATACTTTGTGTTTATGCCTTAGAGTAGCCATAGCTTTCCCTTAGAAAACTGGGAGTGCTACTCTCAGGATATTAAATCTAGTCCTGTAAAAAGTAGCAGTCTGAGGAACGTTTTCGGCTGGAGGACAATCCCAAATATCACCTCGGTTTTCATATACAGGCCTGTTTATCTGAATGCGACATAATATATGGTGATGATGACCAGCACAGAGGCTCGGCTGATATTAAGATAACCTTGGGGATGAGAAAGGAGGGGTGGAGAGCCACAAGCTCGGCTTCCAGAATCACTAACTAACAGTGACATTTGGGCAGTGCAACTGTTCAAGTCACTGCGCAAATCACAACTGATATTTGCTGAACTTTAAGCTCTATTCAAGGTAGCGTTTTTGTTGTTGTTGTTGTTTTTGGTCCAACATGTGCATGGCACAGCTAATATTATCCTCCAATATCCCATGCAATGGGCAATCACTTCTTTACCCAGCAGATTTTTCGGCCTTTATGATATAGATATATGAATGAATGAGAGAGATTAGCGTGCTGGACGTATATTGGATAATATCTGACTTCATTAGTTGCGATGCCCTTAAAAGGACATCCTGGCTTTCTTATATTTGGACAGCCGCCCCCTGTCCTTCCCTTCCTCTGCCCAGACTCACTCGTGCAGCCAAGCACATAATGCGCTTGGAGCCCGGTAACATGTACGATTATAATTAGCTTTGTCAGGTCCTCGCCCCTACAACCCCCATGCAGATAATATGATAATACGTCTTCATAACCGACTGACCTTACATGCTCAATATTTCTCCCCTTATGAAGATTACATGTCAATAAAGTAATTGAGTCTCAGGCTGTGTGGCAAGTGAAGATTTAGGTTATTGGACTTTTCGGGAGCAGTGATGTATGACCGTTATTATTCCACCTGTCAGGGGATGTGCAGGCCGCTGACGACGGTCCGTTGATGTCAGGAGAGGGAGAATGAAAAGGGGGGGAGATGTCCTCTTCGGCTTGAGTGTTATGTCGTTAATCACCCCTCATCTTCTCCGCTCCGTTCCTCCTGCATCTGAAAACTGTATGTGTCTTATTAATTAGGGAGAGGAGACTTACAGTAAAGCCATCCATTAAGAGGGGGCCGAGAGGACTTCGACAATAGCGTCTCATCATCACCGGCCTGCCTTCATATATCCAAACCTCATGAGATCATCCATTATAATTCCCCAGGATATTATTTTCTCTTTCTTCTCAAGTGTAAGGTCTCTGTCTGTAGGCCCCTGTCAGGCGCGAGCGCTTTTGTAATTGCGACTCAAAGCCTTGCCTTGGATTTAGCCTTCGCTGTCAGTTTAATACTATTAGAGTCATCGCAATCCCTATCATTACATTCATGGGCTTCATTACTCATTTTTCAATTTGGGTTTCAAACCAGACTTTAGCTGTTGTGCAATAGTGTGAGGTCATTGAAATCTGCCTGAAATTCATCAGAGCACTGGAAAAGTTTAATTATATTCATCCTCCTTTAAAAATAAATAAATAAATCACCATGATAACCAATGTCTGAATTTATTTATTTATTGCCTCTACCTTTACAGCCATATGGTTTTATTACTTTATTGTAGTGCTGTCAAGCGATTAATCGACATTTGACAGCACTACTTTATTGTATCTAATTATATAAAATGGCAAAAAAAAAGTCTTCGCCAAATATTGTTTTTAAACTTTGTAAACAAGCATTATTTTCTTTGGTGCATAACTATTTTGGTGCATAAACTAAGCATTGTGCATTAAAATCGTTTAACGCACACTTAAGGTACAGTCACATGAGTGAAATAATGTGTGAAATTTGTCAATAGTTAAGCGATGCATGAAACACCTTCCACACAGAAGGCACTTTCAAACCAAGCAGCTTTCTGTTAGTCAGTGCAGCACATTTGCATGACCAACTTGAACCTGATACAAATTGTACATGGGGAAATTTTTCACCCTAACTCAAAACTCCTGATGACATGGATTACTATTGAACCACTGAATTTCAAAAGCGGAATTTTGATAAACAATGTAAATTGAACTGCACCCCTAAATGTGGATTATCCTTCACTTGTAGCATTTGAAAGAATGAAGGGATTTATGTATGATTGTATTTATTTATTTAAAATAGTATACATAGAATATAAATATCGGCTATTTGTTGGTTATCGTCCTTGGTTATCGCTATTGGCATGTATTTTAATATTGGTGCATCCACCATCTAATAACGTTATTGTACTATGGTGTCAATTTTGAAACTGTGGTTATCATAGTCATTTTTTGAAAGGAGGGCAATTGCCTTAATGCAGGGGCGTAGGCATCATCATTTTAGAAATGAAGGGAACAGAAATGTAAAAAAATAATAATAATAATAAATCCTGACTTTTGTCTAATTGACAGGCTTTATTTTTTTCCTTATGTCTTTTAATTGGCTAAGAAATCAAATACACTGCTGGATAATAACCAATATTTTTTTCCTATATTTTCATAATGACAATTTTGTGATGGGTTTATATACTACAAACACATATGGCAGAATAGTTTATATTCTTTAATATATGTTATTAATATTATTGTTATTTTTTGAAGCTGCAGAGATAGCGGCATGCCTTTGTCAATATTAGGCATTATAAGTTATCACTTCAATGAGTCCGTTTTGGATTTCTGTGTGAGAGCGCCCTCTGGCTTCCAGTATGAATGAAACATACACTGTGTTTAGTGCTCCGTAATGTTCACACAGCCTGGTTTTGGAAATAAATAAATCATTGGGTCATACATAGACTACATGTCTCTGTGTGCTTAAATCTAGATCACACTGGCCCTTGCTACATCTACATGAACACACTTGCCCGAAAAGTGCAGAGGAAGAATTTCCGTTTTATTAAAAGTGCGCCTATGCCTTAACGTTACACTAGCATAGCATTTTATACAAAACTGTACTTCTCAAAAAATGTAGGAAGCAATTAGGCATGTGAGCTGCCACTGTGAAGATCATCAGGCAGTTGGATACTCAGAAAGGGGCGGGAGGGCAGCACACAGTGTTAAAGGATATTTTACCGTGTCCGCTCACATTAAGGCGGGAGATTGATCCTCTCCAGTCAGATGAAGCTCTGATCTGACTGATGCCCCTCACCGTCATAGTGACACCAGGCTCCGGGACGCGAGCTGTGGGGCGAGAGGGGCACCCAGCAGCACCCTGAACCCGGGCCAGCAGCGGCTCGACTCAGCCCTTGTTCTTTTCCTTTCATGCCCCCTCTCCCTGCTCTCTGTCAGGATGTCATGACAAATCACTGTACAGCAGCGGGCTCCGCAGCCTCAGGTACCAGACCAACAGGCCTCAGACGCCATGCTGAAATGAATATAATAATGGGCTTCAGAAAATAGCACAAGGCACTCAAACACCGGAAGAGAAGTGAGGGGGTGTGTGTGTGTGTGTGTGTTCTCTGCAGGGGGAAGTGGCGAGCAGACATGTCCCACGGTGAGGCAGGTGCAGCTTGTCTCTTCTGTGGCTGAGGTGGCAACAGGGGCTGTCAGATTGGTATTGATATGTGTCACTCCAGGGAGTGTCAGGCACTTTATTTAAGACAGCAAGAAGGCCATGTGTCTGTGTGGTAATTGACGGTTGGCTTCGGGAAGGATCAGGCTGTTTGTTGACCTAGCAGAGCAGCTGATGGGAGAGCTAGCATGGTGTATTGCTTTCATCCAAAATGGCAGTTTTTTTCCCTGTGCTGTAGGTTTTAAAAAGCAAGTTAGTTTGAGAGGTGCAGCCAGTGTGTAAATCCACACTTGACACATCACACAAATATGTAAAATTGTGACTGTAACCTAAGCTCAGTTTATGCCAGCTTTTAAATTTAGAAAAAAAAACAGATTTGATTTACATTTAATCATTTATCAGACACTTTTATCCAAAGCAAATAATTTATTTCAAAGCAATGTTATTTTAGTATCATAGAGATACTGCTATTTTAACTGTATATTTATTTATTTATTTTTATATTTTTCCATTTTCAGTTTGTTAAAATGTGTCATTTTTGTTGCATGATTTTGTCTTTATTTTTATTTCAGTATTAGTTTCTTATACGTCAAGTTAAAGCTGAAATAAAATAAGTGTCTGTATACATAAATATAATAATAAACAAAATTCAAAATTTCAAAATTCAAATTAATTTAAATTTATTTTTAAATCAGTTTTTGACATAAGAAATAAAATACATGTTTGATTTTATTATATAGCTGGATTGACCCTGTTTAAAAGTGTCAAAAATTGATGTAAAAGTAAATTCATTTATACAGATGAAATGCATTCAGAAATGTTTATTAGTGTTGTTGTGGCTAGGATAAGCTTGGTCTGTTGTCTCTCTCTGAGTGAAATGAGCACTGTGATATGTTGACATGTCCATTCATTTCCATGGTTTGGTGACTGTATGCTGTTTGACATTAATTCCAAATGACATTCAGCAAGAAGCCGCACTGCTTACTGATGCATGACATCTATCACATCCCTTATCATTATATATAGCATCAACACACAGCCACATGAGCATCTGTCCAACTGCCCAGTAAACTTAGTCATGTACTAAACCTTCATCCTCAAGTCAAAGATTGACATTATCTTGCTTGTAGTTGTGATTCTTGAGACATGAAAAAAGTGTAATGGTGGAGAATTGTTTTTTAAAGTTTATGTACAGAGGATGTATTTTTGATTAATGTTTTAAACAATCTGTTAAACATTCTGAGATATTTTGTTTGAATGAAACCTCCTGAGTTTTCCATTTTCACAAGATGTTTTGCTTTGCCTCAGTGTTGCTGAAACACTGAGATAAGGCAAAAAAAATTTTTTTTTACCAGACTCCGATTCAAAATGTCATATCAGATATGTAATAAAAATGTGTAAGTATAATGCATATTAATAAATCTAGAGTTCAACTGCAATTAAAATAAATGGAAGAATACTGGGAGATGACTTGATAAAGATTTTCAAGGCTGATTTGTTTGTTTGTTTTGATTGTTTGTATGCTGAGGATTGGGCACTGGGAACAAACAGTAATTTTTTAAAAGTTTGTTATAAAGTTTAAATTGCCAAGACATTGATGAAATGTTTCTTTGAAAGGAAGATGTATATATAAACGCTGAGATGTCTGGTTTTAGCAAGTGTTAAAGGGATAGTTCACCCAAAAATGAAAATTTTATGTTTATCTGCTTACCCCCAGGGCATCCAAGATGTAGGTGACTTTGTTTCTTTAGTAGAACACAAATGAAGATTTTTAACTCAAAATGTTGCAGTCTGTCAGTCTTATAATGTACACGGGAAGTGGAAGCACAGCTTTGAGATTCAAAAACTACAAATTAAACCCTGGGGCTCGTGACGATACATTGATGTGTAAAGACACGAAACGATCGGTCTGTGCAAGAAACTGAACAGTATTTACTCTAGTTTTTACCTAGATTTCACCACAATGTCCTAACTGTCCAGAGCGCAACCTGAGTGCGTTCAACAGCCGGCACCTGACGCATCATCATCTTCTTCTTGCACAGACCGATCGTTTTGGGTATTTACACATCAATGTATCGTCACGAGCCGCAGGGTTTAACTTGTGTATGTTTTTTGACTCTCAAAGCCGTGATTCCTATTCATGTACATTATAAGACTGACAGACTGCAACGGTTTGAGTTAAAAATCTTTGTTTGTGTTCTACTGAAGAAACAAAGACACCTACATCTTGGATGCCCTGGGGGTAAGCAGATAAACATACATTTTTCATTTTTGGGTGAACTATCCCTTTAATGTAATAATTCTTAAATAAAAAAAACACAAGTAAAATAGTTAATAACATTCTAGTGATTAATTTCAGAGTTTTTTTTAAACTAATGGCAGATGGTGTGGGACATGTTTTGTCTCAAAAACAGTGTTATAAATATTACCAGACATTGCACATATCTGTTTAGTTCTGCTTTTAGATCTGTTTTTGTTTTCAGCCACAACCATTTGAAATATTATGAGTTTTGTAGTGATCCACACACAGTCATCAGTCACTCTTTACATTGTTTCCCACAGTCGTTTTCTACTTTTGGTGTTTTGGGTGGGTAATTAATTTTTACTGCTCACTGATTTAGACCCTCGTTAACTCGGACCGACCTCCAATGTCAAAGCGATTAAAAAGTGCTACAATCTTTCCTGCAATGATTAATTTAACACCACATTGTTATTGAATCGTGTCACTCGGACTCGATTTGAAATGAGCAACTTTCCCATCAGCCTTATTAATGGGACCATTACTGAAATCAGCAAACTTTTCACATTTTACTGAGGTCTGAATGACTTATCAGCTTTTCTTTTTAATTAGAAAGCACTTGCTAATGGCGACGACAGTCAGTCAGTCTCAGAAAATGTTCGTTCTGTAATACTTTATTCTTATCAAATCACGCTTAACGTCCTTGACACAAATGGTTATTAAATCATAATGACTAATCAGGTCATTTGAAGATGCTGCAGTGGTTAATTAGCGCGTGGCATCTGACCCCACACCCAGCTCAATAGTGATGAGAAGTCCGGTTCTTTTTCTGCGAACCGGTTCAAAAAAACGGTTCACCGGTTCTTTTACGCTATAACGTAATAACGTCATTCACGATGAGGTAATGACGATCATCAAGGGCCGGGATGAAAATACATTCAACATATTCAAATATATAAAGTCAGTAATCCTAGTCGGGTAAAACATCACCATGATCTGACAAGTTTCTTAAAATTAAGTTTTGCAACTAGCACCCAAATACAGGTACAAGCAGTGATGTGCAAACGAGGATGTTTTATAAGTATTGAAGATATAAAGTGAATAAATTACTTCTCATCAGCGCAGAAGCCTGATCCACATATTATGCATAATCCATTACGATTTATTTGTTATTAAATAAACGTACGTTTCGCCAGATAGGTCTCCTCATTCAAGTCCTCGGTTTACAGGAATTGTTTCAAAAGATTCAGTTCGATTTGGTGAACTGGTTCGACCGGTTCACTAAGAAGAATTTGGTTAAATAGAACGAACTGGACTGGACATCACTACAGCTCAATGCGATCAGCAGCACCACGCTGACACATACTTGTGCGAATTCGTCTTGTACAGTGGAAGCGCCAGAGCCATTCCTCGTGCTGACACAAACAGCAGGGGAAATTCAGGCGGTGAATGGCTGTTAGCCGGCGTGTAAGTCTCCTTATGATAGACCATGAGTTGTTCCAAGGAGATTAAGGCTTTGTAAACTGCTGGAGCACCCAACCTCAAATGACTTCCCCTTATCTCCAGAGCCCAGAGCCACTGTGTGCCTCGCGCACACTTGCTCTATGTAGAATAAATGTCATTGAAATTAATTTCACCAGGCTTGAGTTAGGCTGCTGCTATAATCTCTTTCTTCAGTCAAAATTTATGTCCTCCAGAATTCAATTTCCTCTTCAACTTCATAAGTTGGAGTACAAAGAATGATAGGCCCTTATCAGGTGAGCAGTTTGAGGACTTCATTAATGAATACCGCCGCTTTCAATTCATAATATTTGATTGCAGTAATCTCATGAGTGCCTTGTTCTTTTGCGGTGCTGTGTCCTTTTAAAAGTGAAACTGCGGAGGTTAACGCCATTGAACGGGCAGCCATTAAAACTGCATAATGGCTAATGGTTATTTTGCAGGGTGAAATAGAGTACAATCAACAGCTGTGGCTGTATGAAAGACCTCTAGCGCAGAATACAAAATATCAAGATTATGTTTTGCTTGGTTGGAAGAAAATCATGTGGCAAATCAAGGCGGTATTGATCACAGCTTTTGAAGCATGAACTAGCTGCTTTCTCCTGACAGGCCCTCTAGCTAGAGCAAATCTCTCAACCTTTTCTCATTGCCAGACCTCATCCATGCCTGACTATCATGTTTACTTTTGTTGTTTTAGGTTGGACTGACTTAAAGCACTGTATTTCAGGGAATTCACAAAAGTCTGAATCTGGTTTTAAAGGAAAACACACAAGTGAAAGTGTCAAGAAAATACCCTGGTCATATTTCACTGCAAAAGCAAAGCAATAAATAAATAAATAAATAATATTTTGCATATAGAAAATGAAGCCTCTTTTAGGAGCATTAAAGGGACAGTTCAATTAAAAATAAAAACGATTATCTTGTTCTCTTGTTGTTTCAAACAAAAAATATGAAAATATTATTTGTTCCCCATTCGTTTTCTTTTCATTTTTATATTAAGGTGAAAAATGACCAGGGCATTTTATGACAAGGTTTATGAGATTTTCCTATACAGCCAGTGAACTTCTGAAAAATGAGTAAATGTCAAAAAAGTTATTTTATACAGCTTCTAGGCTTTTTGCAAAATGGAAAACCTCACATTTGTCTACATATAAGATCATATGCTGCTGAAATTTTACTTGACTTCCTCATTAGAACAAGACCCTCTGACAGATTGTTGGATGTCATTGACTTGCTAAAGACAGCAGGGTCAAAGAAACTGCAAACCCACCTCAGATGTATCAGCATCAACTTCAGTCACAAAACTCACAGACAAATGATACAGTGGAAGCACAGACAGGAAGACCATCCTTATGCTTTGTCCCTTTATATACGCAATAATCCAGCCTTCTGAGGATGTTTATAGAGGAGTCTGTCTTTGTATCATAGCTTCTTAAAACACATCAACTGATATTGTCAGAGCAGAGCAAGTTACGCATGTATGCAAAGTTTTATGGTTTTACAACCGATGTTGTCATCACTGAGTGGAATGTATTATTGAGTGGAAATGCACATGAAATATATTATTATCAGTGTAGGGAAGCTACGTTGAAACTAGCTTGTTAAAGCTACAATTATGTTCAATTGCTAAACAGCATTGGACTATATCTTGGACTGTAAAAAAGACATAGAATACCCCATATGGACTCAAATTATTATATGAATTTGGTTAAACTGATTCTCTGGAATTAATCAATGAATAAAGACTTTCCAATGCTAAATTAAGAAAGGACAATTTAGGAGAGTGTTTGTTTATCACCCTAGCTCACTCGGCAGTAAAACTGTGTGAGCAAACAATATGACATTAAAAACAGCATTTGTTTGTTGGAAAAAGTAAAGCAGCTCATTACTTGGAAAAGATGCACTATTTTAAAACAGCCGACTGTCACACTACTGAAAATACTAGTTATCTGCATTGCTACTTTTAGTTAGTTTCTCCTCAACACTAGTTATTTTGGTCATCACTGCACATAATGCTGTGAATAGGTCATATAGACAAATCAGACCATGTTTGCGCACCATTTCATGATTGTGTTTTTTTTTTTTTTTAAAAAGCATTCTTATCAGATAATAAGATGTGTACAGTATGATAAGTTATTCTGTTTTCTGAAGATTATAGCAATATTTCTGTACTAAAATGAATATACTAGTAGTGTTCTTACAAGCCACTGTCATGGAGGAAGCATTAGTTTCATTAGGAATACCGGTTCAATTATGTGCTTTTGGCCTTGGTAGCGTTTTTAGTTGCTTTCTCTTTCCCAAAGCCACCAGTCTTATTTGTATGCAGTGCAATTTTCAGTTCTCATTCCCAAGCCTGAGCTCGAGTGAAAAATGTCCCGCATTTTCTTGATAGCCCATGTGGATGTGGGGTATAAATGGCTAATGAATTACAGATGAACATTGACGCAAATTAATCTTCTTGATGTCCCAGGGTTATATGGCAACCATTTAAAAGTTTAATCAATACGCTAAAGTTGAAAACATGCAGGCGTTGCAGTTGTTTGGCTGTTATAAACATCAGTAGGGAATGGGGAGGTTTGCATCCAGTGCATGCATCATAATGACAGGTATTTATGTTTAATGGACTAAATATTTTTTATTGCATGAGAACAAATGTCAGTTTAACTCTGTAAGTCATGAATTTAGCTTCCCTCGGCTGCTCCCAGCAGATGATTGACATCCTCAAAGACACACTCAAGACTTCTTTTACTCTGCTGCTTAGAAACTCCCACATTTTAACAGATGCAGAGCAAGGTTGCTTGAGTTTTTGTCCAGAGGAAAGTACAGATGCTAAACTGTTTATGCTATTTCAAAGCTCAGTCGCATTTTGCAAACAAGCTAATTTTTCCCCGAAGACAACAAGCCCTTTTCTTAACTTTCGATGCCTCTGATTCTTGACCCATGCTTCAGTGGGACGTCTCTGTGTCTCCAGCTTTTCTCATGTCTGCGCTGATGAAAACCAGCCTCATTTTTCCAATGCCACACATCTGTGTGTGTGTGTGTGTGTCAGGAGTGGTCAGTAGTTTGTGGTTCATCGCAGGCTTTGGGCTTGAAGCCAGTCCACTTTAGCTGCATATGGCTCCATTTGAACCGCGGCCCAGTACACCATCACAACTTCAGCCTCCCTTTTGATTGAATAAGTGACATTATCCAGGATACTAATTTAATATACTCCAACATTCTCTTCTTTCTTCCTTTTCTCTGGACTTTGAGTCTCTCTCGCTCGGAGCGGAGGCAGGGGAACGCAGCTGCTCTTTGACAGTGCATGTGGATATTCATCTCCGTTGGTTGCACATATTTATTATCTGTGTCTTTGACCTCTAAGTGAATGCAGTAACATGCAGAGCATTGCCTTCAGGATGTCATTAAAACTGTCTTCTGGCAGGCCAGCAGTAATTTCTTATTTTGGTTAACAGACGTCGCTGTAAAAATCATATAAAATACAGCTTCGACTTTATAGCAGTAGTCTCTAATAACAACTCTAAAGATCTGTGGAAAAAATCAGTGAACTGTGACGTTGAATGCCATGAATTATCATCAGCATTAGAAGTTTTTCCACACAAGTGTTTAAAAGATGATAATTCAGATGCTATTTACATGTCAAGAGGAGTCCTGAGGCCTTTCTATTTTGGTGTAGGTCTGCATTGTTGAAGAGCAATGCTTTTAAAAGTAATTTGAATTTACTTTGCAACTGTTAAAAAAGTATGTTCTATACAGTGGTGTGTGGTGGTGCTCTGAAATGAGGAGGCAAAGTAGTCAAAGTTGTGTTCGTGTTGTTCGTGTTGTTCGTGTCACATGACCTACCTGCGAGCTAACTGCCATTCATAAATCCTTTCCTTTGGCCTCGTGCGATAGGAAAGTGTCCATCAAATGTGCCCTTTTGTTCAGGTTATCCAAGTATTTTTCACTTACTGTCATAGCATATTGTTTGAATATGAATTCAGACATGCTACGCATACATAGCAAGTATGCGATTTCGGATGCAGCGATAGTTTGCATCCAGTACAAATGTACCTCTTGAACTTTTATTGCAGCACAAGTGTATTTGCACAAGAATCGCAAACACAGGAAAAAAACATGGTCTCTGAATGTTTAGACGAAAGATTGTCTCAGTAGTTTGCTTTCTTTTCTCATGCCTGACCAGAGAAAACAAGACATTCAGTGACGTTTACGGTGGCCGCACCAGTGATTTCCAAGACACACAAATGTAGCACTGAAGCACATATCCTGTTATTTTATCCAGTACAAATAGTGAGTACAGCTAAATTCCACAGAAGCACTTGGATGCATTAGAGTGTAAATTTGACAAGTAATGTATTACCTGAAAAACAACCTGATTTCACATTAGCCCAACAGCTGTAGGTCAGAAGCAGTTGTTTTAGGCCAGATAATGAGGACTCCATCACAGGATGTTGCTGCAGACTGATAAAGGGACTCGGGCAGATATATTGAGGCTCATATAATAGCACAAGCTCACGGCTGCAGCTGCGCACAGCCATAACTCACCCTCGTGCACTCTCACGGATGTCTGTCCGTCTTCCCTTTAGGTATTATTGCAAGCTTGTGAGATAAAAAGGAAAGTTTAATTGCATTGTTAATTGATTTTTTCCCCCCCACAACATTATTACCCTGATTGATTGCAGGGCTGATGAGAGCATGGGATACAGGGAGAGCACAGGAAAACACACTGAGAAAGAGGGCGCGGAGAATAGATAACCTTGATGTTAAGAGCTACATCCTTCGGATATGTCTTTCCTTGACATATTGATGGCCCTCGAAAAGAGAGAAGCTGATTGTATGCAGATCACTTGAGCGGCCAGTTGATGAATGAGTTTTTCCTTGTTTAGAGGGGCTCAACAAATTCAAGGATTTTAATTTTTTAATTTTTTCAGTTCTCTGTGTAGTTTCTAAGTCTTTTTAAGTGTAATTTTTCTTCATTAAAAAGTTTTACAGATAAAGAAATTAATTATATATTTCTCAATTTTAAGATCACAACCTCTCTGTTTGATTGATTTATTAAAATACTTGGCTGAGATTTGTGCACTGAACTGTTTTTTTCTGTTTGCTTCATCAGGGTTTTATGTCTTAAATTCAGTTTGATAAAATTTTATAGCCATAAAAAGTATTGAATATTATTTTAAGAGGTCTTAAGTTTGTGCACTGAACTGTGAAATGGGAAACAAAGTGATTGAGTTCAAAAGGCTATGATTTTATTAAATAAATTTGAGTGCAATAAAAAAAGTTAATTGTGGCACATTTATGCCAAACTATTGCTTTTGATCTACTGTTGATTAATTATGATAATGTTTACTTTATGTTTATATTGTAATATGTTGTAGATGAATGTAAAAGTGCCTATTTTATCTCACTCATCTTTTTGAATGAGCAGCTGGAAGTAGTAAAGCATAGACATTTCAAAATAAGAGTCCCGCTGTTTTTCGGTCTACGGTAGTTAAAAATCCTGCATTATGCATTTTCTTTTCTTTGCTTTGCTTCTCTTCTGGTGGTATTTTGGTGACATTACATATGCACATGAGTAACAGTTACGACAACGGGACGATTTTACTTAGTTGTAAGGGAATTAATGATTATTACCACATTCATTCAGGTTTATTTCTAGCTCAGGTTTTAAAAGAACTCGATCGGAGAATTCGAGGTCCATCTGATCAAAACTGAATTTTGACTTTAAATAGTTTATACTTTTACTGAAAGCGGCCCCACTCTACACTTCTCGACCAGCGAGAGAGTTGAGTCAGTGTATATACCAATGGATAGGTACAATTGTGTCATGATATTTACTAGGAAACTCGGGAGGCGATAAATATCGTCTGATTATTTGTGAGCTCTTAACAGAGGTAATTATTATGCGTGAGCTACGAGCTAAGGTAACAAGCAAGGATCTTTTGGCAATAGAATTAACACGAAATTATATGACCCAGACAATTGATTAGTTATAAATGAAACATGAAATTTATTGGCTATTCTAGATCACATAAACTTAAGCTAAAACACACAAACATACAGTTCAGAGGAAGGAAAATCTGTTAACGGAGTTCTGAGTTTCATAGCTCTACCTCGTTTTCACAAGTGATGTAAATTCACCTTAAGAATTCACAAAGCAACGCATCTAAATTCACCCGTTCAGCAGACCATAGAAATGTTGTTTACTTGCTTTCCGCTGGTTGACAGCTGAGTTGACTCCGCGGTTGCTGCGGGCTTCCTGGAGGTCTTTGAGGGAAACCCCGTCACTGACGCGTCGGTGACGTCAGGATGACGTCTTTTGGGAAACCCTCGTCGGTTTGTGATGACGCAGATTCTTAGTGTGCAAGCAATCTGCTGAGAGTCTTTGACTTTCAAGTTTGTTGACGATTTCAACGAAGTATCACTGAAGTGTTGAGTTTTAGTTTGCTGGTCGCTTTTGATGGTAAATTTGAGCACGCGTGCAGGTGCTCTAACACAGCGACAGGCCAGAGCAGGAGAGCAGCAAGCAAGCTAGCTAAAAAAACATGGATTCTGTTCTGCATTCGGGTTTTGCTCTGTGTCATAAGTCCGTCCCCTGACGCTGGCTTCCAATCGACTTCTTAGGGGGCGGAGTGTGCATACATTAACCAGAGACTCTCATTTATATGAGGCCACCTATAATAATATATTGATACGTCTATAAAGTCTCTTAAATGCAAATATTGTACATACTATTAAATTTTACTTCATTTCAACCTTCTGCATTTCTCTTTTCCATTCGTTCAAGATTAAACTTCACATATTACCCAGTTTTAATATCCTTATTTCCTAAAACGGGGTAATTAAACACTGTGTTAAAGTTGCCACCGATTACTGAACCACGTCAAGGCAATCTATATACAAACAAACAACCTACTCTTGTAAATTCTATGCTATGATCGTTATACTTTCAATGATTAGCAACGATTGTCAAACGACATCTTGTCTCTTTCCTTGGAATGCGGGGGAAAAAGGGGCGAGTCCCTCGATCACGTACAGGTCAGCTCTGGGCATCTGCTGGAGAATCTCCTGCGGGACAGGGAGCTATAAAAATGGTCTCTTTTGTAGGATGAGAGGGATGAGAGTTTAGCAATTTATGCGTCCACTTGTCATGAGGGTATTTCTATCTGCTCTTTGCAAGCCCGTAAAACGCTTTTAAGCATTGTGAAAGTATTGTCCTCTTTGGCGTATCTTGAGATATAGCCAAACAGTCCAGGGAATGCTTTCACCTTACTCGATGGAGCATGAGTTTTACGACTACAGATGGCTGGAGAAACGAACCTCAACAACCTTCCATGGAATGTGCTGGTTTGATGTGTGTGTCTCCATCTGTAGGGGGTTGTGGAGACAGAGCCTACACATCCCCCTTTTGCGCGGTGATGTTCCTATTGC
Organism: Sinocyclocheilus anophthalmus; assembly: GCA_018155175.1. Taxonomy (NCBI): domain Eukaryota; kingdom Metazoa; phylum Chordata; class Actinopteri; order Cypriniformes; family Cyprinidae; genus Sinocyclocheilus; species Sinocyclocheilus anophthalmus. The sequence continues at coordinate 459,962 of JADLZN010011643.1, read as the reverse complement.
GAATGTCAGCGGGCACTGGAACAAGAGGCAGAGAGGGAGAACAGACACACACGAGGTACAAACAACATCTCCATCACTGACTGAATCCTGGTGCAGGACTTGGGTAATTTGGGAATGATCAGGTTCGAAACTTGAGACGACATAGGGGTGCATTATTTAGAATTACTTGTATCATTATGGTGTCATTTTGGATTGCTCTAATTGTCAGAGGTTTGACGAGGCGGTATAGGCGTAATCTCAATTAGGTTTGTTGAGTTCTCAGGTTCGGGTTCTTGGTCCGTTTTATCACGTCGGAACATGCGCGGGACGCCGAACGTGCATTTGTTGAAAGACTCTTGAACAACGTTCACTCGCTTGTGGAGGAGGAAGACAAGTGTCAGAGTCACAACATATCCTACAACACTAGAGACACAGAGCGCTGTGTCAGCGGCAGACCAAGACCGAATGATTGGCGCGCCAGCGGGCGGAAGGCAAGCGATAGCTTCTAAAGCTGTATCAAAAGGAGTCTAATCAATAAGTTGCGTTCCTTCCTCCTTGATCCTTTCTTCCAGTTCTGGATCGAGGACGAAGGAATGCTGTTTGAAGGGGGGCGAGATTTCGAGTTCGGCCTTATACTCGTCGTCGGTAAGGTGATACAACGCCAAATCATCAGTAGGAAGGATCTAGCCCTTAGGGACATTGATCCATAAAGTTTGATTGGGCAGGATACTGCGCGTGGCGGTGTCGTGTGAATACGTAGGTGAAGGGTACCGTTACCCCCAACACGCTTGGGGCTGTGGACTAGCCAATCGGTTGTCAACACTTACGACAACCCAAAAGTTTGGTGACAAGGAGGAAGGGACCAGGAAATCCTAGTTTCGGGACCTGTATTTAAAGTTGAGGATCTAAGGGAGTTCCCTGATGAGGGGACTAGAAGGGAAAGGAATTGTAGTGAGAGAGAGAGAGAGAGAGCATGTTCTTACCCTTTGTTTTTTTAAAATTTTTATTTTATTAAAAAGCTATACCACAGGAAAACACAAAGAAAGGAAAACACAAAGGAAAAAAAAAACGGACACCGAATGAGGTGAGACAACAAACGAGTGTCACGGGTGCGGAGTACCTCCTCTCTACTAGAGGTTGGTCCTAGCAGTGCGGTGGAGGAGAGTATGTAGGTGTTTAAGAAAGATAGCTATACGTCTTCCTAAAATGACAGAAGTTATGTCAGTGTGGCTGTACGCACCCCGTCTGCATCGATTGCGGTCTGTGTCGTGGGTTGATCTTCCCCTTTTCTGTCGTTGGAAGCCCGGGTGACTCTTTTATTGGTTTCGCGACGGACCCAATGAAGGACGGCATCGAATGCGCGACTTGTTGATTTTGATTCGATAGGCAACAGGGAGAGCCCGCATCCAGTCCACAATCTCAGGGGGTCCTGTCCAGTGAGGTAGGAATTTCTTTGACAGGCGATGGGGTGCGTTCTGCCTTGATTTGGCGAAGCTGTAGTACCATGCTTTGTCTCCGATATTAAGTTCCTGGTGAGAGGTCTTTTGGTCATAGTAGGCTTTTCGACCTTCTGCACTTCTTTGGAGTTGTTGTTGCGCTAAGGTGAAAGTTGTTCTCAGGTGTTGATGCAACTTTTCCAGGTATTGGTGAGTGGTATAGGCGGTGACGAGGTTCAGGTCACCATGTTGGTACAGCAGGTGTAATGGTAGTGTCATTTGTCGCCCCGTCATTATCTCGAACGGGGGTACTCCGGTAGACAGGTGAGGGGTGGCCCTGACGGCCATCAATACCAGAGGAAGCTTAATATCCCAATCATTTTGATAGGCGGACACATACATCTTCAACATGCTGACCACTGTCCTGCTGGTACGTTCCACTTGACCTGAGGAAATTGGATGATGGCTTATATGGAGCTTGGCCTGCATACCCAGAAGTTTCCACACTTCCTTCATGACTTCAGCGGTGAAGTGGGTTCCTCGGTCAGAATTGACCCTTAAAGGCAGTCTGAACCTTGAGAAGATGTGGTTCATCAAAAAGGCAGGCTGTCGTTTCTGCTGTATCGTTGGGAGCGGGGAGACACTCTACCCACTTTGTGAATATGCAAACCATGGTGAGGAAGTATTTGTTACACCGTGTTGACCGTGGTAGGGGTCCCACCCAATCAATTTGGAGGTCCGACCATGGGAAGGTAATTCCTTTCCGTTGCAGTGGTGCTCGTTGGTTTGGATTTGCCGGTTGGAACTGGCAACACACTAGGCATCCTTTTACGTACTCCGCCACGTCCTGCTGCATGCCAGGCCAGTATGCTACTTGCTTGAGCGTTTCGTAGGTGGCCTTGGTGCCATGGTGTCCAGCACATGGTGAATCGTGGGCGTGCGTCAGCATTATACCCCTTTGGCCCTGAGGGACTACGAGCCTTGGCGCAGTAAGGGGCTCAGAGACATTGTGAGGACGCCATCTTTGAGATGCGGCATGTGCTTGATAGAGTTGAGCGTGCAGAGATCGTAGGAAGTGGCTAGGTCGGAGGTGGAAATGGGATGAGTTAATGGGCCTGAAAGGTGAGCTGCAATAGTTTGCAGTGTCGGATCCGAAACTTGGAGGGTGAGGAGATCCTCAGTGACAAATTGCGGTGAGAGTTCAATGTGGGAGCAGGCGGGGGTTTGCACGCCAGTGGCGTGCTGGCGGAGGGTTATAGCAGCCACTGATGGGGTGAGTGGGAGGGCAGGAAATGTCCAGGACTCCTCGTGTAATGCACCTACTTTGGCGAGGGCATCAGTTTGGTCACTGAGATCTTTGTCTTGTCTTGGTTGACATGAGTGGCCTCGGACCTTTTTCCAATAAACGATCATGTCATGTTCAGTGACAATGGCATCACATGCTTGGAAGAGTTCCTGATGTTTGACAGGCTTGTTGTTAGCTGTCTTGAATCCATTCCGTTTCCATCCAGCTAGATGGCATGTGAAGCTTAGACGGGCATAGTTCGAGTCGGTACAGATGAGGAGTTCTTTAATGTTGTGGGATGCAGCACATTGTAGGGATATGAGGATGGCCGCAATTTCTGCGTATTGCGATGAGTGAGGGCCTAATTTTAATTGTTACGGCGGGCAAGGGTCATTGTTGAGCCAGACCACTCCCGCTCCAGCTTTCAAGTTGCCCTGTTGATTATAGGAGCAGCCATCGACATATGCTGTGGTCATCCCTTCACACACATTCTCCTCGAAGTACCTGTGGTTTGTCAGTTGTTGCGGTGACCACCCACCGACCCCGGTAACGGTTAGTTGGTTCTGCTGCTGTGTTTGCACGTGTCCGTGTTTGAACAAGTTCTGGCAGGCTGCTAGCCGTTTATAGATATGATCTGTGTGGTTTGGGCATATCTGCTTCGACGTACATCCTTGGAGCGCATAGCCAAGTAGCAATGCGTGTGTTGGTTACCACGCCGTCCCTGATTCGTCGGCTGTTGAGGAAGGTTATTGGCTGGTGACAGGTTTCGATGATAACCTTCTGAGCTCCAATGTAGTTGGAGAAACGTTGGATGGCCCACACACTGCAAAGCAAAGCTTTTTCGCATTCTGAGTATTTGCATTCTGGGGGAAGCAGTGTTTTGCTGGCATAAGCGACCACTCGCTTGTCTTTGTCATGGAGCTGGTACAGGCCTGCACTGAGGCAGTGATTGGAGAATCCAGCGTCCAGATAGAACTCTTTTCCTGGGTCTGGGTAGGACAGGCATTGTGCAAGCGCACAGACGTTCTTGAGCTCAGAGTCTTAGACGGTCTGAGCTTAAGCCAGTGAAGGGTTGCGTCTTCTCAGAGGGAGTTTTATGGTGTCGGATGTCAGCGTAGTTTTCAATGAACTGTCGTGAGTAATTGCACACTCCCAGAAAGCTTTGTAGCTCAGAAATGTTGGTGGGTGTCTGTATGTTTTGAATTGCTTGGGTGCGAATGGACTGTGGTTCGATACCGTCTTGTCCAATTAGCAGACCGACGTATTTTACTTTGGTTTTGCATCATTGTCCTTTGTGGAGGGCAATCTTTGTTCCTGCTGTTGTCAGCTGGTTCAGGATGTGATCGATTTCTTTGAGGTGGTCTGCCATATTTGAGCTTTTCAGAAGAACATCATCCATGTAAACGAGGTTGCCTCTGGTTCTGGCATCCGGGCATGCTTTGTTCAGGAAGATGTTGAATTCAGCTGGTGAGTGGGNAAAGTTTTTTTTTTTTCTTGAAAAGAAAGAAAGTTAATGGTAAGATGAGAGGGAAAGATAAAACAACAAAATACCCTTTTCTGGTAGCAGAAAATGAGGATAATTGAATTTTCTTCTCTTTTTCCTTTTGTTTGTTTGATTTAGAAGGATGCTTCTAAACCGGTGTTTGGGAATAGGGATTTCTTAAAACCAAAGGACTTTGATTGTTATTAAAATTTCTCCGTGTGAAGGAAAACAATAAAATGACAGTATTGGGTTTTAGCTGTTACGATTGACACCAGTCACCAATTTTTCGTTTCTGGATGATTGTTCAAATTGTGGCGGGTCAGTCTTCTTAGCTAGGTAGGGTTTCTAAAGCAAGTGACAGGTAAATGGAAGACAATTTTGAAACGGCGTTCTCAAGTTTCACAAAATACCTGTTCAATTTCTCAAAATTCTTTGCTCTGTGATTTCCATAGGCAACCTCCCAGCAAGCAACCACAGTCGTCACCTCAAAAGGAAACGGCTGAGAGAGAGAAGCAGAAGAGAGAGAAAAGTTTCGCTCTCCCAATGTATTAAATTAATTAACTGAAAGGGAGAGGGAAAGAAGGCCCATTTGCTAATTAAATTAGAATTTAAGGTTAGCAATAGTATTTCCTGGTTACAATTTAAAGATGTTATCATTAAAATTGATGAGAGTAATTAAAATTACTATTAATCAATTTATATCTTGAAGCAGGATGACTCAAACCCTAATGATAGTCCTGAACTAAAAATGTTATTGCCTTATTGATGGTTAAGGATTAAACATTTTATGATGTTTGTTATTAAAATTAGCAACGCAATTATAGCTGACTGATCAGCAAATATCGTGGCAATATGGACACAGGACCCGTAATTATTAAATGAAATTAAAATTCCAAATACGTAATTAATCGTGAAATCAGTATTAGTAACTTGTTATCCTTAAAGCTTAAACTTCTAATGTCGTTGTCTTTAAACCCTAATAGCGCCTATAATCAAATTTCATCAGTAAACACTGTTGCCATGTGGAAGCAGGAACAGAAATTAATTTATGAGATGAAATGTAAATTCCAAATCTGTAATCAATTTATGAAATGAAATGTAAATTCCAAATCTGTAATTAATTTAGGAAATGGAATGTAAATTCCAAATCTGTAATTAATTATGAAATTAAATTAATGATTTCAAATCCTTAAGTATAGCAAATTGATATTTACCGATGTCCATAAGATTATAAGGGCGTTATAGCTGAATTAAACAACGTAGCATTACAGTAAAACGGCCTAGGCTGGCCAGGATTAATTGTTAATAACACCACCACGGTAGCAGTTTACTGAGGATAGTACCACGCTGAAGTGGAGAATCCAACCTTTTAAACCAACGTGATTATAAGTACTTGTGAGATCGCTCATCTGACGTTTTTGGTTAAAATCACGTTGCAATAAGGTTTATACAGTTTGCATCTGTCTGTTCTTTTCAATGGGAGGAGAAGAGGAGAGAGAGAGATGAGAAAGGCGAAATAGCGAAAGACGTCAGGTGTACCTGCTCGAGTCCCTGCAACACTTTTCTGCATGTGAGACCACACAAATGCTACGTGCTAACCACTAGCCTTCAATGCTATTAGCTTGGCTCGGCTATCTGTTTACAAACAGCTCAAAATGGCGCTGGAAGTTCCCTCCGGAAACGGTTTCCTTCGACATCCGGTTTACGACTTGTTACTATGGCAACGTCCACAGCATGAACTTCCTGGCTGTGGTTGTCAGTGAGACGTCGGCGCGTCTTGCACTTTACACCACCACAAAAAAAAAACACCATTTATATTCCTATCTAGCACTCAACTCGTCAGAGTGAGGTGAATTAACATACAGATTTATTGCAATTAATACAATAATTGTCAACGATATCTTCGGCGGATATCAGCACATGTCTTATTACAGACAAAACACACGTGGATTTAACCACCTTTCACTTGATCAAGTTTCCTAGTTCTCCCAAAGTGAATATCGTCTGGACACTCTTCCTGAGCACCGCGTTTCACGTCCACTAGTTTCTAGTGAATTAAATGTCAAGAGGGTTGTCAGCTAGCTACACTGATTTCCTCAGACCGGGGAGATTAATAATAGTAGAACTGTATTTGAAAGTGGAAAACGCACTTATACAAATCAGACTCTGAAGGCCTTTAACAGAAAGTAAACGGGGAAAAACGCCCGTTTCTTTCTTGTGCGCTCTGACGCGACTTATTTTGTCTCGTTGGACAAATTAAAACGTTTTTCTGCAGTTCAATTCTTTAAAGAACAACTCGAGTTTCATATTCAAACAACACGCTCTTCCGTGCTAACATACATAACCAAATACACAACAAATTCAGTTTATTTTGTCTTTTGTCTTTTATATCTAATTTTCTTCTTTTTCCGGATAAAAATAGAGAAAATTCATAATATTTATCTTGGGTCATTAATTTTTCAGTCAATCTTGCCAGCTTTTTTCTCCACCATTTGTAATAATTTTTACTTAGTTGTAAGGGAATTAATCATTATTAATTCATTCAGGTTTTAAAAGAACTCGATCTGAGAATTCTTTGTCCACCTGATCAAAACTGACTTTGACTTTCAATAGTTTATACTTTTATCAGCTACTCGACCAGCGAGAAGTTGATGTCAGTATATATTACCAATTGAATATGTAAATTTTGTATTCTCCCTGGCCACGGGTGAAATACAGTTATGATTATTTGTGAGCTCTTAACAGAGGTAATTATTATGCGTGAGCTACGAGCTAAGGTAACAAGCAAGTATCTTTTGGCAATAGAGTTGACACAAAATTATATGACACCAGACAATTGCTTTCTTATAAATGAAACATGAAATTTATTGGCTATTCTAGATTACATAACTTAAGCTAAAACACACAAACATACAGTTCAGAGGAAGGAAAGTCTGTTAACGGAGTTCTGAGTTTCATAGTTCCATCTCGTTTTCACGAGGGATGGGAATTCACTTTAAGAATTCACAGAGCAACGAATCTAAATTCACCCGTTCGGCAGATCATAGAAATGTTGTTTACTTGCGTTCCGTTGGTTGACAGCTGAGTTGACTCCGTGGTTGCTGCGGGCTTCCTGGTGGTCTTTGAGGGAAACCCCGTCACTGACGCTTCGGTGACGTCAGGATGACGTCTTTTGGGAAACCTTCGTCGGTTTGTGATGACGCAGATTCTTAGTGTGCAAGCAATCTGCTGAGAGTCTTTGACTTTCAAGTTTGTTGACAATTTCAACGAAGTATCACTGAAGTGTTGAGTTTAGTTTGCTGGTCGCTTTTGATGGTAAATGTGAGCACGCGTGCAGGTGCTCTAACACAGCGACCAGCGAGAGCAGGATAAGTTGCAAGCCAGCTAGCTAACCAAAAACTATTGGATTCTGTTCTGCATTCGGGTTTTGTTCTGTGGCATAAGTCCGTCCCCTGACGTTGGCTTCCAATCGACTTCTTGCGGGGAGTGTGCATACATTAACCAGAGACTCTTATTTATATGAGGCCACCTATAATAATATATTGACACGTCTATAAAGTCTCTTAAATGAAAATATTGTACATACTATTAAAGTCTACTTTATTTCAACCTTCTGCATTTCTGGTTTTCATTCTTTCAAGATTAAACTTCACATATTACACGGTTTTAATATCCTTATTTCCTAAAAAGGGTAATTAAACACTGGTTAAAGTTGCACCGATTACATGATACACGTCAAGCATATATATATACAACAAACAACCTTCTATTTGTAATTCTATGCTCTGATCAGTTTATACTTTCAATTATTAGCAAACGATTGTCAAACAACATCTTGTCTCTTTCCTTGGAATGCGGGGGAAACGTGTCGATTTCTCCGTTCACTACAGGTCAGCTCTGTACATTTCCGAAAGTCTCCTGCTGGACAGGAAGCTCTAAATTTGTCTCTTTTGTTGATCGGAGTTTAGCAATTTATGCGTCCACGGGTCATGAGGGTATTTCTATCTGCTCATTGCAAGCCCGTAAAACAATTTTAAGCACCATTAAAGTACTGTCCTTTTTAGCTTATCTTGAGATATAGCCAAACAGTCCAGGAAATGCCTTCACCTTACTCGATGGAGCATGAGTTTTACGACTACAGATGGCTGGAGAAACGAACCTCAACAACCTTCCATGGAATGTGCGGGTTTGATGTGTGTTTCTCCATCATGTAGGTGGGTCTGTTGTGAGACAGATCCTACAACACCATAATTATTACATTTATTATATATATATATATTTATTGCTTGTCTTTGAATACATTATTATAGTATCAGCAAAATTTAATACCAAAAATCCAAAATAGTGCCTTTTAGACTATTTAACAAAGGAAAAATCTGAGATACAGGATTTATTTTCAAATTGTATGGGTTTGTTTTGTATGAACATGCGGTATTCATTTTATCGGTCAACGTCTGAAAAAGTCTTACATTTAGATACACTGTAAGGTATATGATTATTTATTTATTATCTTTGCATTGTTTTTATTGCATGAGAACTTTCTGTATCATAACATTCTACTGAAATATGATGTATTTTTCCTGGCACTGTAGATTCAGCACTGACACTGCAGAGGTGCAGGAAACACTGTAACTAGTATTAGAACTAGTAGCGCTAGTAGTAAAACAAGCTTGTTGTGTGAGTCTTCTGCATTTTTCACACTTTTTAAATGGCAGTGTGATAAATGTTGGCTATTATGATTTCACTGGAGTTTTGCCAGAGGAAGAAAAGCAAAGACAGCAGATTTCCAGGACGTCAGGCACTGTGATAGCAGGTCATGGAGAGGCTGCGGAGGGCTCGTGTTTGTAATAAGCTGTGGGTGCGCTGGTCCTGTCTCCACCTCCATCTCACACGAAGACAACCTCCTCTCCTCTCCAAACATCCAGGTATGACAGGACGGGAACAATGCTTTCAACCCCTGCCAGAATATGCAGCATGGAAACATTAGCTTCCCGAAAACTTTTAATCTGTCACTGTAATGGCTGTGTGTGAGTGTCTGGAATAAAGAGAAGGCCAGGCCCTGACAGTGTTTTTTTTTTTTTTTTTTTTTTTTTTTATCTTCATATTAGCTATCAGCTCATCAGCCGTCCCCATGGGTTCAAGAGAGACTCTGCTTTCCACTAACAGGTTATGTAAGAAATAGCTGCTTCTGCATTTTACCTTTGTCTTTTTTTTCTCATGTAATAAGTGGAGTGTCCAGCTGTGGAAGTTGGCTGCCGTGTGCAGAATTTGCAGTGGTCTGCACTATATCACGCATCACCCTAAACATGCTCCCCGTCCCTGGCAGGCCCATGTGTGTTTTCCCCTCTACGTTTCTCTCTGCTCCCCACAGAGGTTTGTTTAAAGAAGTCAGTCTGCAGGGGGAAAGGATGGACATCTCCCAGACCTGCGCCATTTGCAGAGCGCTGCTTTAAGCGCTTGAGCATGTGAGGAAGCAGTCATGCTGCTTCAGGTCAATATTACAGCTTCAGTCGTCACCAGACACTGAACTGAGCCACACTTTATTCATCATGTGCTGTTCTCTATCACTAGATTTAACCCATCAGACACTGCTCCAGGCACTCATATGAGGGTCACAGACAAATAAAAATGCCTGAGATTGAGATTTTTTTTTTCTTTTTTAATTCACATTTTTAGATCACCCATGTATATTCATTAGTTTGTACAGTAACAATTGTAATAACTTTATTTTCATTCTACCTTGAATAAACTTACACAAATTTATTTAGAATTATTTAGTTTTTTAAATATTTGGTTAAAATTTTTATTTTATCTTTTTATTTTTATGTTATTAGTTATATTACAAAAAAATGTGTTAATATGATTGATTCATTATATAATAAGGACTAATAATTATTCCTTTATTACATTTATATTATTAATAATAATATAACATTCCCCTTTTAATTTTTAATCAGGCTATAAGGCTTTTAAATATTAATAATATATTTAACTTATTTATTTATTACTTTTTTGTTTTAACTTTTTTTCAAGAACTATATTATCCTGACTACTTTTTTCTTTATTACAGTTACGCCACGTACACCACCTTTTTTTCATAAACTTTAAAGGGATAATTAACCCAATTTATTTTATTTAATTTTTTTTGTCATTTGCCGCCTCATTCATTCCAAACTGTATGAATTTGTTTCTTTCTGCTGCTGAGACGGATATTTTGAAGAATGTTGATCATTAAACAGCTGCTGGTGGCCATTGAATTCTATAGTATTTTTTTCCCCCATATATAAAAATCAGTGGCTACAGCAACTGTTTGGTTACCAACATTCTTCAGGTGAACAGGTGAAATACAGACGAATAAAGGTTTGGGACAACTTGAGGGTGAGTAAATGATGACAACATTTTTTTTATGGGTAACTATGCCTTTAAGTCTCCCAAAAACTATCTTCTGGACCTTTATCCGAAACTGAAAGCATGTCCATCATAGAATCATTTTCCTTTAATGAAATGTATTTTTTTTTTTTTTTTTTTGAATAACTTCTTATAGATTCAGACATCATTGACCCATGAGTTTGTTTGCTGGTGCTCTGTGATCTCTCAGTCTCACTGAAGGGGTGCTGCAGCGTTTAGGATGACAGTGCTGCAGTTGGGTGCTATATACCCTGGTGAGGTGAAGTGCACGAGAATCTCCTCTCAAATCAGCACTCTTGATAGTCAGAATGAGCATACAGGGATCCAGCGGCGGTACCTCCATCCCCAGGGCAACTGCAGCAGCTGGAGTGCAAAAGCCCTGTCACCCCCTCAGAACAAGTACTATGCTCTGGCAGAGCTGTCCGCTGCCCCCCCCCTCACCACAAAACCCACCCCCCCCCCCCCCCCCCTCCACAGAGCGAGGTGGTCTGATATAATGCAAACAGACATCTCCTCACACTTCACAGTTTGGATCACCTCAACTCGCGAGGATGGCAGGGAAAATGAGCGTCGCTCGGCTACAAAAGTCCAAATTTAGACTGACTGAGTTTGTCCGCGGGCTGACACGAGCGGGCCGCCGTTACTCGCCGCGCATGGAGAGTGCGGGACTGGAGTGACACGTCGGAGAAGGCTGGTTGCCGATCGCTGGAGGTGGGGGAAGGGGAGGAGCGGCTACTTTGAAGGAAAGTGTCAGATTGGGTTAGCATCCAGACTGGTGTTGGAATATGCTTGGCACTAATATGGCACCAGTATCTCTGTCCTCATCTCTGTTCACTGTCAGTAGGTGCGATTCTGCGGCCTGTCTCTCCGCGGCTCTGACAATGTCTTTTCGGATTATGTTAGTGGCGCGCTCGGAGCGCTGCCGCAGCTCACCCATCACTCAGCCGCTTTGTTTGAAGCCTGCCCTTTTTTGTCATTAATGCACTTGATGTCTATTTAAAAACGGCGGCGAGCGCTGTATCTGTTTTCCTGTCAGGAGATCATTGACAGCATTAATGCCACTTGTCCTTGCCTCATTTACTAAAGCGCTGACACCTAGCTGCAGTCTGCCACATCCATCAACCGCCTCTATTTCGCTCTCTCTCTCTGTCGCTGGCATGTCAGAACTATCCTGTCTTTAACACACTCAGACTGGGCTGTCTCCGCACATCACCTATAGGCCTCACAGTCAACTAGCATTTTCAGCAAGGCGGAAGGAAGACGTAAACCACACAAATGCTGCGTTCCTCTTCCTAACTCTGGCATATGTTTTTCCAGGTCATGTATTGTTGATGTATGAGAGAAGTGAACAGACACTCGCTCTCTCAATATGTTATGAACAATCTCTGTGCTTGTGAGGAGAAAGCCTCATTAATTGTCACTAATCTTGCATTAGTCACTGCTTGATGATTATTATTTTGGTTGAGCTCCATTGCAATACCACTAACACCCTTACAACTGTCTAGGAACATCTTAGTGACCACCCAGACATCTTCAGCTGCTTCCTTGCAACACCCTAGAAACCACACTCTTGCGAATGCTTAGAAATTACTATCAATTGAACCTTTGCTGGGAGTTTGATTGACAGGCAATCTGACCAGTCATAACTGGAATTTGTCATTTTGTTCAACATACAATTCAGACAGGAGAGTAGATTAACATTGGTGGACTTAAACTTGAAAAATGTTTAATGACGTCTTTCGGTGGTTTAAATATATGTTCTGATGTTCATTCATGTTTATTTCGTGCTTTAAGTAAATATGAAAAGTGATAATTTCACGTGTCGCTTGAACTGAGGCGCTACAGCGATCTGTCACGATGCATTATAGAGTCACAAAATGGTATTTAATATATGAATTTCTCAAAAAATGACAAAATTTGAAACCTAAGACTTTGTTTCATACCAGAAAACATAGCACTATTCCACTTTCTGGTCCCACTCGGTACGGCTCGGGTCGCTCACTCTTCCAATGCAGTTAGTAACGCTTCAAAGTAGGTGGGATTATTGGACTAGTTGCACAGCTGTGACATCATTGTAAACACAACAAAACCGTGAGACAATTGCCATGGAGCCTATCGATGAAATGGTATTTTTGATTCTTGGCATGTTTTTCACTGCTAGATGAAGTTTGGTTCAAAGGAGGCTGATGGCAGCAAAGCAAAATACAGCTAAAAAATACAAGAGAGTCGATTTGAGAGAGGATTTGTGTCGCAAATCCAATGACGATTTTCTCTGACCAATCAGTGATCTACAGTGTAAACATGTCACATTTTGTTATCGGTACGGCTCTCTTGGAACTTCAACCGAGGTTGTACTATTTAAGCGAGTACCATGCAGTGGAAAAGTGCCAATAGAATACCTTAGCAACTGTCTATCAGCATCCTAGCAACCATCTAACAACATCTTAAGAGCAGCCTAGCAATGCATGGGAATAGTAAGGATTCATTATTGTGTTATATATCAATGTATTAGTGTAGTATTTTTCTTGTGATAGCATCACTGTAGCGTTTACTGCAGCAGTACTTGATGAGGCCTGTATTGATTTACTGTAAGTAGACATAAGCAAATGCCTTCTGTATTGCTATCTTCTGTCATTGATGCTCATAATGATGCTTGATTTGTTTTAATGAATGAGTAAAGAGGATCAACAGCAGTGAGTGGCAGCTTCACACAGTGCATTGTATTCAAATAGTCACACGTGTTCTTGTTCTGTAGGAGTGTTAACACTTTGTCACAGTGTCTCTCACACCGTCAGAGTGTCTGGACAATGAATGAAGCTAATGCTCACCTTGTCAAACACAGTTGGTCAGTGGATCAGTACGATGAGCTCACTGTTGATCTTCACCCTTACAGTCTTTTCATCTCTCTCTCTCTCTCGGACGCTCTCTCTTCTCTCTGAAGTAAAGACCAAATCTATTGGCGTGGTATTGTCTAGACAATGCACATCTAGGCTAAATTGTTGTCTCTCTGTGTGTTCTCAGACTTTTAGGACGGTGCACTGTCTCCCCCGACACACCTTTCATGCCAGAAATTTGAGTGAGAAATGACTTAGATGCGGGTAGTACCACAGTCTGTTTTTTTTTCGTCAGCTAGTGTGCTATCTTTTACTGGACAACCGCTCTGATGGATAAACAGTAACAGAGAACTGTAAAATATTTTGTCATTCATAGATTCATAATCATAATACACATGCTTTTTGATTTCAAATCACTAAATAGCTAAATCCATCCATCCAATGTGTAAAACCAAAAGGAAGATGTAGCATCACTATTTTACCACAAGGTACTGCAGTATATCAAAAAGCAATTATGTCCAGTACAGTAATGTTGCATGTTGCAGTAATTTGAAATTTATGAACAGCTAACAAAATTGTAAAAGTGTATTGATGGTGATAAAATGAACATAATGAAACCTGAATCATGGTGAAGTCCTGTTGTGTGCAAGTTGTGAAGCTGAATATTTTTCCATAATCAGTTGTCAAACAGTTAATGTATTTAAATATCATCATAATATTATACAATTTAAAGTGCTATTAATATTTTTGTGCTATTAGAATCAGTATTTCAACTTGAGGGTTGCAGCATCTTGTGGTTTCAGAGCCGAATTCACATGAAGTCGGTTCGACATTGACGTTGTAGTTAAATGTCATTTTGACATGCTCTTCTCTCTCACTTTCAGGGGTTTTCACCAAGTGCCGTTATGTCTACTACGGCAAGCACTCAGAGGGCAATCGATTCATCCGCAATGACCAGCTCTGACTGACAGACGGGTCAGTGGATACACACACGAGGGGGGCTTTACAAAGATATCCTGCGCATATTATTATAAATATACATGTTGCCACACGCATTTTAAGCAGCCAAACACAGCCCTCTAGTGCCGTCTGCTGAGTGTGCCTTCCCTGCCAACTCCCATCGCTCTCGCTCCGTCTGAGCAGTGCCATCCAGATTGACATGATTGCCTTTAAGCAGCCCCGCTATGCCACAGTGACAGACACAGACGCGGCCGAGCGCTCGTCCTGACAGCCGCGGCTCCATGATGGATTGCCTGGTCCAACTGCTGCTCTCCCCAGGTCAAAGGTCCCACCTGAGGCTTCGGGCTGCCCACACGGAAGCCCAGGATGAGCTCCTCTCAAAGTCAAAGCTGAAGTTAAAGAGAAAGATAAGGGGAAAGTGTCGCTTTTGTTGGAGTTTTACGCTATAGCCATCATTAAAAGTAAAGCTTATTACATGGTTTTGTAACCATGTCATCTTCTGTACATTACTGTAGGCGTAATTTCAGTTTAAGTCTTTGAAGGGGTTTGTTTTCTCCTAATAGTAAAAAATAAAAGTTAAAAAGGCTAATAAATGTAAACACATGTATTTTAGTTTGTTTAAATATATTCGCCTTTTTTAAGCTTTAAATATAAAAGGCATGTCAGGCAATGTGCTTAACCTATCAATTATTGTGTGGCATGAAGTGTTTTTTTTTTGTTTCTTTTTTTTTTATTATTAACGTTAGAGAAATGTTACTTTTAAAAATGTATTTTAGTTTGCCTCCCCCTGTTGTTTTTATTAAACACACAGTGAAAATTATGCCTTTTATATTTTCTATTATTCTATGTTATTGTTGTTTATATGATTCCAAAGATTATTGAATTTTTCCAGCAGAGTCCTTTTCAGAGATAGCAGCTGCGTTAGGTGGGCCCCTCTCAGGCTCTGGATCTCAGTGGATGTGTATGTGTTTGCGGTTTGTGAGGGGCATGTGCATGTCGTGTGTGAATTTTGTGTGTTGCTTAGGGGGCAGTTGTGTCAGTTTGACCGGAGCTGAGGATGCTGTTTGGATAAGATAAGCATGGTAATGTAGCCTTTGCTTTAGTGCTATCTTTGCTATGGATGGGTTTGAGTATGATGCAAAGATAAAGGGATCATGCAGCCTCGGCAGTGAAATTGGACGCGAGTGGGGAGGTATGTATGTGGACTTTTCTTTTGTAGGTGTGATTCAACAACACTTCCTTCCAGTTTCTTTTGGTAGTGTGTTCTCTCATGTTGGTTTTGGACTATTCACTGATTTTAAAAGGTTTATTTTTCTGTTAGTTGAAAAATCTATTAAAATCGTCCATTAATGGCTTGCTGTGTCTTTGGTAAAACAAGAGTTTTACGAAGCAGTGGCCAAAAAGTGAGGCAATATTTGAAACATCAACTTCCATAGGACAGGGAGCGTGTGATGAAGTTTTATGTGAGTCCTAGTTTATTGCCTTGTGTATGTGTGGTTTTTTTTTTGTACAATTATTACAGTCCACCAGTTAAAGTTGGGCTCATGCTGCTTGCTGTATGCGTTCACCAGGACTAGCCAAAGATCCACTGCAAACAAAATAAGTTTGTATTTTAAACAAGAAATGCAAAAGATTTCAATTTGTTTTTTGATGAACTGGGATTAGTTTGATTGTTTGTTGAATCTTCTTTTTATATTGTGTAGTTGACATGACCAGTGTAAAAGTTCAGTTCAAGGTTGATCATGCTATATTCAAATACAAATAAACGTGTAGACATCGTGTTGTGAGTTTTCAGTTGTAGTGTTCGACTCGTTATTGCTTCAATGAGAAAGAAATCAGCGTGCCAGTGCCGCGTCGTTAGTGTCAGGTGTGTTCAAGTAAGTAGATTATGTTCGCAGTATTGGTTGCTGAGCTAAGTAGGCTGTGATGATATAGTGATGTGGCTCACATTAGTTCAGCATTTGCATTAAATTCTGCATAGATGACTTAAATGAACTTGCCCCAATAAAATTTATATATATAACAATTAAATAATTATTATTTATAATACTGTTTTTATGACTTCACTTAGTTTGATCAAGACTACGTTAGCATTTGCACTTTGCTTGACACTATTAAGTGAACGCAATTGAAGCTGATATCCTACATATGTGTCAATACAATATAGTATAGCAAACAATATAATGGTGTAGTGTCAGTACGTTGTATTTTATGTGTATGATTATTTTATGTAATATACTATAATTGTTAAAAAATAATAATTCTATAAAAAAGTAAATCCAACAATCCTTTGAATACAAAGTTTTTATTAAATAACATGTGTTACCACTGTCTAAGCAATGAAATTAGATAAATAATACATTTACTTGGCAAAATGGGTGTTCTTTCAATATTTAGACAAGCTGGGAACTGCAATTGTTTTTATTAATATTACTATTAGTATTATGTTTACATGTCTGAACCTTGCCGTTTTTCTTTTTTTTCCTTGTAAAGATTCATTATTAATGGCATAATTTTGCCTGGCCTCATCTTGCTTAATTGCCGTGTGTTAAACGGCCTCCCAAGTATGCCATCCGAATTAGCCCAGCAAATGAGAGACATAGTTTTGGATGTGAAAGAAAGCATGTGTACCCAGAGCAGCGCTCGGCAATGTGAAGCACACAGGGAAAGGTCACAGATAGCCCAGTGCAATGATTTGGTGTGCACCGGCTGTGTGGGTTTGACTGTGGGTCACAGGTTGTGTGCGTCTGTGCCTTATGCACATGTCGGTCCAAGTGTGTGTTTCAGTGTCTGAGAGGGAAACATCAATGGATTGGGATATACACTTGTACTTCTAAATGTTGATGTGCGGGTTGTTTATTGTTGTGTGTGGAGTGTGTGTGCAGGGTGTGTGTGTGTGTGTGTGTGTGTGTACAGTACATTCGGCCCTATGAGTCTATGCCTGTGCGTCGCTCTGTCGTACTGCTGATGACATGGTCACTGAGTGATGTGTGTTTTTTTTTGTCCCCTTTCCTGGTGGCGTTTCTAAATGACAAGGTTTATTTGTCGGTGTTGTGATTATGTTGAGAAATAGTGGGCACACTGGAAGATGGGGGGAGGGCAGCAAGAAGGAGCCACAACCAAGTCCACACCCCCCTCACCTAATCCAATGGCATTTTATCCTTCGGGGCGGTGCTCAACCACTATCGCGGCATGAAAAGAACAGACATTTAAAACTTTGTGACATGTGTCAGAGACGCTGCCATTGAGCCACTGCCGCTGATGTAGCCAGAATTGACAGCACCCGAGCCGCTGGAGCTGGCTTGGGGACATACCGAGTTTGGTGAGTGTCAGTTCCCATCCTCGTCAGGGCCTCATCTCAAGCAGCTCTGCAAATATAAACAGCATTAGAAGGCGGGCGGAAGTTTGACGCGGGGCTATCATTTTAATATGTCTGACACACACATCGGTTGGTTCGGTGAGATGAGATCAGTGGCGCTTGGAGATAGAGATGTGTAATTGTGGCGGGGACTAATTAAGGTGTGAGAAGTGGAGAGCAACCTGTGGGCTCTGACCTGGGACTCCCTGCTCTCAGGGCTCCAGGAAATGCTCCTCGCTAGGAGAACGCTGGGATATGGGCCCTGAGAAAATTGATGGAAACGGTGGGAACTAAATGATCATCTCAGTTTGACAAGATGTTAACGGAGCAATCATGGTTTCAAGTTTTGAAACTACGCATGTTGTTGACATGCATAAGTGGTCATTTTTGCTCACATACATAGTAATTACACATTTATAACATAGTAATAACGCATAATGTCAGAATTTAATTGTATCTTGATTTCACACACAAAGTAAACCTTTTAAAGGTGAGTGGGGCCTTAACAGTTTGACGAGATGTGAGACTATATGGGATCAATGGTTTAAGGTTTTGTAACGGTTCCACATGTATGATCTATGGTAAGTGATCATTTTTTGCAGAAGCACTTTAAGTCTTTATATTGCATTATAGATGCATTTTAAATCCCTTTAATTATGCCTTGTAATATACCTTATAATGCAGTGCATTATATCAAAGTTATATTCATTGTTAGATCTTCAAAAAGTGTAATGCATTAAATGAAACTGCAAATTTTATAATGAAATCAAATTTTTTTCAGTGTACATTATGCGTACCTATACAATGCATTATACACAAAGGCTTCAAGTGCTACCATTTTTGCTATTACACATAGTAGTAGCACGTTTATAACATAGTAGTAACATAGTTAAAACACGAAACGTTAGAATTTGTATCTTCAAGAATACACTAAACCACTTAAAGACAAGTAAAATGCAATATACAGCTGTATAAAAAACATTTGATTCCCACAAAAACACTGTGGTGCTAACAAAACATTGCTTTCACCAATCGCACACCAGTGTATATGACATTTAACAGCTATCAAAGTAGTAAAGGCAGAAGATTGGGCAGCGTGCAAAGTCTGGTCCGTATATGTAGTTCCATAAAAAGCCCAGAGCTGTATCAGAGCAGCACAGCACTACTACCCAACAGTCAGCACGGATGCCCGTCAAAGCAGCGGCGGGAAATCATCTGTAGTCATCAGTTATTAGGCTACTCTCTCTGAATGACTGACGTCTGCGAATGCAAATGAGAGCGTGTGCCGCGTGTGATTGACAGCTGTGCGCTGATAGCGTATGCTAACTGAATGAGTGAGAGGTGAGACGGGGAGCAGATCGCTCTCCAAAAGCTCACGGCTCCATCCTTTACGACAGATACGAGGAGATATTAGCCCGGGCAGACGGGAGAGGGAAAAGGGCAGGCGGGGAGAGAAAGAGCTTTATTTCCGGCGCAGTTTCAGATGAGTAGCATTTGTCATGGAAGGGGAAGATGGTGTAATTAGCTTGTCAGTCTGCTTTAGGCTGAGCTTGCGAGCGCCGGTAAGAAAGATGGACGAACTGCCACACGAGTTGACAGGCAGTCGATAATGTGGCAATTAATGTCATAAATAATTCCTCTACCAATTATATTCGAATGGACCCTGCGCCTTAAAAAGAGAATGGTGTCCCCTTATCATTTCCTCTATCGGCAAGCATCGCCATCATTTCCAACATAATTATTTCTCTTTAAACATCGAAAGAGAGGATGACCCGTACTTTCAAGTGTAGAAAAATACTCGTTCTTTTTTTTATTAAATAATGAACACCATTAGGATCGTGTGTGTGTGGGGGGGGCTTTAAATGTCACGGTCGGGTCCTAGACAAGATTACACGCTAATGTAATTTCAAAATATGGGGGGCATTAGATAAATCAATTTGGCTTGTTATGTTAAAGGTTGCCAAAGCCTTTTCTTACTAACCTCCGAATTGATTCCAGACACCACCTTTCTATGTCTGTGGGAAAATGCTGGTCTACCTGACCTCGAAAGTCAAAGCAAATGTTTCCCAGAATACATAAATTACTGCAAAAACTACATAAGCCAACATGCCCTACAAGGCAATGTATTTTGTATCTATTTACACTCATCATGCTCATTCAATGATCGCTCATGTTTCCAGATGACAGGCTATTTAATATTTGTCTCTATTTGGTCACGTAAAATGACAGATATATGCCTGAGTATACATCTGGAATGCATGGAAGTTCTTTTTTTTACTTTGTATTTTTTTGTTTTTTGTTTTGTTTCCTTCTTTGTCCATCTACACTATTACTGTCCTAGGGAACACATAATAAATGGTTATGGCTTCCTCTTTCTCACTGTATCAGTGGCTTTGCGATTATTAATTGTCTGTCTGAGGTGAATCAAATGGCGGTGAGGCTGTTGTAAATGGCTTCCCATCCATTGTTGTTAAACCACTCTCGAAATGGATGACCAAATAAAAGGAGCTCAACTCATGCAAAGCGTCTGTAATGTTGTGTAAAACCCTGTTAAATACATCGGATGGCTCTTTGGTGTGGGAAGGATGGCCGCAGCTGTAATGTATAGCCCGGGCCGTGATGGCTCAAGGTCACATCAGCCACCTCTACATAATGCATGAACCCCCTCCTTCCTCAGTCAGAGTCCAATCACTCAGGCCCAACCTTGGGAGGAAAATTTTACTAAGTAAATCAGTGAACATGCTGGCATTTCTATTAACCTCCAATGTGCAACCGACAGCAAGATGAATAATGCTAAATAATAACATGTGGCTGTAAATCAGCTTTGTAGCTTGAAGGTGAGCTGAAACTGCACTGTTCTTTCCCCCGGTTTTTCGCGGTTTGGTATATATGTCCGTTTCGGACATTATTGCTAATGCTTCAAGCTAAAGGGCCTTGCGTCGAGTATCGCAAATGCTCGCGCTAAGCTAGTCACATCTTAAATGACGTGTTCGTAGTCTGTATGTAAAATATGTCTGCTATGATGGTGTAGATTTGACTGGAGATCTGTCTTCAGGTTGCGTTCATTTGGTTAATAGCTAAAGGTTTGATTTATTTATTTATTTATTTTTTGGAACGAGGGACCAAATCTATATTGTACTTCGACCTTGTGTCTTCATTCTTCAGGCCGTTTGGTTACTTTACTTGTTGAAGCCGCACTCTATTAGGCTCATTAGAGCTGTTATTTTTGTATATGCTTTGACTTGATAAATCAAAGCGTCCATATAGACGGTGGGTTGTGAATATTGGCATTGTTTTGGACCATTTCATTGTAGCAGGCTAGGAGCGTGAAGATTGACACAAGACCAGGAGCGTGTAAGATTTTGTCCTAGTTCGCGCCAGATTGTCCTGTCTTGACTTTGTACATTTCTTGCCTTCCTTTTTCGAGTCTATGTAAGCGAAGATGTTAATAAAAATTGATTTTAAAAGATCTAATTTTACAAAGTCGGCTAAAAAAAGTTATGTTTATATATAATGAAATTAAAAAGAAGTGGTGACTTTTTAAGATGGAGTGGGATTTTTTGTTCTTATGTGTAGATTAATTATTATTTTTTTAATATAATACCGTGGTTAAAATAAGCTTAATTGGTGTTCACTAAACACTTATCATTTCCTTCTTATAAGAAAGCATAGCCATCATTCATAACATATTATTTCTCTGTTAAAACATCGAAAGAGAGGTTAGACCCGTATTTCAAGGTAGAAAAAAACTGGGTCTTTGTGTATAGCCTAAAGTAACTTGAATTTGGACGCCTACAGAAGCTATAAACTAGCGGTTATTTCAGTATAAATTCATGGATTCTGTGTAAATCAGTTTTTGAATTGCACCCATTGATCTTCTATTGTATGGACTAAAAATTCATTACTTATATTTAAAAAATAAAATAAAAATGACGATGTAGGCAGTATCAGAAGTCCTCTTTATAATATCCTTTAAAAAATACGTACTGACAAATTTGTAAAATGAATATATCCGGTTATTTCTCATTTCTTTATTTATACTAACATTCAGAGAAAATCTATAATTCTTAAGTTAATAATTTAATAATTCGCTTTAAAATTAGAAATGATTCCCTTAGAAAAAGCTTTATAGGATGGCATGAGAAGGATGCCTTGTGAATTGGTTGAGGGCTACAGGACAGCAGTAATTATTGTACATTGTACCCGTTCATGTTTTAATCCCATTTATGGACATCATTCAGATCAAATCATCCCATCTGCTAACTGCACTAACTGCTCCTTCACCTTTGATAATTTTATGGTAGAGTAATTTGGATGTTTTCAATACAAGCGTTCATTTATTTTTCTTTACTATTGTTTAACTACTTATGACATGACATTTTCCGTGCAAGTTATCTCATTGCATCCCAGATTGACCTGAACTTACTATGTTGTAAAATATCCACGTTACTAGGGTGAAGCGCAGCGAGAATGTCAGGTACATGGTATTGTCTTTCCAGCTGATTGTATTGGGGATGTGTGTTACTTTATTCCGCCCCCACTTAAATAACATATTATTAATGACATGGCACTGTTAGGGAGAGAATTGGATGCACACACATGCCTTACACATTTTCTCTTCAGATTGTGTTTTGTGTTGAGGAAAGCTTGCTCTACAAGACAATTACATGACTCCCTGTGGATTTGTTTTCTCTCTGCTGTTTCACATGTAGACCGGCAGACTAATGCATGTGGAGAAAGAGCTTGATTGACCATTGCCAACAAACGTTTGTTGAGAGGAGAGGCCATTTTTGATGTCATGTTAAATTAGTCACGATTTTCCTCCCAGTCTTCACGCTGAGAGAAATTGTGTAATATTAACAAATGATAGGCCAGGCGTGTAAAAATAACGGCTTGCCTTTATTTATATCATCATCATTAATTTGTTTTGAGAGTAATTTCATGTGAAAACTCTCAAGCGTGTGGATGTTTAGCCATGACCTGTAGCATGTTGCTTTATTAGTTCCATTGGCAGGTAAATCCCAATTAATGCCATTTTCATCTCATACTGAATGAATGCAGAAATATGAAAACATCAACAAATTAGATTATTTTTTTCCTATTCTTCACATTTTTATTTGACACATTAATCCATTAAACTAATTAAACAAGGTCATATCAAAAAAATTATCAGATGTCAATGAATATCTTAGTCTATTTATATAAACGTTGATTATATTTTACACATTTTAAAATGTCTATAAATATACAAGGGAAGTGCTGTAACTGGTTAAATTGCAAAAAATAATCAAATCAAATAAAATAAAACCGTTTATACTATTTATAATCCTGTTTTGTTGTAGTTCATTTTAAATGGTCCTGTGATGATTTAATTTAATAAGGTAGTAATTTAATGAGGTACAATTTATACTTTTAACAATACTGACCAAAATGCAGTTTAAAAGCGCATTAGTTGAAATAGTTTTGGGAAGTTGTTGTTATGCTTCATGCCAACTATTCATATTTAAAAACAAACTGGCATAATTGACCATTTGGGCTGAAAAGGCACACCCGAAGTTAAATAATTGTTCTTCGAGACTTCTTTTTCGATATTGCAGGAGACCATTGACTTTTGTGTGCATGCTCAATCTTAGTCTTCTTGTCTGATAAAAAGTAAATCAAGATTAGTGAGTTTGTGTGCTCTATTAACACGAAGCAATTAGGCAGCTCCCAAGCGAGAGCGCTTAATGCCGTGCGATTTCAGCTATCTGATCACACACATTTGCCTGTCACCAGTCGACTCCACGGGCTCAGTGTTGCAGTCA
Source organism: Sinocyclocheilus anophthalmus (assembly GCA_018155175.1). Lineage (NCBI taxonomy): Eukaryota > Metazoa > Chordata > Actinopteri > Cypriniformes > Cyprinidae > Sinocyclocheilus > Sinocyclocheilus anophthalmus. Next base: position 436,415 of record JADLZN010011643.1, on the reverse strand, counting down.
CCAGCGGGGCGCAGGGGGATGAATCCCAGCTGACAAAATGGATGAGTCAATTGGATGAGGCTTACACAAATCTCACCACAGGGCCGCGGAGCGACGCGCTAAAACAAATTAAAAGCATGAAGCGAGAGCATATTTTATGCTCGCGATTTATGATGTAGAGGATCCTCCCCTCTCTCCTGTTCTCTTAATGATAAATCATTATCTTCCAGAAGAATGGATGGAAAAGGAAATCAAAATGTCAGTAAGAGAAAGCCAAAATGGCAAATGCGCCGTGCTTTTGTTGTTCCTCTTAAATTCTGTTAATCGCCTCAGGTAAAGATTAACTGCTGCTGCCAATTTAATTCAGCTTCAAATAATGCAACAAGGTCACTGTTTTCCTTTCGCTCTTCTCTCTCTCTCTCTCTCTCGCTCTCTCTCTCTCTGGTGCAGGATTGAGTTGTCATGTAGCTCTAATAGGCAGCACAGGGAATCATTAGTCCGGCTCAGCTCTCTGACTGATGGGCATTTCACTCCAATCATCTGGCCGTGCTCAGACGGCGCTGCACTATTGACACGGTGTCAGAGCTGAGAGAGGATGGCTTAATCAGCTGGGACACTCTCAGCATTGATTTGACAAGCTGCCGTAATGACCTTCTTGTTTTTGTAAAGGATCACTGTTTATCTGAGCTGGCACTGATGCACTGAGCATGCCGCATCGTCATGGAAACTATTATCACGGCCAAGCAAGGGCTCCTAAAGATGATGTCGAATGTGACTCGAGGGGGGTCGCCCGGGACGGGGGTCTGTTGCCACGGTGACAGCTCCTCCTCCTCTGACTGCTGTCCGTCTGAGACACGCGAACGACTCCCGTAGAGATGCCATTTGAGTCTATAGTGGTGACGGCGGACGAATCCGAGGGGTGACTGACTTGAATAATAGTTTTGAAGAATTGTCATGTTGAAAACAAACCCCATCAAGTGTACAACAAATTGATTAAGTGTTCGATGTTAGAAATTTCTCACTTTCATGTACTCTGCTGACAATCCACCCGGAAAATTGTTTTTGATTTTAGCGCCTATTGATTTGCTAAATGGCCCATAATGGCCACTTGAATGTATTCATGTGGGAAAATGCCCACCTACGCCCGACCTCGTCGACTCTGATAGTCGTAGCTCCGGCCCTGATGAAATGAACCTCCGGCCACCTCTCCACATTTCAATAACGTTATGCTTTAATTCATAATAAGCAGCCTTACGGTGGCACCCAGGATGATCTTAGGAGTATATTTGCGGAAGGATTCAGGAATGAGGATGCTGTCAGGTGGATGGGTGTAATCAGCCCGTCCACCCCCACCCCTCCGCCTCCTTCCCACCCCCTCCTCACTTCTTTTCCCCCCCAGCCAGTGTCAGGAAAGTAATATATACTGGACGTACTACAGTGGAGTGTGTGAGTGTAGCCGTGACTACCGCGTGTTGTTATAAATCGTTATATAGCAGCATGTAGGGGCCTACTATTCATACAAAGGTGAGAAATGTAGGGGGCTGTTTGCACCTTACAATTATCCAAGGACAGCATGAAGTGTCCATTTGCAGGATGATTGTGGGCTGAAAACAAGTGGGCACGTGGTCTTTGGTGTGTCGGCCAAAGTATGATGAGGCTGAGAGCAAGCAAGTGGGAGAGGAGAGAGGGTCATAAAAACGGTACGGGGAGTGAGCTTGTTCTGTATTATATAATTGTGGGTTGCTTACCACTGGCATTTTACATGCTAAAAAAATAGTGTTGTATAAAACCCATGTATTCTTAGTATACCAAAAACCGCAGGTCATCACTATTATGGACCACTTTATTGAGTGAAACAGGATGACACAGTAAGTACATTGTACACTTGGTAAAAAAAAATCTTTAACATGATATACTACAAAGATTCTGAAGTAATTTTATGTATATGGGTATTATTTTAGTTGCACATTCTTAGAATCAATTTCACTTAGCAGTAGGTAGCAAATTTGTTCTTACGAACCTAATATAACGCACTGATAGTGCTTATTTCTTGAAAATGACATACTCCAATAATCTTGGGGGTGTGTGTGTGTGTGTGTAGTCTATATAATACACGTTTATATGTATATATATTTAGTTTATATATATAATATTTATATAAGTTTGCTTCACACGTATGTGAAATGTCAAATGTACAGACTAAAACCATTTCAAAAAAATAGTACTATTCGTTAGTATACTTTCAAAAATCATATAAATTCACATTTAATATCAATGTGTTGTATGTGTGTTTTAGTGTTTTGTGAAATTTACTAGCTATTTCTGAGTGAAAATTGTTTCTTCAACATTATTTTTTTCAGAGAATCAAAAATGTTTTTGCAGTTAAAGACACGTAATATAAAGTGAAATAGATTATTTTATTGCCTTTTATAAAAACAGAATCTGAAGCAGCAGTAGTAGTGTAGACGTGGTTGTTTTTGTTGTGATGTGTGGCTTGTTTCTGTTTTATTGCTGGAGACTGGGAGAATAGGTCTTGCATGGTTTCGTTCAGTAAACATACTGCCAAGTTAAATGGCTGATCAATCAATTTCACTGGAATCGATCTGAATCAGTTCAGCCTGCGTGCACACACAGGGAGCCACTTTATTGTAAATCAATCATTTTGAAAACATCTCACAAAGGGGCCAGTCCTTACTAACAAGCCATACATTTAAACCTACAGGGTGCCACCCTTATCAGCCTACAAATCAGGAGCGCAGCCGACATCTGTTCTACTTCCTCCTCTTTTTATTTCGGCTCGGTAGGTCGAGCTCAGATCTTTAGTTTTGAAAAGAACAAGCCACATAAGACCAGACTAATATCTTACTATAGAGCAAAGTTTAATCAGAGTCATCGTTTTTATAGACTGAAACCGAGGAGCATTGTAATCATAGGTTGTGTTTTGTAACTCCAAAGGTGTCTTTGTAGATATAAAATGACTTGCTATTGAAGTCTACACATTCTGAAGTAGATGATTTGTGTCATTGAATGCGCCTCTTTAAATATTAGCAGATGTTTGGAAAAGGCGTGTTTCCTACGTCGTCCTCCACACTTTTTTTGGACTGTAAAAATATCCATTTGTCAAAGTTGTTTTTTTTCATTTACTGTTTTGGTTCAAATGTCCAGTGTAATTCAAGTAATGACGCAATATACCAGTCACCTGTAGAACACAAATACATCCATTTTAATTTGAGAAAATACAAAAAGAAACCATGTACAATTTATGTACAAACTTTTTGTACAAGACCGTATGTTTTATCAGCAGGTTATATTTGACAGAGTCAGGTAGATCAGCTCAGCGCCATCAATGTCTTCACGTCTGGTGGTCAAATCAGTCATTCTGCTATGAGAAACCCCATTTTCCTGTAATGAGTATGCCAATAATTACATGGATGTTTTGATTATTTATTGAAGTGGAAGAAAAGACAGCAACAAAACAGTAATCCATATGCAAGTTAAGACTTAATTCCCTCCAAGTATTTATTTCGTTACAGTGTATTTTCTTTATACAGTTTCTAAAACTTAAATCTGTCCTTTACAGTAGAATAAAATAGCCAAAATATGACAGTTGTGTATTACATAGCACATCAGTAAGGTTGCTTTATATGTTACTTTAAACACTCTTGAATACATTGACAGGTGATCCAACGAAACATAGTTCTACTCAGCATCTTTCGGTCATTGCTGTTGCCGTTTTCAGTATCTGTAACCAAGGTGCTAGGATTTCAGCAGCTTGCATAGGCACATGATGCCCGTTTGAATGCCACTTTTCGCTCTAGTGGGTCTTACAGCGTTCCTCCTCTGGTCTTCCTGCACTGCCTGGCACTGTCCTGGCATGGAGGCAAGGATGGCTTGGATGTTCTCCATGCCAGTATTAGATGCCATGATATTCATCTAGTATTACTGACCAATGACTGACTGATGCTAGTAGATGGATACATTTCATGGCACTGTAGAAACTGTGATATGTGTACACTGTAGTATCTTCACAAGATGTACAAATAAATTGCATGATATTAAAACATTGCACATTTGTTGCAGTGGAGAAGAAAATATCAGTATCACCTCAAACTGTCATTAGGGCTACGAAAGGTAACAAAAAAAAAGTAAGCCAGCTTTTCTTTGTAGTTTCGTCATCAGGATTGCTACCCGAGTATGTTTCGAAAAAGAAAGAAAAGGGCTGTAAACAAACAAGCGATTGACATTTCTAAACTATATGTGATAGTAACATTGAAATGCTGATGACAAAATGGAATGTAAAAACCTGATGGTTAATAATCCTCAAAAAGAAAGAGCTAGCTTGCTTTCTTCAATGTGCATCTACACTCTTCTCTTCTCATCAAATCAAACCTGCTGTCTTGACCGCGCCATCGGCCTTTCTTTATAATGTAGTTCATTACAGGAGAAGGACCTTACATAGAAGAAACAATACATAAATTGAACATTTAACTCCAATGGATTTCTTTTTAGGCTAGCAAGTATGTAGACAATCCAATTATACATAGTTTACTCACGTGTATTTTTTTTTCTTCATTTATTAAGAAATCTACTTGCTACAAAGTGTAACACCACTGTAATCACAATTCATAAAATCACTTCAGGACCAAGCCTAATTGTCCAGTAGACAAACAATAAAGTAGAGATCCTTTTACTTTAGAATGTAAACGTGGACTAGAACGGGCAGAATTTATACAACAGATCCTTTATTCTTTTTCTCAATGCATGGATGGATATTAATGTCTCTTTTCTTGCATCTACAATCTATTAGCTCGCTTCTGATCTGATCAAATGATGTTTGCACAAGTACTTCTGCATGCCAAGACCTAATTTAGGTCAAAACATCACTAACTCATTACAGAAAGAGCAGAGCCCCTCCTCATCATGTGCATCTCTGAGTTCATGTCTGTCTGAGGATCAACATCACTTTACCTGGAATTACAGAAAAGTGTCATCAGTCATTTAATATTGGTTTTCATCTCTGTTAGCTTATGAAAATGAAAGCATATATGCTGTTTTAGTAGTAGAGCTCGAGGTCCTTCAAAGCAGCCCGTGTGAGTATCAAAGAGCAAGCTGAAATTGTACCTTTTTGACTCGGATTCACAGATCTTTGACGTGTCCTGGTTGATGTTACGTGATATGTTGTGTTGTCAGGGGTGAAACTGAACCGCTCTGCACTGTAGCTATTAAGATATCTTTAAGATACATTTAGAAATAAAGTTCTCTGATATGTATAAAAATAAGTACAAAATGATTACGCTCATGGATAAAAAATAAGTATGTACTTATGTATAAATCTGAGAGAGCACTTGAATCAAAGTTCAAAGGTCTGTGAAGCATTTGTATCAATATACGTTCTACTTAAAGGTACAACATAGCCGTGTTGCCTTGATAGAAGTGAGTGACGTTCAAATCTATTCAGACCACAGCAAGAGTCATCCACAAGTTACATCTTTGGCTGATAATTGAACATTATGATTGAGCTTAGAGTTTAAGGCATCACGGTTGGTCACAGGGAACATCCAAGCACTTTTCTGCCCCTGTGCCAACCCGGTGTCAGGCAGTGGCTACACCCAAAGGAGGAACCGTTGATGCCCACTTTTCGCAATATGTGGCATTTTCAATTGTATATTTTATTAATTTTCTCAGCATTAAAGCTCAATCATTGTTGAATTATCAGCAGGTTACAGTAGTGTTCCATTCAGTCGTATTAACAGCAGAGCCACAGACGCAAACAAACATGTTATAAGCCTCGATCACAGACAGTTTCCCACACCAGCAGTCATGGATGATGGAAAGACATCAACAGAAGTAGTGCATATCCTCAATGTATTGCCAATTCCAAAGAGCTACGTTGGGGATGGCCATTTGCATTAGGTACAGCAAACATTTCCATGTGTATACGTGCCTAAACGGTCTGTAGGAATGGAAATGGGCATCCTTTCCTGAGCCACACGTTCAGGTTACTTCAGGCAGCCTTCGGCACACACCATGCACGAATACAGTCACGCAAGCACTCGTTTCCCTGAACAAAACCATTCAGTTAACAGCCTGTGACATCAGCCCCAAACTCAGAGGAGAACCGAGGGAAAGCTTTGACTCGTCTACGAGCAGTGCTCGAGTTATTATGTGGTAGTGCAAAATGAAACAGACAATGGATACACAACTCAATCGGCGGGGCTGATCTTTGGATGAAGTGAACGACGGTGACCCTCATCCTCCATTATAGCGCCCTCTGCATGGAGTCGGGTCACGGCAGAGGTGAAATATATTGCAATGAATCACAGGAAGTACTTTTTTCTTTTGTTTGCCTGTTAACAATTTTAAAAAGTGCTAGGGGCTGTACAATCCTTACTTGATTGTCATTATGTACATCACTATGTATACATATATAAAAGTATGGAAGTAACATTAAAGGTATACACATAGGAAGTCCCTTCCAGTTCTCAATCGCTTCAAACCCTCGAGTCGAACAAGGGAAGAACAATGTGTCGCCATCATCACAGTCATGGTTTCGTGATTAGCGCTCGTCTTTTACAGCAGGATGACCCAAGTCCCTCCGTAATGGTAAAGGATTCGTTCAGCATTCATCTTCGACTTCTCGGATAGGTGGAATCAGACTGCTAGTGGATTTGTACTGATTGACTTGGTTGGCCATGTGAGTGCTCATGGGCTTGATTTGAATGTTCCTTGGATATGCGTTTTCTGCTTCATCTGTAAACCATCTCTTTTCTGTGAGACAGCCGGGCGGGAGAGAAGCAGAAGACGGGAAACACAGCGTTAATATCAGCTGTTTAAAGCAGGGTCATGCATCTCTACATAGAAAAAAAGAAGAATCCCACACTCTCTTTCTCTCTCTATACAGTACTTGAACTTGAATTCACATTCAGAAAGACGCAGGGTGAAACACACATTGTTGGACCTATTACTGATTTCATGAGGCAGCAAAATGTACGGTATGTAAAAGCATTTACAGCCGTATTGTAGCCAAATAGGAATGACTGTATCATGCTGCGTATTTGAGCACGTAATCACACGATCACAAAATGATTAATTTGGAATTGTGTCCTATGAGCACTTAAACCAGGCGTAAGGCCGGCATCCTTCCCCATCACATTCGCGTTCTCCTAGGCGGTGTCATTTTCCAGCACTCCAACTATTCCTCCAACTTGAAATGTGCTGCACACCTTGGCGTGTCAGGCTGCGACGAGCCGTTGGGGGAGAGTGTCACGGCACAGTCGTTTGATGTAAGTGGAGCTGTGCCTGAGGTGGTGCAAGGAGTCAGCCACCTCGCTCCGTTCCCCTGAGTTTACTACTGATGCTGGCACTTACATCGCCCCGAGACATCCTCTGGCTTCGCAAGGGTTAAAAGAGCCAATTTCAGCAGCACAAGGACTCTCATCATGGCTCCCCTCTCTCACGGATATTTGAGGTGAATTTGGGCTGAGAGCGGAACGTGAAACCACTTTCGCCTGGTTTGAGTGGGGAACTTTTAACGATTTACCGAATCCACGATTTTGCATTAATGCAGCCGTAAGCCACGAGAGGTTATAAAATACTATAATTTTACTTTAAAAGCTGTTTTTAGGCACAACGCAAAGTGGCGAATATGAGAAAAGCCACCAATGCATATCGCATAGCGATATTGGCCAGGCTGGTTATTCAACCAATCTGGAGATTGACACAAGTGGCAGTTTCCCCATTTGTTAAAATGAACAATAGAAATACTATGAAGACTGAAGAGAATTAGTTGACTTTTTAATTTGAACAAATATTGTATATGCAATGCATGTTTGTGCGATGCAATAATTTTTATTTAAATGTCAAACATAAGAATAACAACGTAGTAAATATAATTATATTAAATATTTTATTACAATTTTATAGAATTTGATTGAACGATATGGAAACAAATCATTAAATCAGATTATTTTCCAAATCCCTTATTTGAATTGAACATTAAGTGAAACAAATACATTTTGATAATCTACATGTGCAACAATGTGCAGACACACTGACCTCTCACACAATGCAGTTTGTCTTAGAGAAAGAAAGAAAACCTAATGAGAGGTAAATGAACAAGAGGAACTCAAGTCGAGGGGGACTACTGAAAGAGAGATCACTGGAACCTATCAGATGGACGGAGGTAGAGAGTGGATGATAGTCAACCGCATGCAATGCTGGGATGGTCCTGAGCATGACAAGAGTTAGGCAGTAGCAGCAGCCATTTGCTTTCAGTTAGAAAGCAAAGGTGAAAAGTAGGCATGATATCTTTGGAAATTAAAATCCCCTCTCATAACAGTGCTCCACAAAAGGACAAAGTTATGATTAAAAGATCCCACAACAGGTGCTGTATCATGCAGAATCATTAACTTGCATACCTGGGCCCATTCTATTCATCCTTGTTGCACTTTAGAAAAAAAAGTGGTCTATGTAAGTTTTACAGCGTTTAATGCAAGTAACAGGTCTCAAACAGAACTGACATCATATCATATCCCTACATTTTTAGTCTGGTTATATATTGTGAATTAAAAATCATAACCATCTTTATTTTACACAAATGGGAAATGATTCTTATGAAACTAAGTAGTAAAAATGTTACTACTGCAAATTGAGGACTTAAGACTACAAACTATTTAGCTAATTTAATATTAAATATTATGATGGATATGACAATTTTATCCAATGAAAAAATTAGTATTTCAAGAGTTTTACAAAGGACATAATGTGCTTCTCAAATCTGGGAAACTAGATTACATGTTAACTAATATAACCTATTCTCTAAGGGGCCTCTCTTTTAGGCACGCATTGTAACAGGCACTGAAATCAATGCAGGGTTTTACAACATCCCATAATACCTTGCAGCTCATCATTCTGGTGAGAGATAAGTCTCAAAATCAACAGCTTCATGAAAACGGTATATGTAGATGACAAAGCTGGAACTTTTAAAAGATCAACACTTAAACGATCCAAAGCTTCTTTACACACCGTAGGGGTTTCTGCACCTGCAAGGCATGTAGGGATGGTGTGAAATCATTTATGCTATGATAATGTCTCTAAACCCTACCTGGGACATTAAAAAAATCACTAGAGCATAACTAAAAATGAGCCACTAACACAGACTAAAAACATGATGATGCAATTTGCAGTTCTCACACACACAGACAACAATGATTGGACAAACAGGAAGGCAAGAAATGAATGAATGCTTTTTCCTCACTCTTATATGTGGATTAAAGACTAAAAATGACTATTACCTATACAACAAATGCTGATGGAAAAAATTTGCCTCCATTTCTGGAACATTATTAAGCTTAATATATATTAACTAAACAGTTCTAGATGTCTGCATGGGACCTGCAGAGTTCATAGTATCATTAATCATTCATCCACTAAAAATTCCTAAATTTAGTCCTGTGCTTTAACAAATCTAAGCTGGTGCAGACTTTTGAAATGCAGACCTCTAGTTCACAGGTTGATTGTGTTTGTACAAATGCAGCAGCGATATGCAGATATGGTCCTGGTTACGGTGCACTGGCGATGAGGCAGTGATCAAATGGTCATAGAGTTGTGTGTGTGGTGGTCAAGGCAAGGGCCACATGCACATAACAATGAAGCAACCTCACAAACAGGACATGGAACGCTGAGTACAAACACACACACAGCATCCTTTCTGTACAAAGTGTGCTAAAACCACAGAAGTGAACAAACGCGCGCACACACACACTTGCTCGCTCTGCTGGGTTAAAGAGAGAAATGAAGGCCAACTTACTTCTGTTTGTCACGGGCTTCACGTGCTTTGCTGCTGCGGTTCTGCCGGTTCGTGGCGGGGATGGAGTGAACAGATGAGCTCTTCTTGCTGGATGAATGAGAGGAATGGGAGGAGTGGGACAGGCTCGCTCGGGACTGGCCCGCGTTGTGGTCAAACTGCATCAGACAGAAGATCAGGTCCGTGGGCACCAGCTCAAAATCATAAGGCGGGTTTGTGATGACATATCTGCACACATGGAAAAATTATGTTCAAGGATCTCATTTAAGAGGAAGTAAAGCATTTAACTTTGTTTTTAATGTCATTTTGGGAACGTACTGACTTCCTTTTTTTAATTGTACTTTTGAATAATAATTTAAAAGCAAGCATAAATTTGTGGAAATTTTGACCAGGTGTGCTTCTAGAGTGTGTTGCCTAGGTAGGGACCTCACACCTCACTAGGTTTATAATAATGTGGGTTTTATTGTTATTTCCCAGTAGTGAAGCTGGATTGTAGGCCTAGTGAAATAAAGAGCTAAAACCCTACTGATAAAGAGGTGAATAGGTAAAATGGACAGCTCACCTTTTTGTGCACTGGCTAGTTGTACTTAAATGTGCATCTCGCAATCTATAGATTCCAAAGCACAGCATGTTGTACGTTTTTAATGCTTTACAAAATAAGTCTCCGTAGCAACCACCATCCTGAAAAAGAACACACAATAGTGCTTTAATTGTTCGTTCATAACTTTCAAATGCTTATTTCAGGCATGACAGAGCCAACTTGAGTGCAAGAGCAGGTGTTGTTTGCCTCATTCATTACATCTGTATCCTAGTGTGATCTCTACACTTCTATAATGAAGTATGTGGCATTACTTTGACAGTGCTGGATAGTACACAATAATCACATTCAGGTCTATGTGATAAATAAGTTAAGTCAAAAGTAATCAAAAAGTAGTCAGACTACATTACCTAACGTGTGTAATCCAGGTGATGTTACTAACTACAATTTATTTCCTGTAACTTGTAATCAGTAACGTAATCTACTCAGCACTGGATACAGAAATATCATGAAAGATTTAAGGCAGCGTTATTTTTTTACCCACAGACTTTGCGTGTTCAGCTCGTTCACTTTGCATTAGCAGGCAGGGGAAGCATCGGACAGGGAACGAGCCCTGTTGGGGAAAGTGCCAAAACGTGTCAGCTCCTCTTAACCATCCACTTACCCCCAAGTCTGCGAAGGGCCCATCGTAGAGGGCCAGCTGGGCGACCCGACACCTGTCCCTGTTAGCCAGCGTCTGCGGCGTGCTGTAGCCACCTCTCAGTGCGTTCTCCTCAGCCAGCAGGCCCTCCAGCTCCGGAGTGGCGCCTCCCGTGACCAGTGTCCGGATCAGGGTGAGGATATTATCATTGAAGTATGTCTGCCAAGATAAAGGAGAGGATCCGGACGTGAGCGCCATTAGAGTCACAACTCAAGACAGTCAGGATTTTGGAGCTGTCCCAAGCACTGTTATCTAGACCCTGATCTGTCTCTTCTCATTTCACTCCCTGGGAAGGGAAGAGACACGGGAATGCAATTACGCCAGCTGTTGTTGTTGTTGTCGTCGTCTCCTCCCCACACACATTCATTTTGGTAACACCAGCCACGCTTAACAGGGGAGCGTTTTGCACACGAGGACATTTTAATTATCATTATTGTAGCTAATTGTAGATTACATACAATGAAGAATAGATCTCATAACACAACAAGTCGGGGACATTTATCTTGTACAGTGGGGTCCAAAAGCCTGAGACCAGTAGTGAAAGTTTTAGCATTTTTTAACAGTTAAGATAAATAGTTGAATCTGTTTGCTTTAATGATAATATGTTTAGGTAAAGCATGAGGAGCCATGTTATCCTGCATTCATTAACATGGTTAGTGTCATAATTTAAATAGTGACCTACAAATATTTCTTATTCACTTCACCTCATAACATTTATACACTACTATTTAAGGTCTGGGTCAGTAAGATTTTTTAATGTATAATGGTTTTCTATTTTTTGAAATGCAATTTATTCCTGTGATGACAAAGCTGTATTTTTAGCATCAAGTTTTCAGTGTCACGTGATCTTTCAGAAATCATTCTAATATGCTGATTTGCTGCTAAAGAAACATTCCTTATTATTATCAATGTTGAAAACATTTGTGCTGCTTAATATTTTTTTTTGCCCCCAGGATTCTTTGATGAATAGAAAGAACAGCATTTATTTTTGAAATAGGAATCTTTTGTAACATTATAAATGTATTTACTGTTACATTTGATCAATTTAATGTCTACGCTGAATAAAAGTATTAATTTCTTTTTTTTTTTAAATGTTGCTGATCCCAAACTTTCTAACAGTAGTGTATTTTAAATCCTAAAAAGTATCTTAATTCCAAGTTTCAATCAGATTCTGCATCCTTGACAGTGGTTTAAAGTGGTTTCTGACTTGTGGACCTCACTGTATCTTGTCCATCAAATGTTCTTCAGTGTCACTGATGATAAAGTTGTCAAATGATTAACGTATAAAAATAAAAGATTCCACTAAGATCACAAGGTCGTTTGTGTGAGCACCAGAGGGCTGTGTCGCCACGAGATCGTGCTAGAGTGACACCTCTCCGGGCCCCTGACAGCAGCATTCATCCGAATGATGGATGAGAGCTGTCTATTAGCAGGCTTCACCTTTGTCCAGAGTGAAATGCACTTGAAGGCTGCTTTGTTCTAGCTTCACTCAAAGTGAAAGGTACTGGAATTAAGCCATCATATGGATAAGGGGATAGCAGCGGTCGTATGTGGTGAGGGGGAAGAAAAGAAGAAGAGAGAACGGGGAAAAAGGGAAAAAAGGTATCTTTCCTAATCTACCCAAGATGACATTGTTAGGAGATTAGAGCTCTTGGACCCCATAGCAGCCCACCTTTGCGTGTCAAGGCATGCCATTAAAGAAAACTTGAGCACTTACCTTGTTAAAAGATCTAATAAGACTCTTGAAAGTTAATTTCATGACACATTATATGAGGAGTCTTGGCAACAACTTTCCTTTTGATGTCAGCGCCACTGACAGTGCTGTCTGATCAATGTGGCATTTCATTTACCAACCTCTGCCTACTGGTAACGCCTGAGCCCTACATCTAAAGCACTGCACAGCCGGAGGATGTCTCTTTCCTATACATTATTTCAGAGGATTAGCAGTGAGACATGCCTTCATGTAATTCTATATGACATGCCATGATGGGAGAGAAATGACTGTGCACCTTTTGGCGGGTTGCTATGTTCACCATATCACTGGCTGCTTTTGAATACGAACGGAAAGATCATCTGAAGCCTAGCAGATAATATGAAGGATCCTTCACACAATGAAAGGATCTGAATCGACTTATTCTGCGGGGATAATTTCTTTAACGGATTTATGTATGCTAACCTGTTTAAAGGAATTCAAATCAGTAAACAGGTGTCAACGTGGCAGCTGTTTAGCCACTAACTCACCGCACTCATCAGGGAGTCCAACACGCTGATGGCGAACGCGGTACCGCAGGCAAACGGCTGGGTCAGATACAGCTCCGTATCTGGGTCGTCATCGTCGTCTTGGTCCAAAAACTGAACGTTGGAGTCATTCACTGCAGCACAAAGAGAGACGGTTTACAACCGGGCAAAACAACTGTGCAGAAGAGTCAATCAATTTCCTTCAAAGGGTGAAGTGGAGTGTCTCACCAACCAGCAATAAACGGGTTAATGAAGTAAAATAAACAATGAGCAAAAAAAAAAAAACTGCATGCACGTCAGTGGGCATGCATTCTGGAGATTAATACAGGTTGAAATAGTGATACCTGCACAATGCAGTACCCAAAAATGGTGGATCTATCTTGAATCTGAATAACTTGGAAGGGATAGTTTACATAACAATGACATTTCTGTTTCCGAGAGAAGTTGTGATGTCTGATGTGTAAATGGATTGTTCTTTGGAGCCAGATGTTTTCAATAAATAACACTAAACAAAAATTATCTGAATAGTTTGTTAATAAATGGGACTGATCCTGATTACTGACTCAATCATTCAGTCACAGCGGTAACAGTAAAAGGGGAAGATCATCAGTAAATAAAGACTTACATTTTTCTTTGTTAGTTTCTCATACAGCTATTGTATGACTTCAAAAGATTTGGGATATAGTAAACAAGTATTCTGACCTACTTTTATTAAGCTTTTGGATCCTTTTTTAAACTTGAAAGCCTCAATCCCCATTCATCGTAATTGCATGGAGAAGAGTGACGAGTATAATTCTTTGACATTTCTCTTTTTGTGTTGTACCAAAGAAAGATAGTTCTACATATCTGGAACAACACAAAGATCTATGAATGATGACAGAATTGTTATTTTTGGGTAAACTATTACTTGAAGTGTTATTTACACTTCTATTTACTTAAAAGTGAAGTTTACAATTGTCAAAAAAAAGTCAAGTTACAGAGCACCCTTGTAAAAATTTAGGTCCACTTATATAAAAGAACCTGTTTTTAAACAGCAGCAGCAGTCAGACTGCTTTGAGGCTATTGTGTATGGTCTCAGCGGCCAATGTATAGAGACAATGCCCTGAAATCCTGCTCGGTTTGAACACAGCCTCACACAATCTTTGTTTCACCCCCTTTCAAAATCTATGCTTCAGAGATTAGGGCCAGCACCAAAATAAATAAATAAAAATAAACAGCTTAAAGCAAGGTTTGATCTGTGTGTTTTTTTTTTTTTCTAATTTGATTTCTTCCCAGACTTCCTGTGAGCTAAGGAAGAGAAATGTCAGTCTTTCAGACAGGCCGCTGATGAAAAGGAGCCTGGGCCAGAGAATTGAACTGCAGGGAGATGCTATGGAAACAGCCACAAGGACAGACTCGCATGATCAAAGGCCTAGTGATGCTCTGAGAAAGAAAGAAAAAAAATCCTTAAAAAAAGGCCAAAAACAAGACAGTCAATTTCAACCAGAACTAAGGATAAAAATGTGTTCAAAGTGATGCCATGGGAGCAGGCCTCAGCTGCAGCGAGAGAAATCAAGACAAGCCGATGAAGGAGGCAGTGCATCAGAGTAGCGGAGGACAAAGACGCAGCTTACCCAGTTCTGTTATCATTTGTATGTTGGTTCCACTGTTTTTTTCCTGACTGAATGAAACCAAAGGCAGTAGTTTGCCAGGCTTAGCTAATGATGATAAAACAGTGTTGAGGGGAGACAGTTATTGAAACAAGTTCAAAGCCAGAGAAAGAGAAAGCATAAACGAGAGTATCATGTCAAGAGTGGGATTAGAAATCTAAAGGTAGTGTGTAACTCCATGGAACAGTTCGGCCGTGTTTGTTCATGATAACGGAAATGTCGTGCAGGCTTAGGTATCTACTGCACTGCAAATAGGAGAGAGATTACTATGAACCATTTAGAAGAGAAAACGAATCGCTCTAAACATGTTTTTCAACATGTTTCTGGTGTAATCGTACATGTTCCAACACTAAAACTGCAGGCCTGATTTACCAAGCGCTCCATTGACAGTCAATGATTCGCTCGTGTACAGAATCTGCTGATAAAGTTGTTTCAAAAATGTTGCATTTTACGCTACATTTAGGCTAAACATTTTTCAATCTGTGCAAAGAACTTCTAGTTGAGTTATTACAACAAAAACTTAGTATAGTTTGATCCACTGAACAGATGACAGTATGCTGTGTGACAAGAATATGAGAAAGAAATGGATGAAAAAAGAAAGGAAAATGATTGGAGAAAAGCCAAGACTTCAGGTGATGCAGCAATGAAAATAAGAAGAGTGATCAACCCATGTGGGGTTTTTTTAATGGCTGATGGCCCATGTATTTGTATAAAAAATGTAATGATGACAAAAAGATATACATTTTACACAATTTTAATATACATATTTAATATATATTCTATATACACTACAGCTCAAAGGTTTGGGATCAGTAAGATTTATAATGTTTTTGATGCAGTCTCTTATGTTCACCAAGGCTGAATTCATCAAAACAACTGTTTTCTATTTTAATGATATATTTAATATTTTAATTTTTTTTTTCTTATGATGCAAATCTGAATTTTCAGCACCATTACACGGTATTCAGTGACACGTGATCCTTCAGAAAATATTTTAATATAATATAATTTGGTGCTCAAGAAATATTTCTTATCATCATCAATGCTGAAAACAGTTTTGCATTTTTTATTTTTTTTTTAAGTATTGATCGTTCCAAAAAAACAATTTATTTTAACTAAAATTCCTATGTAACTATGTAAAATATTGTACAGTCACTTATAATAAATTATAACTTCCTAAATTTCTTAAAAAAAAAAAAAAACTGAACCCAAATTTTTGAATGGTATTTAGATCAACAATATAAATTAATTTCATTTTATGAGTGATTTATGTGTGCAATGTATTCCTTCACTTACTAAGGGCGGGCATGTGATTTTTTTTTTTTTTACTCAAAACATTTTAGATATAGTTTCCTGTCAGCAATGAATATTCACAGGAAAACAGAATTTAAGAAACAACCAATTCACATCACTATAAACAATGTAACTCGTGCTAACTACACTATTATCATGTCTACAATTCTTGAGAGTATTATTAGCTTGAATATCCAGCTTTTACTTCTTGAATTACAGAAGGACATTGCCAAGAGGCTGAAAATATCCTCTCAACTCAAAGTCAAAGTCTCGCTTTTAAATTAGTCAATGTCAAGTATTAGTCAATGGCTTTAATGACAGATGATATGGAGATCTTTCATATAAGATTATACTGATTATTCTTGAGTTGCTCTTTCTTCTTTTTTGAATATTTATTTCACCTCTACCAATATGCCAGAAACCTTTAGTAAATCAGGCCCCATGTGTCCAAGATGTAGGACTTTGCAACCCCTCAGGGAGGAGGACTTCTGGATCTCGTGTTAAGAGGACAGATGTACATACGTGTATGTGTGCGTGTGAGGAGCGTGTTTTGCATGAAGTTTTAAGCGTCTGTGAGGCCCTTTATTTTTTAAAGCCTTTCTGGTGTAACTCGCTGTAATTGGGTCAGTGGAGAGTTGGAGCGACCGGTCTCTGGTGCTTTAGTGCCCTCTGAGATCTAAAACTTTCATGAGTCCCCCCACCATGGGAATAGTGCCACCCTCATTGTTATTTATAAATGGATCCATTTTGCTACTACATGCTTTTTTTCACTCCCTATAAGTCTAGGTCTCTTCCAGTGCATTAAAGGCACAACTGACCAAGTCGGTGAAATATTCACATTGACCAAGTCTGTGAAATAATCAGGTGCGCCATTACACACATCACAGACACACACTTCATAAGGAACACATCATCGTGGCTTGATACGGGAGTTTAGATTCTAATCACACTTGACTTTGACATGTTAGCAGTATGACTGCAGTCGCGTCTCACCAAGTTCAGTTATGATCGGGATGTTTGATCCCGTGGTGATGGATGCCTGCCGCACTAAGCCGTGCACTGGACTGTTATCTGCAGATGACCTATCCATCCCTGGAGGTGTGAAACCTGGAAGAGAAAGAGGAAAGAGACTGTCGCATTACACTCTGCTTATGGTGCCAAAACAGATTCAAAGTTTGCAATGGTGACCAAACCAGTAGCTTAACAGTCAGGCAATGCAAATAAGATTTTCTTGGTATAATGCTAAAAGTAGTGAACATATAGTAGAGTTTGTGGTGGCAGGATACGAGCGTTCTGTCACTCCAGTCCAAAACAGTGAAATACAGATCCTCCCTTTTAAGGGTCAGCTCAGGCATATTTAGCATTTGCTGCCTTCCATCAACTAGCAGGTATAAATTTTATATGCTGTTCATTTTGTTACCATAAAAGTGGTGAAGTGGATCCTGAAAACCTTTTATGTGAAATGCCATGAAATACAAGCAGGAGTGACAAGAGTATGAATTCACATGACTTGACACTTTTGCATTTCCTCAAGCTGACAAGTAAACACTTTAAATCAGTAATGCTATATGCATAATGCATTGGCCCTGTTTTGACATCCATCGACTGGAGAAAAATGCAAGTGTATAGTTTTTACAGTGACAAACATAATGCGGGGAAAAGATTCAGGTCACAAAGTTTTCAAAGGGCTGCAGGATTCTGAACAGGGGTTGTCCTTCTTCTCAATGGGGAAGTTCAATAGACTAGCTCTCTCTGTAGCTCTAAACAAAAGAATATACAACAGAGAGAGACTAAGACTTCATCTTAAATGTGCAGAGAATAATCCCGTCTCCTGTTGTGTGAATTGTGAAGACATCAGATATGCAGTGACAGTCAGAGTCGACCATCTGGCATACTGAAAAGCATTTTAGCATCAGCTGATAAATCAGAGCAATTGGATACCAATAAACAAGAGCAATGTTACTGTTTATTGTACTGTTTTTTTCTCTCTCTCTCTCTCTTTGGTATTGGTATTTTATGCTGTAAAGCTTCTGAACAATTCAATGCAAGAATATTCTGAATATACATGAATATAAAATATACATGCAAGAATATTCAGATATTAATCAGAATTTGGTCATATTCTGTCATAACCAGATTAAGACAATATTCTGATCCCTATGAATAAACAGCTGGTTTGTGCCTGTATTAAGCAGAGTATTTTGAGTCATAATATTAGACTATTGACTGAAACTATTGTTAATTTCATTAACAAAATCATAATAAAATATGTATTTTATGACTACGACAAGACGAAGACAAAACAACAGTGAATAATTATACATCAACTAAATGACTAAATCAACATACAATATCGTTGATGTGACAAAATCTGTCCAAAAACAATCTGCCATCAAACCTTCTCCTCTGCTAACTGGTAGATCCTAACTGAATTTAAATCCCATAACATTAGAGCTTGGTGCGGAACTCTTTTTGCAATTTGTGAGTTTGGTTTGCGCGGGATACTGCACTGAAGCAACTTCCGGGGTACCACATCGCTAGTTATGGTGTGGGCTGTTGTGTTGGTCTCGTGGAAAATTTACGATTTAAATGGTCCGTATCATCGCTCGTTCCATGTTGGTTCCCCTTTCTCTTGTGCGGTGGTTCAAGCTCTTGGTTGCATAAAGAAGAGCTACGTGCAAAGACTAAGTTCTCAAATGCCAAAAGATATAGCTGTTATAAAAAGTTAAAGTCGCCAGCCTACCTAAAATTGCACTTTCTAACCCACCGCCCGCCACATGCATGGTCATCTGAGGTGAACTAGTCTGTCATATGCCAATCGCCCAATGTTGCATTCGAGGGTCAAAGAGCAGCGTGGGTTTCAGGAACCGCATAGTGGTTTTTGAATCAGCCATGTCGGAGACACCGGTTTTCAGTTGCATATGCACAAGCACTTTTGTATTGGCCTTCCGGAATATGATGCAGTGGATCATTGGGAGAATTTTTATTTACAACAAACTATTGCAGGGCAGACCTAATGTTTCAAAGTTGTGTGCACCTTTGACATGTACTACGTACATTTTTTGAACCTATAAAGTACCAGGTCTGGTGCTTGTGTGCACAAAGCAGTTTTTGTTCTAAAAAAAGAAAAAAACTTAACAGGGTCAATTCCGACTTGGCGATGACAAATCGGCACTGGCGCTTCTATTCAGCGACTGTATTTGTTTTTTTTTTTGATTATTATTTACGTATCTGCTATTGACTGTTGCACATGCTGCAGGTGTTGGGGCGCGATCACGAAGAGTATAGCCGCTGTGTGTGTGTGTCGAGTGTGTGTGTGTGTGTGTGTTGATGGAAGCGGGTGCCCATACTGAGGTTGAACTCCTGTTCAAGCATAGCACCCTCAGCCTGTCGCCTTAATGTGCGCTTTGGTCTGGCCCAGGTCCTGTGTCTTCACGCGACTCTGTCTGCACCTTTCGGTGACTGACGGATGGTTTAAACTCACGACATTCATGTAATGGCTTGCGATGGTCTTTCGAACGCTGAGCGTGTGGGGATTTGTCTGGCCGACACTTCGTGGTTTCTAGTGGGGGTAAGCCCAAGTCTACAGCACATAAGAGTCGCTGCACAATGCAACACGGTGGTGCTTCAGAGTGGGGGGGCTTTTGAAAAACATGTTAGGAGGAGGCTGGCATTTGAGGAGCGGTGCGCATAAGTCGTAGTTTTGAAATAATGTGTGTATCTTTTGACTTAAAGCATTCAAATGTCTGTTCAACCAATCACAAAAGACTGGAATAGCATCATATACCCATTTAATAGTGACATATGTGAATTAGACATGGCACTGGCTTCCAGCTGTGACGGTTTACATCTTACATAAATGTTTTAGTTCTGATAATATAAAATAAGACCGAAAATGACCTATGTAAAACAAAGACCAAGGCACTCGTTAATGAAGTGCAAGAATTCTTTAACATTAATCAGAATCACGGCATGGAGAGTAACGAGTATAAGGTTGAGCAAGACTTGAGTAGCATGTTAAACCTTAAAAATGGGACTAAGATTTATTACTAACCTCTGGAACTAAGCACAAACACAATGGACTGTGCGTTGTACAAACGAGACATTTGGACACAACTAAAGTACTAGAAAACACACAACCCTCCAAAATTACTTAACCTGAAACTGACGTTCTGTGGACCTCTCCAAACAAAGATGAAATGGTTTGAGAAGGGATTAGACAGTTGTCAATGGAGCACAATGAGACCATCTCCCGTACAGCATTTCCAGAATTGAAGCGAGAAAGAGTTGTATTGGTTACATATTTGTTCTACCGATTATTTTGATAAAATCGTTTACAAATATCACCAGTTTATTTAAACATGTTAAAATTGTCTCCTACGATTTTAAAACGTTGACATAACAAATATTAATACAATCTAAGTTAAGGCCTTATGTCAATCCTGACCACATTTCACGTGTTCATGGGCAACTGGGGTTTTAATCATGGGGGTTTATCAACAATTCGTCCATAACAGACATAACAGCACAAGACCTTAAAGTCTGCCTCTAAATCTGCCTTGTGTTGTATTTTCATGGTAATGCATTATGTAGCTTGGACTTTGTGTACTTTTTTCAAAAACCCCTAAAGCACTTCTAGTAGTGCCCTGTGTAGTACTTTCTCCTGCCAAAAGGCTAGCTGATTTATTCATTAACACCTTCTGCACAGGTTTAATAAGCCTCACTGAAACACATGTGCTGAGGCAATATTACCAGAGATGATGTGGTATGATGTAATTTGTTACACCTCTATCTCATAAAGATTTCAATACCGATTTTTTTAAATGACATTTCTTATTGGTCCTGTCCTGCCGTAAGATTAATTAAGTAATGTGTATCATGTAACATTAATAATAATAATAATAAAAAATAACAAAATGAATCATTTGTTATTTCTATGGGTGCAAATGTTTACTTGGGTTTACTCTGAGAACAAAAAAACTGTTAATTGCGGGATAAAATATGTTCTAATATGCTCAGTGTTAATGAAATAAATCTTTATTACACACTATTGCTCTGCTGTTGATCATGCCAGATGTTGAGTTAAATTAATTGAGAGCGTAGTAACGACCAGGCCCGCATGGAATCAGTGCACAGATTTCCACAGAACTAGAAATGCCCATCAGTCACAAATTTCTACACATCCCATGTCTCTCCTGCAATTTTATTGAATAATTTTGCTAATTTGATTATGTGTACAGTCACCAATAAGGATGCAGTACTCTCACTTAATACACTTTACAATGTTTAAATGCACAGAATTCCCCCAACTCAGCACAGATATTGCAAACAGATTCCTTCTGGGCCTGATAATAACATATTCTTCAACAGTATGATTAAAAGCTATAATCATCCAGCACAGAGGGATGTGCTCTTCCCAACACTACTACACACTGTTCAGCGTGAGCCTTTGAGACAATTATGGACACATTTCATCTAAAAGCTGTCATTATGAAGCTTTAAATCCATCTTTCTGTGCAAAAAGTGGATACTCAATAATGGTTGCGATGTTAATTGTTGTGGGCCAGCTTGTGCGGTGTGTGTAATTTACGTAATGAAGAGCAGCTGAGAAAGTGAAGCTGCTGATTTGTACAGTCTGTTTAATGATGATGAATCCTGATGGGCACAAGAGGGTTACATGTTTATCTGAATGCATAAACAATCTGTTCGAGTCAATTTGTTGGCAAACAAATCTGCCGCGGTCCAGCAATTGGAGGCAAATACGCAGTCTGCACAAAAACATTAGGGATGCTTTTTTTTCAGAGCTTTGATTACAGGGGAAGGATATAATACACACTTGCTCAGAATTGCATGCGTATACTAATAATGAACATGCATATGCATGAAATGAAATGAAAAATGCAAAGACACTTATTTAATGTTTGCATAAAGTGTCTAGTTATTGTGTTTCTAGATGCACAAACATATGAAACACGAGTCATGCTTTTATCCCTTGTTTTATTAAACCATTTTGCCATATAATTGGACCTTGTTGTCTTTGAAAGCACACAGTAAATGATTGGTTTCACAGTCTAAAGCTCTTGAGGCGTATTCTCTATGCACTGAAGTATTCTTGGCCACTCCTTACCTTGGGAATTAGCCTGCAAGACCCCAATGCTGTCATCAAACTGCATAGATTTGATGTTAAGAGTCGCCAAGATGCATTCCTTGTCCTGCAGTGAAGCATCATCGATATTGTTCTGATTGGCTGACAGGATAACGCACATGTCACAGAGGTTGATGTTGACGGCCCTTAAATCAGCTCGACTTAATGGCGTACCCTTCAGCGGAGAGAGAGGGGAAAGAGGAAGAAAGATGAAAACAAATTAAAGATGGCACAGGAGCTCAGGGAAATTAGTTAACAAGTATTTACTTTTCTAAAGGCAGTGACATTCAGCTGATCTAACTATGTGCTGAGGGAAGAAGAGATGTGGTCTAATCTAAAAGGCTAGCCTTTGCTGACGGCAGCTTCGTTTTTCATACACAGTCAAGCTAATGCTAACAAGCACTACAGCAAGAAGCAAAGCCTGAGATTCGCACGGCAAAGAGACACCAGAACATCAACACTTGAGAACAAATTGTGGTGGCACTTTTCAAAGCAAAAAGCTGGTAATGTCTTACTCCTTGAAGCGCATGAACTCATAACATTTACAGATGACCTCTTTTCTCCAAGTGTAAAAACTCTATGCTCATTTTCAATGCGTGTACTCACAGGTAAGATGGAGACTTTAGGGAAGTTGTGAAGGGTTTCCCACTCTCTTCTCAGATAATCTAATGAACCCACAAACACGATGGGCTTTAGCTCGTGGTAATGGAAGTTGCTTGCTCTCAAAGGCATCACCAAGTTTCGAAGCCCCACTAAAGCTGACGTGACATCTCCAAATATACAGACTACTACATGTCCACTTAAAACCGTCATGGAGGCCTCGCTGCGTGTCTGTGATGAAAAAGCCAGAAACAAATACGACAGTTACAATCTCATCAGCAAGAATAGAATAAGAGCTCATCTACAACCCTCGTAACGCCTCTAAAACCTAAAGCCTACAAAAACCCCACCTCTACCTAGCAATCTACATCCTAATCTAGAATCTACTAAAGAAACAAAACTCCATCTACCCCTGCCCTACAACTCTAACACAACCCTAATACATCTACAACCCTACTACACATCTAAACTAACTAACTAAAAGCCTAAACACTACCCATCTAACCCAACTAGCCTCTCAAAACCTACAAATCTAACCTAAACTCGTAATACGAAAACTCTAAAAACGTACAGTCTAAGGGGCACTCCCCACCCGGACCACCAAATAACACCTCCTATCTCCCTACTAAATATCTACACACCCCCACAACATACCTAAACCGAAAACACCACTAACCACAACCCTAACCCCAACCAAAACAACCCTAACTACTCGACCTACTCTCGCTAACCACTAACACCTCTACTGCCATCCATACAAAAACTACATGAGCTGCAGGAGTAGTTTTTATATTGTTTAAAATGAAAAGGGGCAGAAGTTGTAAATGTTGTATTTAATTGATTGAAATGTAATCACATAATAGCAATTAAGTTTGAATGACACCATATGGTATTGTGAGGAAAAAGCACATTAAACAACAATAACAATTAAAGAGAGGAAACAATATCATTGTAGAAAATGGCAACAGCATTTATGCACGTTCAATCACATTATCATCAAGCATCGTCAACAGTGTCTAAGTGAGTAAAATACATCTGTTTAGGATACTCAAAATTCAATTAATTTAGTAAAAGCAAATATATACTTACCCCCAAAATACTGTCATTAAATTCAACAATTTGAACAATTTGAACAAGAGACACGTGTGAAATAAATGTCACACTCCTCAAACATTTAAAACTTTACTTGGGTGACTTTACTTGCGGGTTTAGTGATGTCAGTAATTGTTATTCTCAAATTGTGAAAACTAACAAATTACAATACATTGTACATTGTATAATTATTGTTGTGTAAAAAGAATACAAAAAATTAAATATTAATTTTATTAATATATATATATATTATATATTAATTTATATATATTATATTATATAATATATTGGTGCCAGCATTAGATTTCATGATTGCAAGCTTTAATAATACTTGATTCAGTATTACATTTTTATCATGATATTGATCATATGAAAAAAATTTTGTTATTAGTGTGGTATATATTTTTTTAGTTGTTGCTCTGCTTTATTTAGGGCGATGTATCATGGTGCTGTAAGAACAGTGAATTAATTTTAAAGGATGTTATTAAAAAAATATGGTATTTTGTCATTTACAGTTCTCAAGATTTGTCAATTTGCTAAATTCTGGAAAAAAAACAAAAAAAGGATCGACAACATTCTTGTGACTAGGTGGTGCTTGGAGGTTTCTGTCGAGTAGATATAATTACCCTACAATTTGTAATACACCAGTTCTAGATACCTACCAGAATGACCTTCTCAATATCTTTGGACGGACACCAGTGAAACATTCCAGTAGAGTCGTATCTTTTCACATTAGCATCCATGTTTCTCTCATCTTGCCTCATTTCCCGGAATGAGTAGAGGGTCGTGTCTGAAATAGAGCATAAGAAGGAGAAAACGTGTAAGAGGAAAACATGTACGCTCGCCCTTATTTGCAAATGCAAGTTAGTAAAAAAAAAAAAAAAAAAGTGACTTTTTAAAAAGGGAATTTATCTTCTGGGCTTAATTGTGACATTTGTCAAAGGACAGACTTTCAGCACATCTCACCAGACGTCTATTGACAATAAATAAGCAGTAAACAGGCCTGTGCTGACATGGCTTGTCATTGTCAGATTGAATTTGTGCATTGGACTCCATCATAACGGCAGCTCTCTCCGAGCTGCCAAGAATGCGGAGTCATCAAAGCGTCCGCGCCGGTGACAGCACTGGAGTGGAAGAGATGGAGCCGGAGCACTTCAGTGACTGAGTGGCACCAGAATGGAACGCCAATTACCGGCTTTTACTCCGCATCGCTCCTGACGTGATGCGTCCAACGGTAAAAGCTTTAACAGAGCCGCACTTTAAATATTTTAGGAATTTGCCCAATCACATTTTGCTCCCCCAAACTGAAGGCCATTAATGTTTCAGCAGCGTGTCACGTCCAAATAGGCTAACCTATATCAGCGCGTCCTGCAGAAGCTGATCTGTGGGGCATGTTGACCATGAAAGAAGTTCCAGCGCTCAGGCACAGCTCGCATTCAACCCCCTTGAAAGCTTTCTAAACAGCTTGGTAGCAGAACTATACGACTGAAAACCTGAATTCACAAACTAAATGTGCGGCCATGTTCATTTGATGTCTGGTCTGGGGATGTTTGGTATGAATGGCAACTCACAAAATTGGCATTTTGAGCTTGTTATTGTTGCATTCTCTCTGCCTCAAATACAGATTTCTTGGTAGTAATCAACATGGACACGTCTGCACGTTTAATATTCTCCATAAAGAAAACAAGAAATATATATATATACATATACAGTATAAACCTATGATCTCTTAAAATGTTTAATATAAACAGATACTCTTTTATCATTAATTCAAAAAACTAATTATTGCAAATGTGATGTTTAATTTTTTTTTAAAACATTCTTAAAACAAACAACCACAAAAAAAAACTAACATCATCTGTCATCTGTAAACATTCAGTCATTTGTTGCACAATTTTATGCAGAATAAATATATTGTCTTAGAATTGTCCAATAATTGCAAATTAGTACAATAACAACTAGGGATGTGTGATGTATATTAAATATTTACAATATTTTTGTAATGATTTAGCTGACAATATAAATTCATTAATATTGCAATGACTTTAAATATGTGGCTTTTTTTTTTTTTTTTTTACAAACGCGTCAACAGACCAGTTTGGGATCCCTGTAAATGCTGAGAAAATGAACATTAAAGCACAAAAAATAGGCACGGTTTTATTTGTAAGAGGTGGAAGCACCACCAAAAATAATAATATAATAAAATAAAAAATTACATAAATACTGTACAACTACTGGTACCACATACAGTGAATTTCATATACTGATAACATATACTGGTATTAAATTTTTTTTGAAAAAAAATTAATTTATCTTTTTTCATTTTTCGGCTGTTGAACCAGTTCCTGAGTCATGTGCTAGGCCTATGTGTGTATTTTATTTTAAGGTATGTTATAATTTGTCTCCCTCAGTGACTCGAATTGATACTCCACTATTTCTGATGACAGTTTTTAAGAGAAACCACAGAACTCTTGTAAATGCAAAAAACTGTCAACTAAACCCCACCGTACAGCGTTTTACTGGGCCTGAGACAGGCCAAAAGGCAGCCTTTGAGGAAATGGCCTCAGGGCAGACAACAAAGCCCCATCTCTGAGACGTGGCTGCAGGGGAACATGCTCTCTCTCTGAGCCTGCTCGACCCAGCTATTGCTGATATCATCATCCACAGATTAACATCCATTTACAAAGGATTTTAACAAACAAAAAACATGAAAGCCTATATTTTTTAAACCAGTCTTGTCTGGTAATATATATATATATATCTGACAAATAAAATGCATGTGATGTAATTTAACTGATATAACAAAACCGTGCCTGTTATGCCTTGTTCTGTAACACGCTGCAATTAACACAGCACTAAATGAGGTTTGTAAATTGCATTAGCCCCTTGATAATCACACTAATAATGAATGATGGGACCTCTGCTTCACCTTCTATATTTGCATAACGTCAGATAATATTCCTGAAAATTAATTTACACTTAAAATAACTGCACTGACATCTTAAATTTTGCCAAATTTCTAATTCAAATACTGCATATGCAAAGTTCAACAATGGATGTGTGGAAGTAAAAATGTGGAAATTCTGGTCATATTACAAACCTCATAATTACTGTTTTCCTCTTTTTCTCTCTCACCTTCCTAAGCAGGTTAATTCAGTAACACGATCCTCTGACGTGCTGTTTCGACTGTGTTTGATTGCTAAAATCACATCAGAAATGTGTCGATTAGCATGCTCGCATGAGATGATATCAGGCTGTGTGCAGGTGCTAATAACAGTGAAAGCATTTAGTGCTTTTACACCCCGACTGAATATTTCATTATGTGGCGCGTGTTTCACCACTCACTCTGCGGACCTCTGTCATTTCAATCTCCCCTCAACATACTGACTGGCGCAGTGCACCTCTGCCAAGATAGCTATCTCTCACCCGCTGTCAGAGCCGCCTGCCAGTCACAAGCACAATCCAACGCTCCACACCACTCCAGAATAAAACTAAAACATCTGACGGTACTCAGCTGCTCTAGAACCCGAGAAAAAAAAAAAAAAAAAATTAAAAAAAAAAAAAAAAAAAAAAAAAAAAAAAAAAAAAAAAAAAAAAAAAAAACAAAAAAAAAAAAAAAAAAATCAAAAAAAAAAAAAAAGATAAAAAAAAAAAAAAAAAAAAAAAAAAAAAAAAAAAAAACAAAAAAAAAAAACAAAAAAACACCATGCTTGTGACTCCTACACTGATATGTGTTGTGTCTCCTTTGAAGTCGGTTCAGCGTGATATTGTTATTGCATAATATTTCAGATGTTCTAAATAAACTTTTTTGAAATATAAAATTCTGAATTATTAAGATTATATATTACTGAATTTTTCAGCATTCATTACTCCATTCCTTCATGTCCATTATACCCTTCGAAATCATTCTGAAATTCTCATTTAAAAATATTATTGGAATTTTATCAGTAATAAATGATATTTTTGGTTATGTTTCTTGTTGCAAACTGTTTAATTGCTGCTTCATAGTTTTTTGTGGCAATCATGATACATTTTTAGGATTCTTTGATGAATTGAAACAAAACCAAACAATTTATTTGAAATATAATTTTTGTAACATTATAAATGTCTTTACTGTCACTTTTTTGCTTCATTTTTCTTCATTTTACTTAACCCAAACATTTGAGTGGTTGTGCATCACTGTTTCAAAAAATATATACAGACGCAAACAGTTTTGAGCTATTTGATAATAGAACCGGTAGAATGTTTATTGCGAGCAACCGATCTGGAATTATACTATTTCTGTAGGATCATGTGACACTAAAGACTGGAGTAATGATGCTGAAAATTCAGCTTTGCATCACAGAAATAAATTGCATTTTTAAAATATATTAAAATAGAAAACATCTGTTTTAATAATATTATTTGAATGTTATTCTGTAATAGTATTTCACAATATTACTGTATTTACTGTATGTTTGCCAAATAATTGAATAAATGTAGCCTTGGTGACTTGTTTCAAAAACAAGAATTAAGAATTGAAAAAAAAAGAAAGAAAGAAACTGTTTTGAATGTTAGTGCATCTTCCACTTGATTTCATTTTTGCAAACAACCAAGCCAAAAACACTCACTTTAAACAGACATATAATCTGAAAATAAAAGGCCTGGAGTACTTTATAGGAAACTAGCAGGTACCGTAAGCGAGACAGAAAGTTCTCCATCTAATTGGTATGTCCAGAGGAGCATCCTAGACGTGCATTTGGGGAATGAGAGAGCGAGAGAGAACAGAAGTTGCCCTGAGAGCCGGGCGAGCTGTTTTCAAACAGCGTTCAGCTATTCCAGCGCATCACTCGGCAGTCACTGGCTCCCCGAATCCCTCACCAGCAGTCTATGAAAGCAGCTCCTCGCTTTGAAAATTTTCCCTATCATGCAAACTGACAAAGGCATGCTTTTCAAAAACCCACAGCCAATCTGTTGATCATTATTTATTTACGACGGCCTGGAGGCGCAGAAGCCTGTAAAAACCATACTTGATATGGTATACGCTGGCTGTTTTTCCCTTTCCTGCTTGTTGAATAAAGTATCCCTAAGGCTCCCTCAAACAATCGCTTTTCATTGTGCATAAAACGCACCTTGTAAAGGCGAGGTATTTAATGTATGTTGTAATATATTGACAAGGAGGGCACAGGTTGAGGGAGTCCACAGGTCTGTCTTTGGTAATTTTGATATTTCGCTGCAGGGCTCTGGCTTGAAAAAGCTTAGACCTAGAACAGAGGACCTGTCATCCAGTACCCAAGAGGCAGCTGAACACACAGGCACCCTAAAGCACAGAAAACTTTGACACCGCTTTGAAGCTTTTCAAAACAGGGTAAATAACTCCCAAGAATTATTATCACTTGTAGATCAAAGAGTCGATGCATACATTACATGGCAAACGGGGACCTTCAAATCTGCTCAGAAAAACAGTTTTGTGCTGTAAGTTAAGGAATAAAAACCAAAGATCCTTCTGAGCAATCGCTGAAAGCAATTTTTTTTTAATTCCACTCGCAGTTTATTGTTTAAAACCGAGAGCGAAAAGAAACAATTGAACATTGATCATTTTCACTTGGAAAGCAGACTAAAGAGCGAGATCCTCTGCAGGGCTGACAGTTTACAGTATGTAAAATTCAACATAATTGCTTCTTTTGGGGGGGATTCATGTTGGAGACCTCTGTCTGGGGTAATCATATAAGCTACAGAGAAATGCATTGTGGGTGGTGCACAAATGAAAAAAAAAGTAATACAATATTATGTTAAATATAAAAATGAAAAGTAAAAAATAAATGTAAAATAACATTTTTTAATTTATAATACAATATGTACAAATAAAATAGAACTGCTGTCTCATGTAATAATTTTTTATTAAATGTTACATTTTACAACTATTACTACAATATGTATATATACTGTATATATAAATTACATTGAAAAAATAAAACTACTACGTTTTATGTAAAAGTTTACAATTATTGCAGTAAAAATAAGCCTGCAACATAAAACTAGGATTATATACTAACTGAGAAAATGTGACTGGCTCTGCACTAAATTACAACACAATTTTTTTGCAACACAAACATACATACAGTCAAACATGTTGGCTATCACTTTGCAGAAAGTTGTCCTTTCCTCTAAACCTTCAGCAACACTTTCTCGCTCCACGGCGCGTCTCTGCATTTTTTTACAACCTCTGCATAAACATCTCCTGGCCACATGGGCGGAAAGCCTTTTATCAGTCTAAATCAATTAGCGGCATTCTAATTCCAGCGGACAGGATAAAAGGAAGGTAATATTTGAATTCATTTTTGATTGCAATGATACATTTCACATATGGCCTTAAGTACGAAAAACACGCCTCACAGGGGTTCTCACAATAGATGAAGAGCCCCGAGGCTAAGTAACCATGCTGGCGTCTCTGATTGGTTGGCACCGTCATTAGTGCCACCGCTGTTTAAGAACTACATGTGGACGGGACTGGGGGTAGATGACAGCTGAGACTTTAAAGCAAGAGTATTTTTCAAACAGCTTTTCATAGCTGCTTTCATGACAGAAATATTTCAGCTCTATCATTAACCGCTGACAGGCTGACAGCTCAAACGCCTCGGCCTGAAAGGCCTGCTCTCCCCTCCCTCTCTCTCTCTCCCTCCACACTTTCTTTCTCCTTCTCCACTCCTCCTACTCCCACCATCCCAGCACCATCCGTCCTGTCTTTCCTTTTGAAGGCTGGAGGGAGCGTCTTGAAATCAATGTCTTACCTCATCATTTTGGGTGAGCAGTTGGGTGAATTTCGCATGCCTCCGTTGCGTTGCTTCTTTTTGGGCGACAGTGTTGACGGATGCTCATCTTCGACTGCAAACACATGCAAAGAGTGTCAGACTGTGGACAGCTTGGATTGTCAAGTGTGCTGGAGATGACATATTAAAGAACACAAAAGCCAACACTCAATCAATCATTGCAAAAAACACACAAATCTGTGAAGACCTCCAAAAATAGAAAGAGAACAGTGTTAGTATGGACAAAAGTACACATAAAGAAGGCAAGTATAGACCTGAAGGACAACCATTAAGTTTTACACCCTGTTTTCCATGAATTTTCTTTTCAAAGAGTTGGTTTGAGCGATGTGCGTGTGTGGGGATTTATTTCAGTCCGTATCAAACTCTCTTTTACCTCTCTGTCATTGTTTGGAGGGCATGAGCTCGAACAATGACAGAGGGGAAGAAAAAAGAAAAAGAAGAGTAATTTGGTGTGTGGTTTTTAATGGATGACTACATGGCGAAATCAATCCTCATCACTCAGAGAGCTGTGAGTGATGGCTCCGCTGTGAGTCTGTCCCCCGTACCACAAGCACTCTCAGCGCTGAACAAGCACCCTGAACTGAGCCTTCTCTTACTGAAACGCCTCTCAAGAAGGACATTACTGAGGGGCCTGTGAATGTCACAAGCTCTCTGCTTTATAAACACATCATGTGCGAGTGTTAAAGCTGCCTGAAGGTTGAGCTTCGTTGGAGATGTTATGGATATAGAAAGGTGAAATATTCAAAAACTATAGCTTTACTTAAAGGAATAGTTCACCCTAAAAAATCATTTATTCACTCTCATGTCATTCCAAACCTGTATGACTTATTCGTTTAAGGAACACAACAGGAGAAATTTTGAAAAATGTACATGCTCCTTTTTTACACATATAACATCAAATTCTGGCCTTTGCATCTAAAGTTGCCATATCTGCCAAACTGAACAACTTGAATTTGAGCTTTATTTTATTTATGGTGCTTTAACAGCTTTGGTCACTGTATGGATCAGAATAGCATGTAAATTTCCTCAATTTCCCCACTCCTATTTTTTTGGTGAACTGTTCCTTTAAGTTGGGGAGAAAGCGTCCACTATGTTGTGATAAAAACTATTAAATATTTTCTGTCCTGGAATTGTATGTATAATTTCCATGTATACCACAGTACATGTTTTTTCATTTCATCAAATTACTTAATATTTGTTATGCTCAACTGCTATATTTATAGTGTGCATCTTTTTTATTTATATTTGATATGATACCAGATACGGGACCCAACACGGTCTGATTTGTATTAGAGACAAACTAGTAACAGAAACCCAAACTCTAAAACACTGCAAGCTTGCTTTAGTGTGGCTCTGTTAGAAATTTATCAGCACAGCAAAATATTAGAGACGAATACTGCAGACGCATATACTTGTAGGTCTCTGATTTCCCTTTGTCATCTAATTGTTCAAATGAAAAAATACAAATTAAACAAAAAAGATGCTGTCTGTGTCTTTACCAAATGCCAGTGCTTGACATTTGCAATTACACTGTGGAAGAAGCAATGTGAAACAGTAATCAACTTTAAAAATATCACTACTGATAAGATGGCGGTGCAGTGGCCCTTTGTTCCGTGTTATGGTTGTTGAGCGAGTGGCCTGGCTGGGCCGGACCGCTCTCTCCTGCCCTTGCTCCTCCAAATTAGGCAGCAGAGATTTACGAGCTACAGTGGTGCCCTTCAGTAAGAGGCTTAACAATGAAATAACTCCACCTGCAACACGGCCATTTCAGCAAGTCTCTGCTTGTTCCAAATTACATTACGGCACTTTTACAACCTCAATCAAAATAGGATCAGCCCACCAAAGTGTGATTACTGTTCCATACCCCGGGCAGCTATAGCCCTGTTTTTTTTGTGACGCTGATCAGAACGATTGAGCTAGACATCTGTCTCCTCTGCTTCAGACAGACAACGGGCTGAAGCATGCTTTAACACACAACAGAGATATAACATAAATAATTCTGTTTGTTTCGTTTAATTTGTTCGCACATTTTTACTATAATTCTGGACACTTTGTAAAATGTAGGGTGTTCATAACAACTGGCTTAGGTTTAAAACTCTGAGACCACATTGAAAATTACATTTAAACCTGGAATGGCGTGGAAATTAAATACATAAAATAATATGAAATATTTAAGATATGAAAGGAAAAATACATTGGTTTAGTTCTGAAAGTCCAAGACCACATTGAAAATCTAATTTGAACCTGGAAATGAACCAGAAGGAAGAAGAAAAAAAAAGTCCAATGAATGTCAGATATCGTTAGATATGTAGTTACGAATTACGTAATGATGTGAAATAAATCAGAAATATTTATGTAATGAAAAAAAATATTTAAAATTACTATAATTCTGAACATTTTATTTGTACAACTTAGGTTGCCCATGGCCAACTGGCTTAGTCTATAAGTCTGAGACAACACTAAAAATAAAATTTTTAAATTTTAAATAAAATAAACCGAACAAACAAAAAATAAGATATGTAAAGAAAAACTGTTTAAAATACATAATGAAACAAATGTATAAGAAAAAAACTATTTTAAATAGTGGCCTTGGAGTCCACTGCATATACTGATGTGTAACCTAGCTATACTTCTTTCGATGGCTTTGGTTACACACATTACACACACACACACACACACACTTAGTGTTGGGGCAGGGGGTACATTAGCCACTAGCTGCTCTACATGCACGCAGCAGTGACTGCAGGGACCCATGCAGGAGGAAGGGGTTGTCTGCGGCAGCACTGACTAATGCGTCCTAAGGCGCCACCTACAGTGCGTGGGGGTGAGCGTGGATGACATGGTGCTGGGGCGGTAGCGGTATTTTCCGGGTAGGCTGCGGGCCCGGTTCAGACCAGCCAGGCTGAGGCGTGACTGTGAGGGCGGTGCCGGAGGGAGAAGACTTCCTTTACGGTTATTAACAAGAGGTACGGCAGTCGTGGAGCACTCTATAACCGGCAGCACACTGGAAAGAGTGTTGGGAACAGCCATGCTTTTGGCCAGTTTGATTGAGCGGTTCTGAAAAGTCGGTATAACTTCCTCCTTTACTGTCAAACAGTGGAAGACAAAAACAGGAGAGATGACTGTGAATTGGGTCAGTGACATATAAGAGTGCCTACGATAAAGAAAAGGCAAAATATAATCAAGTACTTAAATTTTTTTTTATTTAAAACACATGTGCCAAGTTTCTAGAAAATGTATTTTGTATTCATGTTGGTTTCATATAGTTTTGAAAAATGTTATACTATTTTTATGAAGCATTTAAATTAAATGAAAAATAAAAAGATTAAATGTATTATTGTTTTTCATTTATTATTAAATGTATTAACATTTTCTTTACACCTTGAATGTGAAATGAATTTTTGCTTTTTGTATATGTATACTATAATTATATACACATACACACGTCTTGTAATTCTGTATATATATATTATATATATATACATATATATCTAATATTTATATATACTTATATATACTATATATATATAATATATAAGGGGCCTCCTAATCGTCGACTAATCGGTTCGTCTTAGAGACTATGTTATTTTTAATGAAAGCAAACAGGATGCGCTTTCTGCTGTCTCGGCCTCTGTGAACTTGAACGCAAAACTCCGTTTATACTTGCCTTACAGACATGAAAAAATATATCTATAGAGAGTGAAATTTCTACTTTAAAAATGACCCCATTCACATGTAAAAACAAATATTTCGTCCTAGTTTATGTAATATTAGGGCTGTCAGTTTAATGCGTTAATTAGTTATGAAAAAATAACGCGATTAAATTATTTTCACACAGTTAACTCACTGGCCCCGCCCCCAGACCTGTACGTCATCTTACAAAAGTTTTTTTTCCCCTTTAGTTGACTGCTGCAAATATGATTGCAGGGTTAACTCATAAATGCATTATCCATAAAATTTCAAGATATGTGCAAAATGCCCCTGTAATGAGTTTTTTCTCACTATTTTTTATATATATAACAGATCAAACGATATCACACGGCAGGGCAAGAGCAATATCACAGGATTCTGACTTTTTGTCCCGATCTAATCGTGATTTTAAATGTGATTTTATACAACAGTTCAGTAAATAAGAAGCTGGTATTGTGTTATATTTTAAACACAATATTATGTGTTTTTGCTCAATTTTGCAGGAATCATATGATCTTTTAGCCACAGCATAATTGTTGCCGTGTCTCCGAGCAACAAGGTGGTGTTTAGTTTCTGAATGAATCCACGTTTTGAACGAATCATGTGAACCAATGATTCAAAGGCCCATTCATAAAAAGAGCCATTTACTTTCATTTGATGAATCAGCCATTTGAACGAATCGATTGAATGAATTTACCGCTACATGCTGGTCAATTTAGTTTTTTATTTAGTGTATCATTTCATAAAAAACAATAATAAAAGTAATAAAAATGAAAACATTAAAGGGATAATCATCATTTACTTACCGTCATGTCATTTCAAACATTTCTTTTGTGGAACATAAAAGGTATTCTGAAGACTGTTGGTAACAAAGCTGTTTTGGTTAGCAATGACTTTCATTGTATGAACAAAAAAAAATACTCAGATGTTTCTCAAATTATCTTCTTTTATGTTCCATAGTTTATGTTAGGCTGTTGTAGCCTAAATGTTTATGTGTAATACATTTTATGTTGAATCAAGTAAAATATGTATTTCTAAAGCTACAATTTGTATTGTCTACTTGATACTTTCTCATTTAACAGAAAAATATCTTTAAATAGTCTTTTGTGGGTATTTTCACAGTCAATTTTATTTTGCGATTAATTGTGATTAATTAGATTAATCGACGGACAGCCCTAGTAATAATTAGTATGAAACATGCATACAGGCACATCCACTACTGTGGTGTGGAGCTGACGAGAAAGCACTTGTTTATCAGTGAATTATAAAAATGTTAATGCAGCCTCCTTACTGTTTTTCCCTGACACATTCATAACCAAAGCCAGAGACGGACAGTAGTGAAGTGTTTTTACTCTGCTGTAAAAGTACTTTTCAGGTGTCTGTACTATCAGAGTGTTTTTCTTTAGAAAACTTTACTTCACAACATTCCAAAGCATAATATTGTACTTTTTACTGCACTACGTTTCATATTAAATATGATTTAATACATAATTACATTAGAAATGTATTACTTTCTTACTTTTAGTCAAGTAAAAGTAATTCAAAGATTTATTTGAGTACAAGAAAGTACTACATTTTTAATGTTCTTAAGTATTAAAGGTAAAACAAACAACAACTTTTATTTATGAAATGAAGTGCAGTAAAAAGTATGACATTATGCTTTTTCCAAAGAAAAACACTCTGATAAACTACAGATACTTTTTAAATTTACTTGAGTAAAGTAAAAATACTTCACTACTGTCCACCTCTGACAATAGCTATCTGCCGGTACGCGTGGCAAGCTTATGCATGCGCTGCGTTGCTTATTAGCTTGTGGACAGGCATTAAAAGGATCATTATCATGATTTAAATGTTTATTTAATAAACTTGCGATTAGTCGAACCAGACCAATCCTTACTACGAGGGCAGCCCTAAGATATATATATATATATACTCAGAAACAAATATTATTATTTTATATTATTCATTAATTTAATTTTTTTAAACTTCATGTAATATTTAACTTGAATATCATGAAGCTTTTGGCGAGTCACACCACATGACATTTTACAACCTGAATTAAACTTGTCATGAAAAAGTTAAAATTACCTAATATTTTAAGAGGCTGAAATTAAAAACAAATCCCTGGTTAAAAAAATAACAATAAATAAAAAAGTATTTAAAGATTAAAATTTCTTATAACAGTCCCTAAAAGCACGCTCAGTCGCTGCTGTTAGTGCTTCTAAACTAAATATATTATGATTAAAACATTGAAGCATTCATAATTTATCCCTGAACTGCATGAGAATCACATTAATATTTGAGTATGAAAATACAAGTTGACATGATTTTCATTGTTGCGCCATTTATTTCCCCCTCCGATTACCATTTACCGACAGATCCACAAATCTGTGTGCCATAAAGGCAACAGTCGCATATTTGAATAATTGACTATGACCCCTCAGTTTTATTAAACACTACTTAACCACTTGGCAAGCGCTTTAGGTGAAATGTTCAAGATGACATTTGCTTTTCCATTGCTAATAAACATTAATTAATTAGAAGCACTTTCTTCCCCGCCTGCTCTGCGACAAGACAGAACAAAGCACGAACATACTATTCCTGATCACCGTCACAATGAATCAGTTCACAGTGCAGGCGGAGATGTGCTCACACAAGGGAACATAGCAATCTCTTTACGTTCTGCCTCAATATACGGCAAAGCCATGTTGAAACAACATCTAAAATGTGTAAAAATCAATACTTCACACAATACGCGAAAATGTCTTAGATTAAGCTGCGAAAAGGAGCAAAATAACAACAATCTGCAGTCTGACAGACAGGAGTATGCGGTGTGTATATAAGAGACCTAAAGTGTTACACACAGGGAGTTATCAAGCTCACTGCCTGCCATCCCAGCCATAAGACTCCAGCCTAATGCTATCTACATAAAAGGCAAGAGGTTAACCAATATCTGGTGTAAGTGGAAAAGCAGTTTCCGCCCGCTCCCCAAACCTTGCTCAGAGCAATAAATAGATGGTTATTTCTGCCGTCAGCTGCCGCATAGATTTAAAGACCGCCACAGATAACTCCTGGATTCATCTGGCCCCTGCCAAACACGAGTAGCATTATACAGAGAACATCCGCTGTGGCACTTTCACTGTGGATTTACAGTAATCCAGAAGGCAACTGTCCCTTTATGAAATGCAAATCCTGTGACGAGCCGCAATTGTGCATTCTTATCGAGGCCATTGTTAAATTATAGAAAATACATCTGTGAGAAAAAGCATTTTAAATCTTTATCTAATTTTATGGCTGCTCTACATAAGTCAATTCGGCATGCATACACTTTGTAACATTTTAATCACCTTAAATGCTTCTAATGGCTAATAATATTAGCATAATTTAATTTATATAAAAAATTATACTTTTTAAAATAAATTTGCAGATTTTGTCCTTCAGATTCAGAAATATAACAAAACATTTAAAAACAAATATTTCAAAATAAATGATAACGTCTGCCTATAATTTATGCAAATACATCAGGTTACATTCAAAATGAAACTTAATAGCAATAAAGCTAAAGCTCTCTCAGCATTCGTTGGCGACTCATTTTCCTAAAACACACTCAGCTGTGAACCAAACCCCAGACTGCCACTGCAACCCCATTTTCCCTGGAGTTGTAGCGCCATCTGCTGTTGGTGTCATCACAGTACAATACCTCACAGCATTTCTAGCTCTTCAATCATCCCTCGCAAGGACACAGAGCTCTTTATGCAACATCTGGATTTCATATGGATCCCTCTATTCAGCACCTGACCTTTCTCATGCACATGTTTTAAAGTCGCAGCCCCTCTGATGCATTTGACCAGAACCCAGTGCTGAGAAACTGTCATCACGGCCCTCCTTCCCATCAATCCCATCAATCCCCAGTAATCTACAGAGCTTTTGTGCTGTAATGCTAGTGGAGGTAAAATCAAAAGCAAAGAGCCAAAGCAGGCAGGTTGCACGAACGAATGAGGGAATGAGAAAAACAGAGAAGTACACTTACGTGATCTGACATATCCGTTAAACTTATATTTGGCTGAGGGGAACGCAGAGACCAATGAGAGAATACAGAGAGGAAGAGAGAGAGAATGAGAGAGAGACAGACAGCAGAAAGACAGTACATCACACTCGCACAAAGAACAGAGAGGAAGGAAAGTCAAGTTAACAGCAGTTAAAGAAAAGATAATGATATAAGCAGGATGATTAAAGAAACAAAAACAAAAGATGATTGGTGGAGGGACTGGATTTAAATGAAGCGATGAAAATCAAGCTGCCTGTTTCAGTGTTTCCACAGCACAGATCCATTTTAAAAGTCAAATGTTGGATTCCCGTCCAAAGACCTATGACGAATATACAGCCCAAATCCGACCAACCTCACAATGATCATTATGGTACTTGGAGTTCGGTTGGAGAAAAGAGAACGCTTTGATAAGTCATAATTTTATCCTTGACACTCAATTTGATGAAAACCAGTGAAACCGATCAAACAGATGTTAGCAATCTTGAGGCGTAAGCAAATAGTTAAACAACAAATTACAGATGTTTCCCATCACATAATTGCTTCTGTAAAAATTAAATGTTGCCGGCTGATCATTTTTGATCGGTAATTACTATCTTGTCAACTGCAGATGAACGCCAAACCATAGGCATGGCATGCTGGGAGAATCAAGATTATTATGCGCTACAAACTTGTGACAGAAAACAACATAAGTCATTAAAGTGAACATGAATTGATGTTTTGAATTGATGTTATTTCTGTAATGTGGAGTATTTCTGAGTGAAACAATATTAATGATATTAATTTTAAGTATTATAATCTTTTAAAACAACTAATACTGCAATAGCCTGTGCAGCCTAAATGGCATAACCTGGACAATTTGGAAAGTCATTTTTAGAGTAAGATCAGGCCAATTTGATTAAACATTATGAGGTCAAACTATTTCTGTCTTTGAAATAATGAGCACTGAATAATTTAATATAAGACAAGGAATGCATATTGAGCAGGTAAATAGCATCGATTTTGATTTCATGTTGACTTTAAGTCATATGTTGCATATATATTCGGGTTTGTTGCAGACAATCATAATGCAGGATGTGTTTGGATGCATGTCAGCTGCTCTGTACTGCTGCCCCCATCATTGCAAAGTCTCATCTTTCGTTCCGTGTACTGTATCTGATGCCATAAAGGTCACAGCACAGGCCCAGGGCAGGGCAGTGACACAAGCGCTCAAGCAGGGGCCCCGTGCCGGTCCTGGCATATGCCGCTTGCGATCTGCGGGCGCAGGAAGAGTCGGCCGACTCTCTGGGGCTAGCATCTGTCCTACACGGCGGAGGGGATGACCGGCCCTGCTCCGGGGGGGCGGGTGGGGGGCCCCCGGGGGCTGCTGGTTGGTAAGTAACTGTCATGTTTGATTTTCATTCGCACCCCAGCTAGCTGGGGACAAATGAAAATGTAAACATAATTTTCATGTCAGGCTGCTTAAAAGCCGACGGTGCTGAGTTCCACCCTGCAAGGAGAGGACAAGATCTACTCTCTGGGCTGCGCTGCCCCGCCCTGCCACGCTCGTCACATCCTCTTCAACTCCATATCCACCGGAGCGGGCATGGGGGAAAAGAAAAAAACAAAAAAAAGCGAGAAAGGGAAAGGGGCGAAAAAGGGGGAGGAGAGGAAAAAGAGAAGAGCAAAAAATGCCCTGAAGACTCCAAAAAGCCGCAAACCCTTCTCAGTGTGGCAGGCGACTGTTGTTTACAAAACAGGCATGCCAAGGATTGCCCTGCTGGAAACTTCCTAGTGAAGGCTCATAAGTTCAAAACAGGAATTAATACCCTTTGTGATGCTGAGCACCTTGAGAGTCTTTAAAGCTTGTGTAATGAGGAGATAAGTCTCGGCAGGTGGAGAGGAGGGACTGTTATTGTCATTGTAACTTAGAGCAGAGGCAGCTAACTCACTCGTTCAGGATATTTGCTCCCTAAAGCCTGCACTTGCAGAGATAACAAACTCTTCTTAATAGTGTGCAGTGCACCAGAGCTATAATGAGTACTCCATTGCTCCCTACTCCTTGTCAACGGCTCTCTGGGCTTTGACTGCAGTCAAAAGAGAGCAAGAAAGACATAGTGTCAACTTCTCACGCATCTCATTTTCATACTAATAATTCTTTGTCTGGCTTTGGCAGAAAGCAGCATTACCATCCTGAGTGATGCATGCACAGAATCAGAACAAAAAGTGCACGAGGGCTGTTTCAGAAAGCGCCCATCAGGGAACATTACTTCTGTAAGACAGAGCACATTTACTGCCACACGTTTCAAGCATTCAGCAAAATTACTGCATCCAGGGGAGTAGTATTTATTTCAGCAATAACTGGGCTACTATAATGTGCAGGTATAAGACCACCATATCATGCTTAGCGCAGGGATGTGGTGATATTTATGCTTTCTGACCCATTTGGGGTGTGGGAACACATAATATGAAATTTAGCGGAGAGTGCAACTAAATCGCCAATTAAGTTGTGGAAGTTGCAAATTTAATTTACGCGAAAATCAGAAAATAGCGCGAAAATAAGTTAAATAAGGCAGCCCTTCTGCCCCCCGTGTTCAAAAGAACAAAATTTAAATTTTTGGGAAAACTGCCATAAAATAGAATTACAAATGGTACTTGTAGTCACTGTGGCTTTTTTAAATAAAGGTAATAAATTACTTGGGGTGTGAAACATGGCCACAAAACAAATATAAATTCAAATAAACTATATAGAAAAAAAATATGCATTAAAAATATATACACACCACAGTTAAATTATCACTGATACTATTATATTTTTATCAATATTTTGAATCTTTTGAATTCTCCATTTAGTAATTTTGTTGTGTTTTTGTAATTTTTTTGTAGTTTTTTTATTTTTTTATTTAATTTTTAGTTTTTAGTTAGTTTAGTAGTTCCAGTTAAACTAAATTAAAATGAGAAATGTTGCTTTGCCAAAAAGCTGAAATAAAAAAAGTTTTTGCATTTTATTTCAGTTTTATGGTTGTTAATTATATATAATTACAATAATTTATTATATACAAATTTAAATGATGCATTATATTATAATGCATCATTTAAATATGCATATTCTATGCATATATAATTTAAATGCATTAAACACTAAATTATACAGTGAATGTAGAAATAAATATAAATTAAATATATATTGTAATTAATCAATTAAAATAAATTTATTTAATAAAAATTGAACTTCAAGTGATTTTGCATAGAAACGTAGCAATTGCTGCTTTTATTTAAACAGGAGCAGAGGGTATTTAGTTGGGCAGACGCATGCTGAACTAAAGACCAACACTGGTTAGCAAATATTCAGAACAAGGTCAATAACGGGATGACGGGCTCAAAGAATTTCATCAGAAAATCATTATTGACTGAGCAAAATCAAAGTCAGATGGACGAACTCTGTGAATTCTTCATCATAAAGATGTAATGCTAGATCTGAGACGAAACCAATGGGAGGGAGTCAAAACAAAGCCGCAGCTGGCATTAGCTGTCAGCCTTGGCGAAAATGCACTCAATTCAGAAAAAACCGGCAGCAGCGAAAACCAACAAAGGATGATGCTACGTGAAGAGATCAGTAACTACGTAATGACCAGTAACTGGTATCCAGGGATATCACCACAGACCAAAACACAAGACTCAAAATCAACCTCTTCATAGGGTTTGATGCTAATCTAAGCTGATGTGGTGAACAGTCGGAAGGCAGTTGTAGAGGAAATGCGATCGCCTGAACTGACCCCTGCTTTTATAGTAGGTCGCACCACTGCCATTCCTAATTGACAGACGCTTTAGTATTTCACATCTGCTACGGCTTAATGAGAAGACCCCTGTTCGACGCTGTCCTTTACACAACTAACTGCTTCAGTCATCTGACCTCATCCAATAGCCTGAGTCACCGCCATCTCAATTGAGTTCCTGTCAGGAGATCTCTTTTTAACTTTAGCATTGAGTCCGACAGTCCCGCTGTGGTATACAAGGCATTAAATAAAGCACATTGACTTTTCTCCCCTGATTGCTGGCTAAGAGAAAATCATCGAGGATCAGATCCTGTGGAAAGGGGGAGAGTTTGACGTGTTTTTTCAATTGCACTTAAATGTGGACTTCGCTGAAGGAAGAGGTTTTATTTCAGCCAGTGGAAATGGTGGAGGCATTAATGGCTTGCGGTTGTAAAACATGATTGTCCAAGAATAGCAGAAAAGACATTGCCATTATATACTCACACTCTATGAACAGAAGAATCTCACTAAAGATCCCTTTCAATCACAATCTAGCATTTGGCATGCAAATTAAACATGATTTTAGTAAATAATGGACATATATAGTTTGACTGTTTTTTAATTGACTGATATCTCCTTTCAATTTTGCTCAGTGAACAAATAAAGTCAAAAGGGATCTTAAGCAGTGAGCAGTGTTTCTAACATTTTAAACTGGGCGAGATGGCTTTGGAGCCCATTCAAAATTCAAAGACCAAAGGATTGTTGGTATCCAGTGTTTGAACCTGGGGGGAAAAAACAGTTAGCCATTTGATTGCATCTTCCTTAATCTGTTGTAGGTCTTCAAAAGTCACACGAACATGAAAACATTGTCAAAACATCATTAGTGTCAATTAGCCCAGAGATGTTTTGATTAAAAGCACATC
Source organism: Sinocyclocheilus anophthalmus (assembly GCA_018155175.1). NCBI lineage: Eukaryota > Metazoa > Chordata > Actinopteri > Cypriniformes > Cyprinidae > Sinocyclocheilus > Sinocyclocheilus anophthalmus. The sequence goes on along the minus strand of JADLZN010011643.1, from coordinate 393,175 downwards.
ATATAGTTATATAACAGATACATGTACACCTGCCATGTAAAAGTGTAAACACCAAAAACAGTGACTGCAAAAAGGTCACAAGCACCGCACAAGTGTTCCACTGACAGCATGCGCCAACACAGTCCTACTGCACCTACTGCAGCACTAACACAGAGAAGCCACGTCACTTCAACTACCACCAATTCACCAAACGAAAAAGAATATGTACTAGTGTACCAACCAATAAGCCACATATACGGAAATAATGGAGGAACGAAACAGACATGGCACATGAAACACGGCACAGACACGCACGCACTTACGGACACGCACACTCACAGGTCACGGACACCGAACGGCATGTGGTTTGGCGATCGAACTTACAGGCACGTAAACTGGTTGAGCAATCATGAACAGAGACAGAAGAAAGTGGGAAGGCCCTCTGAAGACTGTCCATGTTACTATGTACACTGCCTGACATGCACGAGCAGTCGCGCTCAGAGTGCCCGCAATCAAAACAACATGCCAGTGTCATTCGCTTGTAGACGGACATCTTGGCTACAGTCATGTGTTGGATGAGAGGAGAGGAAAGCAGCAGGTTAATGGCAAGGATCAAAAGAGCTTTTCAACCAGGGAAGTCTGAAGGTAACTTTTTCAAACAGGAACAAAAAGTGCAATGCCTTAGCAGCAAGCTCTGACAGACTTGACCCGCAGATGGACCGCTGCGCTCCCGCTTGAAATACGCTTCTGATTCGCTTTTGGTTCCGTTCACACTGCAGAAGTGAAGTTCGATCCGAATTTGAAGATTCGTACCAAATCGGACTTTGAAAACATCTAACAGACGGCTTGTTTAGGCAGGAAGCAGTCGTCTCATTGGGGTCAAGCCGTGCCCTAAGGCTGATCATGTCATAAAAGGTCAAAAGGTCAGATATGACAATATGATCAGGAGTTGGGGCAAGGACATTCAGGCAGAGAGGAATGGGTGAATGTGTTCAGCAGCAAAACCTCTTTGGATAACATCCTCTGTTTCTAAAAGAGAGGATCACGTACCTGTATCCCATCATGCAGCAGCAGGTTATTGGCATCACAACGTGCTACAGGCTCTAACATAGGTGCTCTATTCTGTTAGTCAAACTCTGCTCAATCAGGGATTGGTTGGGAGATTTGTGTGGTAACATGCTAATAGGCTATTTCTTCGGTCCCTGATTAGAAGATGCTTTCACATGCATTGCGCATTTGATTCAGACATACAGTACGTGGAGTGTTTTTTTTTTTTTCGGTTCTCAAAGGAGCTGTGGTGAGAGACTATAGCATTTGATTGCTGTGAATCGGACTAAAAACAGTCCTTGGTATGCATTCTCCTGGTGCCACCTCGCTAACAGACCGTAATCAAGTCTGGCACCCTCAAAAGAGCAAACAATCCACAGGGAAAAGCCTGCTTTTGACTTCCATCTGAGGTTACAAACCCGAATTAAGAGGCCAATTTCAGTATGCTGGAAAGATAATACAGTAAATGACTTGGCCTTTAGAGCCATAACCTCAGGGACTGTTATTTGTATAGAACCATGCAGAACAGCTGAAATTAAGGAGAACAGGCATGCAGAGGGAGGCGACCGCATTCGTATCTCTTGAAACGGCAGCCCGGTCGACCGTTTACGGGGCTGAAACAGATTAAGGCAATGCAAAAACATGCAGCAGCGGGGCTTCTACTTAATTTCATGCTGAAATCTGTCGCTTCAGAGTTTGAGGGTTGACATTCATCGGAGCACATAGTATGTGGTTATGTTAGTCAGTGAGACATGGAGGGCGGAAGAGACACAAGACAACGTGATGATGTGAGTGGCTGAACATGACTACACAGAGAGCCTAATTACTGAAGCCTCTTTAACAGGACAACCCGATTTAGCAAGAATGCTCTTAGCACCCCTAACATCTGTCCTCACCCTACTACTTCCCATAATTCAAAGCAGGCTGCATTGTATGTTAAAGTACTAATGGACAGGAACATATCTGCAAGCTTTACTTGTGCAGATTATAGCCTACTTTGAGCTTAGACTTACAATAAGGAGTAATATTAGATACAGTGAAGCTTTGCATGCTTAAAATACTTAAAACAAACACGCCTCCATCTCTAAACCAATATAAAGTGAACAACGACCTGGCTCCTTGGGAGACCTACATAAAGAAACCTAGGTGACAAGTGAGAAGACCCTACAGTGCACATTGGCTGATAGCAATCTTACTAAATAGGTTTACGAGGACCTCAGTGTTCCCATTCTGTCCCGATCTCATTTGTAGAACTACAGTGGTATCTAGTGGCCAACGTGGTGTACAGCAAAGGTCAACACCACCGTGAGCCTAACGCTGAGAGATGCACCTATCAGTGAGAGCAGTGAGTAAAAAAGAGCCCAACTACTGAAAGGAATTGAAATGCAGAACATTTCAATTCTGCCAATGGCTGTTGTGTCATGTAGAGAGGCTGGGCAGGGGCCGGGTGGTGAAGACAAAGGGGAGGCTGTAGGCAAGAGGGAGACCAGATTGTTTTGATTGTGTTTTGGAGACGATGCTCGTTAAGCCTAAGAATTTGAAGAACTTCCCACAGAACTCTTTCCGCTCTCTGAAAATACAGCAGCATGCGAAATTGCCTCTGACAGCGAGGGGACGGATTCGAGTGGACTTAACCTCCCCCCCTTGGCACTCGTGAAGTCCATGACTAATAGTAGCAAAATCAATCGGCTTGTTTGACTTTTTAGATTGTCATGACATTCATTTCGGCTTTCGTTGAGTTTCGGGAGGGTCAAACAACCTTTGAAACGGATCTCTGATTTCAGAATTGTGCTGTTAGTAAATCTTTGGGAGGAATTGCATTATTGGTCATGGCCTTATTGTTCACTCCTGTTAAAGACTGGTTTGTAGGGGTCAGGGCTGGGTCATTTTCAAGCTAGTAAATTCTGCTGTATTGTTTTGGGCTGAGGACAGTGGAGAGATGAGGTGTAGGAGGGATGCAGCAGCTAGACTGATACATGCGACATATATATAGATATATATAGAACTATTATCAGAGTGAGAAAGTCAGACTGTACTCTGGCCACAGGAAACCCGTTTTTACTCACAATATGTCACTACCAGTGAGAGGTTTAAATAAAGAGGAGGTATTCCAAGGCAGCAAGGAAGGAAATACATCAAGAAGTATGTCAATGATCAAAAAGAGGGTGAAATGAAAGAACACAAACTTCCATTAAAGCAATTGAAACCTCATCTTCTTTACTGTAAGGCTACTGGCCTCTTCTCAGGTGACTTTCAGCTTTGGGAGGGTGCATATAATCAAAAACATTTGATTGGGGTGAAAACAAAAGAGAAGAGCACCATTTTAAAAAAAAGTTGATCCACTGTGTAAAAGTTTTTTTTTTTGTTTTTGGGTGGGGGATAGAGAAATAATCCTTTTATTCCCAGCAAGGAGAAAAGGCACTACAATTAAAGATCAACGACAGAAAAGACTGTTAAATTGTAAAAAAAATAAATAATGTTTTTATTATTAAAAAATAATAAATAAATGGAAAAAAAAAAAAAATATGTCAAACATCATGCTTTTTAAAATCTTGTGAAAAATTCCTTTAGAAAAAAGCATCACAGTTTCCATAAAAATATAAGAAGGGAGATAACAAATGTTTCAACATTTTCTGTATTTATTTTTCTTGAGCAGCAATCAGAATGATTTCTGAAGGATCATGTGACAATTAAGACTGAAGTAATGATGCTGAAATGTCAGCTGTGCCATCATAGGAATAAATACATTTAAAATATATTCAAACAGAAAACAGCTATTTTAAATTGCAATATAATATCACAATATTACTGTTTTTTTACTGTATTTTTGAACAAACTAATGCAGCCTTGGTGAGCAACATTGGCAGTCTGTGGGTCATCAAACAGTGCATCATCTGAAACATCATATATCATTTTCAAATAATTAAATGAATGTAAACAAAAATAAATAAGCAAGGGTTTGCAGTTAAAGGCAACTGTTTAAGTGTGCACAGTGAAAGGTCACTGGGAATGAAGCTGAATTATTCATCTTGTGGCTAACTGGTTTGGACAAATGCTTATATAGGTCATGTAACAACAATGCATCATTCCAACATTAATGTTAATGTACGCTCTATTTAACATAAATATTGCTTCATTCCACCAAGCCAAGATTAGCAAATGAAAAAAAACATTTAGGTGTTGCCGCATCTATATATAATTAAAAGGGTGTTTAAGGAAATACATTTCTATCAAATGATATAAATGTCTGCAGGAGCTTCTCTGACAGTGGACTACACTCTGAGCTATTAATCTCTCTTCTACTTCAGCGACTTCCTGTCAGAAAGTGTTTTAACTGGGCTGAGGCAGTGGGACATGACAGTGGCGCATCCAAACGACACTTGCGCTGCGCGTTCTGGGTAAACAGGGTGAATATGATTGGTAAAATGATCCTGAGCCAGGAGTGTGTTTTCGGTGTGTCTGGCAAGGATGGGCCAAGCTGCTCTTGCCTTTTGTTTTTCCACCTGACTAGTGTCATTACCTCCGCCTCTCTCCTACTGACACCACCATGAGCTGACAGCCTCTCTCTTCAGCCCTGCTAATCACGTCATTCCCTCTCTACATCTGTATCTCTCTCCACAATTAGCATGACTGGCTTTCCTCTAGAGTCTCACTCTTTCGCCATCTTTATCCCTACTTTTCTAGGGCTCTGGTTTGAAGCTAGTCTGTTTTAGATGGAGTCACTAGTTTCTACAGTTCATTGCTTTCTGCTTATTCTTTCATATAGCTGTTCTCAAAGTGAAAAAGAACACCCTAGGGGCTCTACTAATTTTTATATGGTTGTCTTTTTATAAGTGATTGCAAGGCAGAAATGTGTTTTGTAGATAATTATGGTCTTCGACATGACAGTTTTTTTTGCACAAATGAAGATATTTTTGATGAAATCTGAGAGCTTTCTGATCCTGCATTGAGAAAAGTATCTAAAAGTTAACAGGTCCCGAAACGTAGTAAGGACATCGGTAAAAACAGTCCATGTGACATCAGTGGTTCAACCGTAATTTTACGAAGCTATGAGAACACTTAAAGAAAACAAAAATAACACTTTATTCAACAATTCTTCTCCCCCAAATTACCATCTTCTGCCATTTTGGAGAGTACCATGACGCGATTGCTCTCCTATGCACGCAAACAAGGATCAGCGCATGCCTGCTCTACGTAATTTTTACGTGCAGAGGTACTCTCGATAATGGCAGAAGATGTGATTTGGAGGAGAAGAATTACTGAATAAAGACGTTATTTTTTGTTTTTTTAGTGTTCTCATAGCTTCGTAAAATTACGGTTTGAACCCTGATGTCACATGGACTTTTACTGATGTTCTTACTACCTTTCTGGGTCTTGAACATGTCAGTTACATTGCTGTCTATGCAGGATCAGAAAGCTCTCAGATTCCATCAAAAACATCTTCATTTGTGTTCCGAAGATGAACGAAGGTTTTTCAGGTTTGGAACAACTTGAGGGACAGTAATTAATGACAGAATTTTCATTTTTGGGTGAACTATCCCTTTAAGAAATTTAAGATTTAAGTGTGAAAATCTTCCACTGACAGCTATATGAAACATTCCATCATCAAATGTAAACAACTGTGTATCAAATATTGTATTATTTTCATCTGAATGCGATCATTACTCCATTACATCTTATTGTGCATACTGATTGCAATTGGTGCCCATCTTTTTTACATTCCGTCCACCCTCAAGTTTGGAGCTCGTCAGTGCGATTTTATGTTATTTTTTTAATGTTTTGTTTTTTAAAGTCTCTTATGCTCAATGAGGCTACATGTATTTGATTAAAAATAAAGTTACAACAGTAACACTGCGAAATACAAGTACAATTTAAAACAGCTCTTTTAATATATTTCAATATATTTTAAATTGTAATTTGTTACTGTGGTGTGAAAGCTGAATTTTTAGCAGCCATTACACCAGTCTTTTTAGGTTTGTCACGATTGATCATTAATGAAATCATTATACTATTCTTAAGAGGCTGTCCATGAACAACCAAACTATTTTTCTTATTATCAGTGTTGAAAATATTTTGCTACTTAATACTTTTATAGAAATTGATGTTTTTTCAAGGATTATTTAATGAATAGAAAGTTTGGTTCCCCATTGTACTGTAAGTCATTATGACAGTAAACTGTATAGTTGAAATGGGTGATATTTAATTTTCGGAAAATTAAATAATAAATATAAATATTAATTTAAAATACAAGCATGAATTTCTTTAAAATCGTACGCGTTTTGAATGGTAGTGTTTCTAATCCAGTTTTTATGCAGCACATGAATATCACAAGATGTAAGTGTGTTGCCATATCATCGAAAAAAAGTACGTTGGATGAAAATACTCTGCTACAGCTTCACTCCTACCCTGTTTATGCCTAAGAGTCACCGGCCAAATCTGATTTACACGATCCTATAAGGCCATGGAGACATCCAAATCAATAGTTGAACGCGCCCCCCCGGGCCGCCCCCCGGGGGGGGGGGGGGGGATTGTAAGATGACTGGCTCTTTTGAAGTGTAAGCCCTACAATTGTTGCTAACAACTTAATTTTAATGTGACATGTGAATGGATTTTTGCAAATAGTATGTGAATAGAAAAGCATAACTGAACTTAAAAAAAATCTGAACTTTAAACATCACTTGTTTGCTGCCTTGCAAGTGTTTCTTTTCTTTTCTTTCTTTTTTGCTTGACATGAGACTATTATTTTACTTACTTTGTGTAACTTTAAAAATAAAAAGCAACATTCCAAGAGAAACAGCAATATCTGACATGTTACACAACGTAGCAGTGCCCTTCAAAGTGAAAAAGAGTTGGAGGACACTTTCCGTTCAGACATGAGGCAAGGGATGGTCGGGTGTACTTACTTCTCTTGCAGCCACACTTTTTAATCCTTTTGGGATCTGAGATGTCATCATGACATGATTTGCAGTAGAAAAATGCTCTGAAGGAAAACAGTAAAGAATTGCATATTCTGCTTCAAGTGTGCTCTACACATTTCACAATGAAAAATTAAATAGAAGAGCACAAGTCATTTTGATGGATTTAGGAGATGATTACCTTTTCACCTCTTTGGCATCACTGGCGATAAAGAATCCCAGTGTCCCCTCCTGCATCTTAACATGATTTCCCGGGTTGATCAGAATACTGTTCAGTCAGAAAAAGAGTCATTGTCATTAACATGAAAACCAATCTTGCACATTCAAACACTCTAATCAAGAGGAATGGTACACGTGGTTTTGGACCTTGTTAAGAAGACTGATGAGAAAACATGCATATACTGCATCAAATCTTGATACTGAAATTGAAATTGTACTCATAAAATACTGCAGGGAAAGGGACCTATTCAAAAATAATGCTTAGGCCACTTGGTTTCACACAAATACAGTACAGTACACAACAGAATGACTTGCCCATTTTAATTCTTTTTTTTTTATGATGGTCTTTAAAAGAAAGAATTAAAATTGGGGCAGAAACAGTCTAGGCGTTCTGGTCAACAGGCCTTCAGAAACTCATGGTGTGAGGTCTATCACCACACAGAAGCGCAATTTAATTCCTTCTTTAGTGCGGTGGAAAGCAAGGGAATGACCAGCCCACCAAGAGTTCAGGTGCATCCTGGGTCTCTGAATCTTCTGCAACAGCATAACTAAGCCAACACAAGCCATGCAGTTTTTCTTGAAGTTGCTACTGCGCAAACAAGAAAGCAGAATTCCAGAAATATTTTCATAAATATTGTTACCATTACATTTGAAGCATCAGCTAATAAGCCATGGTTATTACTTTTATTATTGTTGTTGTGTAAACTAATTAAAAATAAGCACTAAGGCAGAGGTTGTGCCACCAATAATCAGTATATGTCACTCTGACAGACTGATTTGTAAGTTTTGTTATTTTATATTTTTATTCATCATGTTTAACTTCACTGACTTTTATATACAGATATGACATACTGCATGTCATATCATCTTGCTATTTTTTTCTTATTATTTAAATTACAATTTGTTTTACCTGGGAGTACCTTTTGCTGCATAATATTATTGTGGATAATTTTTATTTTTGATGAAATAGAAACATTTTGCAACAATGTAAGTCTTTACTGTTTCTTTTTAATGTCAAAATGACAAAGCATTCTGAATCAAACTCAGTACATTTGTTTTGGTTAACTCAACCTTCGCTCTGAGTTTTGGCTCCTAGCGATTGCTCAATCCCAGGCTACTGTGAAAAAATACCAGTCGCTGTCAAACCTAAGCTAGCCCTGTCAGTGTCTCTTTGTGACTTCCCTTGGTGGGCAAGGAAGTTTTGATGTTTATGAATTCAATGTCAGCTTCTGCCAGATATTTGGGAGAGTCTGGTTTGCAAATGTAGAGGTTCAGCAGTGTAGACAGAGCCACTACTGAACCACTGTATCATTCCCCATTAATTAGATCAAGACGAGACGACACAACACAGCCATCAATGGTTGCTAGTTGTTAGGAATCATCAATGAATTGAGTGGTGGCTGCAACACTTGACAAATGCCCAGCTTGACTAGAGCGTTAAAGCCAGAGAGCCCAGACGAAAGGGAAAGGTACATGAAAGATATCCTATTATTCCACAGACTTGAGACGGTGGCCAGCATCATTGGCTCTCAAAAATCCATACACTTAAATACCATTTGATACATGCAGTCTATCAAAATCCTTTCCTCTGGGCTCGTCAAATAACCACCTCATGAGAAATGAAGCCAAAAGAGGGGGATTTAATCCATCATAAAGCGGAAGTTGGCTGGTCAGTTAATGAAAAGGTCAAAAGCACTCTGTCTTGCTTGAAATCATTGTGCTGGATTATTTATCACTGAGCTTTACATCTGATTAAACAGCCCCCTTAGCGAGAAGCAGCACATTTGACATGCAGTTCAGAAGATGAATACAAACAGACTCATTCACTGACATATTCACACACATTGCTCCCCAAATTTGAGATTTTCACACCGTTTGACACTAAACCATACAGAAGCCTAATGCAATGGGCCGATCACAGACTGATTGCATGGAAACATAGGCTTCCGTTCAGACCAAACCTCATATTATGGGGAACAAAGCAAGCATCACACATCACTTGACAGAGCATACGGGCATGCGGTTACCAAAAGCATCACAACCAAGGGAACATCTAAAAGAGAGCAGGTACAGCCACCACACAGCGGCACGTAGATGCAAACTGTTGCAGTAACTTCTGTGCAGTTGGATTGTTGTATAGAACACCAAACTGACAGGAAGTGACCTCACTTCATAGACATCTACTCAGAGACGCACAGGCATTTGGGGACATGATGAACGTCTGTTCCAGACAAACACTGACAAACAGATCGACCGTTCAGTCACACACACTCGCACTCGACAGAATCAACATCACACACACACACACACAAACACAAATCACACTCTTTCTGACACACAAACGCAATACAGTGTTAAGAGTGGTAATGACAGAAAAGGCAAAGATGGTCGCCATGAATAGTGTGGCCTTTACGAACCAATCAGTGTTTAGCATTTAATACTGTGTAAAATAAAACTTGCCATATTGAGACACATCAGTTATTAATGGACAAACACTAGTATTTTCTGATATATAATGCACTGTTAGGGTACAGCTGTTTTCCTATTAGGTGCATTATGAAATAAAAAAAAAAAAAAACATGAAGTACTGTTTGCATGGAGAGCACAACGCTGAAAAAGACACTGGCAGAAATGATTTGCAGCTGATGAACACTGAAAATTAATCAAATGGGAAAAAAAGGAAAGGAGAGGAAGTTGAGAACAAAAACCAGAGATGAACAAACATGGAGTGGATAAACGCTGTGTTGGTATGTGAACAGCACAGACGAAGAAACGAGTGAATCGAACAATAGCAACTACTCTCTCTGCCTGCAAAGAAGTTAGTGCATTAAGCACAAAGAGAATCACAATAAGAGAGATAGCGAGAGATTTTGGCCATTTTTGAGAGGGAGGTGGTACAATATCCTTAAGCTTTTCTCCCACAGTTGATCTAAAGTGTAGAGGGGTGAGATTATGAAGAGGGCATACCGCTTTCTGCTTCTGCAAACAACAAGAAAACATTATAAATCAAACATAGACTGGGAAAAAAAAGGAGGCGAGGTGTCAGTCATCTGTATCCGCACAGTAAGATCAGGAAATGAAGAGAAAAAGAAAAAAAAAAGTAGAGGGCAAAACAGTCACTTTCACCATGAAAAAAATACACTTTGCATTGGTTAACTTGTCTGTCCTACAAAGGAAAAATTATGGTCTAAATCCCAAAGTGTGCTTCCAAGTTTAGACCAGCCCAGGACACCAAATTGAGAGTTACACTAAAGGATAATGTTGTGCCCTCTAAACGTTTTGCCATTATGTGGGGTATGGCAAAGTTATTAACCAAAGTTTAACAGTCATCCATTACAAAGTAATCAAATTATATGAACTGTATCATACCGAGTGACAGTAGAAAATAACTTTTGTTTTAGTCGTTGCGTGTGTTGGCATGAAGAATACTGGACATGAGTGGCACTTTTATGTGATATTGGGGAAAAACAAGGTTCTGTGTTACATTTTTAGCAGGCGATTCAAAAAGAGTGGGAAAAAAAAGGAGAAAACTACTTCATAACTGTTCTGAATATACATCTCTCTGAGACACAATATGGCAAAACCTGTTAGTGGTGTGCGGTATGGGCAAAATCTTATCACAGCATGACTCATTTTTAACATGGTAATGGTATATATCATAAACGAGAAAACTGTTTATATTTTAAATAACCATATGTTACAAGCTATTTGGGGATAATCCAGAGAATTAAATAGTTCACAAAAGAAATACAATTCATCTAATTTAATCATTTGTTTTCTTTTTAATCTTAAAGATCAGATTATTCATACTTAGTCAATGTAACTGAGTGAAAAAAAAAATGTGTGTATTATGTCACCTGAGTTAAAAACAAAAGATTCAAAACTATTATTATAAAATGGATAGTTAAGATTCAATTGACTGGACGAGCCATGTTGAAATATTAAAATATGTCCAATAATCATTGAGATTCCATAGAAAATTCTCCTTGCAATGTTGCAAATGTAAACAACAAATCACTTCGCCAAAAAAAAATAAAATTGTTTGACACACATCTCATACTTTATTGCATGGAATGCTCTGTGTGACACAAATAATGAGAAATAGTACTAGCCTGATTTGTAAAAAAAATTACACTTAATGAAGTTTTTAAAAATAACAGTTACAATTACATAATATTTCTACTACAATTAGTTTAAAAAAAAAAAATTAACAATGGTGGCTGTCATAAAAACTTAATTAAACATTGAAGAACAGTAAAAAAAATTATAATGAATATGTTATATGATGCATATATTTAGCAAAATGCCCCTCTACAGTTTATTTTTCTATCCGACTAATGAGTTTATGGTCACCGAATATGTTTTTTCTGAGGTAAATGTGACGTTACGTGACATTGTTTACAAGACATTATATTGGCGTCTTTGCGCGGGTGACACACTGATTGAGCGATTACATGAGACAGGATACGGATAGTAAAGTTCTACTGTTTCTTTTAACTTACCTTCGGATGTTAAGTCATGTTTATTTTGTGCTGAAACTGGTATTAAAGTGGAGGAGGAGATCAGTTCAGCAAGCCTACGCTGCCGCGGGATGTGTGCTCCACATTAAACAGCGGCAAAACGTCATTTATTGTTTAAATACTGCAATACATTGGGCAGAATTTGAAATCTGAGACTTTGTTTCATATTAAAAGTACCAAAGCACAATGCTTATGGCGATATATTGGATGGGGGGTGCGCTTCAACGTTCCGTCCATTAACTGAAAACAGGCTAGACTAATCGATTCTTGGGATTTAAGAATCAATATCGTTCCGTAAAAATGAGAATACAAAAATGTATTAGTAAGAGTTACAGTGTACAGAAACATTGGAACACAGGTTGTGGATGTGGGAAGGGGTGGTGGGATTTGGCAAAGTCGAAGTTACTGAGACAGAGTACTTCATGTTATTAGTACCAAAGGGTCACTTAACAGAATGCCACAGAAGTGCTATTGATAGAAGGCTCTTTACTCTGAGAGTAAACCCTCATCAATACAGCACAGTGAGTCTGAGCAGATGTCATGGCTCTTTGGCTTCACGGTGACTCTTATAGACAGTGATCGGCAACTGCTTTGCCCCTCTTTGGTCAGTGTATTGTGAATGGTGGAGTTGAAGACCGAAGGGGAACAAACCTGCTTTCCCTCTGCTCTGTCTTGTACTCAACAGCGATCAACAACAACTTGAGCTTCACATAGCACAGCCTGAGAACAGAGAACAGACATTTAGTGTCCAGAAGTCATCATTCAGCAATTTAAATTCGTAAGACCAATTGAATCGGCCTTTAAAAACTATTTCATGTTGATCTACTGCAATCAGAAGAGTCTATTACAGTGAAATGTCATTGGTTCAAAATCTTGCCTCACATTAAATATAAAAATTTGTTCCAACTGGCTGTGATTGTGTCAAGCAACAGTTTCACATTCAGTGTACACAAACAAATTGTTTGACGCTGAAAATGTATTACGTCACATCTGGTCAGGACATGTGATATTTTAGGTTTGCAGTAAATTTGGCAGCATATTAAAAAAGAATTTATTAGAGCCTTTATGATACTTACTACAGCGTGTTTGTATACAGAGTAACGGCATGCTGTAAAGCTCCCATGCTTTAGAGCAGAAGCATACTTACTCACAAACTGTAGGAAATGAAAGCCCCACAAAGGCACTGGACAGGTACTCAGTGTACATTTCATTGGCCACTCCCTCCAGATAATACTTCTGCCATGTGTCCTCCTCAATCTGCACAGCAAAAACAGTTGGATTCAGATACACACAGTAAGGGAGGACACCATTTAATTTGATGGAAATGGATAGACAGCAATTAGAACATGTCTAAAAAAAATTTCAAAATGCCTCAAGAAAATTATATCGGACTTAGTAGCTCACCCAAAAATTATTTAAAAAATGTTTTATCATTTACTCAACTTCATGTCTAAACCCATAAAACGTTTGCTCATCTTTGCCCATCAACAAATGGAGATATTTTTTAATGAAACCTGAGTGATTTATGTGCCTCTATTAAAAATACATTCTACCAAACCATAAATATATCATAAGAGAAATCAATATGAATCAAGCACTTTTAATCCAAGTCTTCTGAAAGGCACAATTGCTTTATATTATATAAAGAATTGTGTTTTTTTTCCCAGAAGATTTTGAGATTGGACAGATTAAATGTGGGCTTTTAGTCACATAAAAACTCTGGTCAAAGCTCATATATAGAGCTCATCAAATATGGTAATTGTAAAGTAGACACACAAAAACCAATGAGGCTTGTTTACCATATTTGATGTAGTTTATGTATGCATGTTGATATGAATAAAAGCCTAAATAAATCTGTTTTTCATATAAAATAATTAGGTCTCCTCAGAAGACTTGGATTAAATTGCTTGATTAATTTTTACAATCACTTTATGAACTTTTTAAAGTTTTGGTGTAATGAATTTTCAATGGAGGTACTGAAATCTTTTGTGTTTCATTAAAAATATCTAAGTCTTATGGGTTTGGAATGACATGAGGGTAAATAACTGAAGACTGTTTTTGGGTGAACTATCCTTTAACAAACATGTTTTTCAAAAAGTCTACAAGTGGAAAAAAAAAAGCTGTAGAAAACAGCTTGTTTTCCTGTGCATCAAATTAAGTATGGAATCTACCGGCTAAGGTGGATAACTAAAATGATGCATTGTGCATCTCATATCATGAATGCCATCATGCAAAACACAGCTTAAACATGCCTTACACTTTGAAGTTGCTCTCTCATTTTTTCACACCTGTAACATTTCACCCTTTGTCAGACTTGGAGAATAAAGGCCAGGCATATTCCCGTGTCTGAGCTCACAGCTGGTCTCTTCATCATCCTCTCATTACATGCATCTCAGAATGTGGAGTGGGTGGGGCTGTGATAAGCAGTGGGGTTATTAGGCAAACACTCTGCCATTAGTCAGCTATCTCGCCCAGCCAACGTCTGTCTGACAGAAAGTCAAGAGAGACGCTTTCAAAGCCAGGCCTGACTCTCTTTCTCACTGCCAGGCTAAGAGCACTTGCATTCTGGGCAGGCATCCTTTAGGGCGGCACTAATGGGTAGAGTTTTGTCATTTAGTCCTAAATAGATGACAGCCATTTACCGTAGGCTCCCTAAATTACCCCGCACGTTTGCGCCCTGCCTGTCAGAGCTGATGTAAGTGTTACGGGCGTGTTCTGCTTTTTTGTTAAACCTGAAGAGACCAGATAAAAGATTCATGCTGAACGTTCTTGTGGTTTTATTTGTAGTGAACGGCACAACACATCAGAGATTTATAGTTAGAACAACAGACATAATGGAAATGTGTTTGTGGCTGTGTGAATGTGTGCGTCTCTGGGGTGTGGGTCTCATTAACACCTCTCGGTAACACCCTTCTGCTCTGCTTCCTGAATGCCCACTCAAATCAGTCAAATTAGCCCTCTCTAACCCCGCTTCTTCAGCAGACAGACCGCCCTTACACTCTCACACATTGAGTATGTTTACATGGACAACAATAATCCGATTTTAACACGATTAAGACAATAATCTGATTAAAAATCTACCATGTAAACATATATAATAATATATATATAATAGATATTTGGAAAGTGTCAAAAAAAGAAAAATGCCCATAGCAGCGATTATCTCAGGCCTTGGCTGACCAATTTTATATTATACAACCAAATATACAGTCGACACTTTTACACTTAGCTGAGATAGCATTTTTTTTTATCCCTAAGAAAATTGTATTTATAATTGAATTTATTTAAAGAAAGAGCCATTTATTCAGTAACCTACTGCTTAATAAATAAAAGAAGCAATTTTATGTTTCGTTTTTCCCCCCTGCTGTACCGAAAATATACTGAACCATGACTTCAAAAACCAAGGTACACACTGACCCATCATTTTTTGTGTAAAGTTACATCCCTAGTAGACAGTAAGGCAGCTAATGTAGTATTGGGACAGTCTTTTTTTACAGCAAACCTAAATAAAAAAATAAAAAATAAAAAAGAATGCTTCTATTGCACCGCTAATGGAAGTAATTTAAAGGGTTAGTTCACCCAGAAATGAAAAATCTGTCATTAATTACTCATCCTCATGTAGTTCCAAACCCGTAAGACATTCATTCATCTTCATAACACAAATTAAGATATTTTTAATGAAATTTGAGAGCTTTCTGACCCTGCATAGACAAAAATATTACTACCACGTTCAAGGCCTAGAAAGGTAGTAAGGACATCCAGTAGTTAAAATAGTCTGTGACAAGAGTGGTTCAACCTGGTTCATCAGCCATAAATTATTTTGTGTTCTGAAGATGAACAAATGTCTTACGGGTTTGAAACAACATGAGAGTGAGTAAAAGATGACAGAATTTAATTTTTTGGTTGAACTATCCCTTTAACTTTTCAGCATTTTTCTCTGTATCACAGTTTATTGCCATCAGACTCATTAAGAGATGCCTGGCATTTTAAACAATACTGATACACTTTCCCCTTCACCCTAACAGATGCCCTGTTTGAGTCATAGAAAGTGTTTTTGGTGTTACCATGGTATCTTTTGTAAGCATGGACATTGGTCTGAGAGGTTAGATGTGTGTTGTGTTTTATGCTGTACTCTGGCTTGGGTGATCTGGGCTGTCTCTCCTCTGTGTTTTTATGAGAAGAGTGATGTGCCCTGCAGATGTTTCCGCACATGCCACATTTAAACAGTCATTATAAAGTCATTCCTCATCTCTTTATGACAAGAGAATGCTGCTCTCCATGTCGAAAGCCTGTGCAGTTTTGAAAAAAAAAATCAAAGAGAGTAAAATATAGCCCCTTGCGGATTTCAGAATAAGTTTAACAATCTCTGCGAAATTCTTCAGTCTGATCGCACACTCGCGCTCTCTCTTGATCTCTCCGTTTTTCCAAAGGGCTCCATCCAAATCTGAACCACCTGATAATAACCCACCACCTCACTGCAGTCATTCAGGCCTCAGACCATTTTATTTAGTGTTTTCTTAAAAAGAGCGATCCGTACGGCTCTGAGCAGTCTGGTTCAGTTGGACGATAAATAAAGATGGCTTTGGGGTGCCGTTCATTGACTATGAAACAGGCACATGGTTCGCATTTCCCCGCTCTATCGGCACGCAGGAGGACAGTAAATTCAGCGAGAGGAA
This sequence comes from Sinocyclocheilus anophthalmus, assembly GCA_018155175.1. NCBI lineage: Eukaryota > Metazoa > Chordata > Actinopteri > Cypriniformes > Cyprinidae > Sinocyclocheilus > Sinocyclocheilus anophthalmus. The sequence continues at coordinate 376,819 of JADLZN010011643.1, read as the reverse complement.
AAACCACTAATTTACATCCTCACTTCCACCATGCCATTGACTCATATAAATTACCTCATAATGGCAGCGGCAATGCTGTGTTGCCGTCCCGAGTAGGTCCCAAATGAGACCGCCAGGCTCAGAAGATGATTTACTCCATACCATAATGGCTCTGGTGATTGAGCTGAAGTGGGGATGGAGGCTGATTCTACTCTATGGGTTTTAAGGCCCAAGACGGGCTGACGGTACCTTGATATATGACCTCATGGAGAAGAGGTTGGCGAGCATGGTGGACAGGCCCTGTGCCAGGCAGCTCTGGGCTATGAAGCCTGCTTTCAGCTCGGCCAGGCAGATCGCATCATCACCCTCCTTCCAGTTCCAGCTGGGAATGTTTAGCAGATGGGCCTGAGGACACATGGGACAAGACAAGGGGAAGTTAACAATGTCACCTGCTGAGAAGTCTAACAAGTGTAGTAATGAAATACACCAGCAAAAAAAGTATCTTACAGCTTAGGGAGAAGTGAAAGATCAAAACTAATTTGTAGCAGATAAACATTAACTTGTTATATATTATATTAAGGTTTGAAACGTACAGTAGAAAACACTGTTAAAACAAAGCATGTTACAACAGTCCACAGTCTGCCCTACCTAGTTAGATTATATAAATCTGTCAAACTGATAACGCAAATCTCATAACAGTAGCACGTCACTATTTCATATCTCATTGCTAACACAGCGGGTTTGCTGACAGTCCTCTAAAACAGTTGTCTACAGTTGACATTCAATTGCTCTCAAGTGAACTGTCCCATGAACAAAAAACATCCATCAAGTCATTAACATCCATCTCCTGTTTCTGCGCTCCCTGGTGAATACAAAGCTGCGTTCTGTATTTGCGTACGCGTTCTGCGTTCTGACATACTGTATTTGATTCCGGTGAACTTATAAAATTCCTGTTGTCGTGGACAGCTGAATCTGAGGGTATGTTTATCTGCCACATGTCAGATTTTTTTTTTTCATCAATTGTACAGCCTCTTTATACATTATTTGTATTCCTTCTGTTTAGGTCTTGATCATTTTATTGTTGATTTGAATTGACCGCAACAGAAAAGATAATTTCCTACCTTGTTGTGGTACTGCAACATTTGAGTGATTATTCTGATCTTTGGATGGTAGTTCTTGATAGATATTACTCTGTAAATAGAAGAAGCAGTTGTATTAATTTACAGGTCATTTAAAGCCAACATAAAACAGCATTGGCGGGGAAAAGAAAAAAGATAGAATATATACATTTTCAACTTGGTTTGTTTCTTTAGAAGTATAAATTTAGATTAAAGGTGCATTCAGTAATGTATTGCTTATTAAAAAACACAAAGATACACTTCAAAAGTTTGGGGGTTGGTAAAATTCTTTAATGTTTTTAAAAGAAGTCTCTTATGTTCACAGAGGCTGCATTTATTTGATTAAAAATAGAGTAAAACCAGTAATATTGTGAACGGTTTTCTATTTTAAGTTACTTAACATTTTTTGTGGAAACGGTGATACCATTTTTCATGATTTTTTTGATGATTTCAAACTTCAAATAAAATATATTTGAAATACTTTTTTAAACAATTACATTTCTTTTTTTATCAATTTAATGCATCCTTGCTAAACAAAATTATTATTACTTTCTTACTGACCTCAAACTTTTGAACGGTAGTATACGAGCGGCACTTTTGAGAAATATCATTAAAATGATGTACACTCACATGAGACGAAGACTCTAGACATATTAATCTTCTAGAAAAATCTGTTTTATTCTGCATGGAGCAGGTCGCTCCCTCATATAAACAAAAACCTACTGAGTGCACCTTTAACCTCCAGGAGGACCGTCCCACAATTCACCATCGTAAGTCACTTTGGATTAAAAACAAGCATCTGCTGAATGAATAAAAAATAAATTAATCTTTCATTTCCATAGAGAAGCCTGTGATATGTGGCGAAACGGTGTGATTTCCCTGTGAAATCCAGTCTGGATTTCTCTCCAGTCTCGTAAGAGAGGTGCAGAATTTATTTCCATATTAAGCTGCTCTATAACACATTAGTTCAAAAGAGCACTCCGAGACCTGCCTACATTAATATTTCATTTTCCAAATAGTCCAGCCTGCGTACAATTCTGTGCATTACTCGTGGCTAAAGAACATCTCCAGCATGAAAGGAGGAAGGGAAATATGTTTGCCTTCACTTCACACACACGTTTTCAGAGCAATATTACTTGACTCCGTCCCAAAGGAAATTCCTCCTGGCTCCTTTCATCTGTGTCCAGATATAACATGTGTGAATCTGACCTGAGACGCCGAGTATCCCATTCACACCTTCCTTTAACAGCACAGGAGGGTGAAAGACATCATCTTTTATACAGGAGGATGTCCCTAGTGAGTGTATGATGCTGCTGCCCACAAACATTAAAATAAGATGTGCTCAAATGTGTTGATAGCAAACGCAACCCTTCACCGAACTGACCTCATGATATTAGAGGCATCTTCAGCATCGGGGTCTGCACAGTATTTGTTTGCAAGAATCAAGCAGGCGTCCGCTGACTCGATCTGTACAAGATGAAGAAGAAGAGGTGACGCCTCAGTGTTCAGAACAGCATCAAAACATCAAAAATATGCTAACATTATTATCTATACAATTCTGTATCTGTATCCCGATTATTAAATTGTCAGATCAAACTGGAAGAAATGCTAAGTTTTTCTGAGGTTACCTTTACTCTTGCTAGATCATGCGGGTTGAGGACCGATCCTTGATAGAATTCCACCTGAGTGAAGTGACGTTTGAACAAGGCTTCCAGCTCAAGATTAGGGGAAATACTAATCGAGGAAAAGAAAGCGTGTCACTAATGAAGAAGACTTTTTTTGAGAATGCTTTAAGTTTATAGGAACAATGTGTCATTTGTGCACCACTAGCGGCTAACAAAAGAATGTCAAACCAACTTACTGGCTGATCTCTTTGTTATATAAAAACAGGCAACTCTATTTGATTTATGTGCTTTTCTTAGTAACATGCAGTCATTATATTCTTTACAGTGCGGAAAGGCTCCATCAAGATTATAAAAAGTATTCCAAAGGGAATTGTACTTACTTATGAAGAAAAACAATTTCTACATTGACATCATCCCTGTCCTTGTGTAGGAAGTCTTTAAGGAAGTTGGAAACACTTTCGAGCGTGATATGACCACAGACCACAATGTGCCTGTAAGGGGGAAAATTCAGCTGAAGAGTGCAACATAAAATAAAACAAAACTCTGGCATATCCTAAAAAGGAGCATAAAGTCATAATAACCAAAAATGTCTTGAAAACATTAAATGCTGCGGCTTTCAAATATTCACTGTCCGTTATAGTCATAACAGCACATGTTGTTTTACCTCATATTTATAAACATGGTTTAAAACATTAAATGAAGTGCTTTGAACTTTTCAGGACAAACAAAATTGAATCTTACTTTTTAATGTTGCATCGTCAAATGTTCTTAATAAGCCGTGTCTCTGTAGCCAAACCCCCCCTGTGCTAGGACGCATGTTGACATGCACATCAATAATAAACTGACAAGTATCGGAACCCCCGTCAAAAGCGGTTAAATTGTTTTTGGATCTGTGGCTGCCATGAACTCTAACCGTGACTTCTCCGGACAGGCACTGAATGAAAAACTTGCAATATCAGATGGAACAAACAAACAGACTCAACTGGATTGTTCCAGAGGTCACGGTTTTCTGGGGCTCATTTATTCTGCCTCCATAGTAAGATCTAGTTTCATACTCTAGAGCCGTTCCAAAACCTAGTAGTGAGCCGCCTTGACATCTTCTGGCTATATCAGCAGCACTCAAACAGCGCTTCTGTGATGTATTAGCTAAAGCTAAGGATGCCATAATTGAAATAAGCAATAATCACACAATAAACTAATTACTTGACATTGAGCAACTTACATTTTAGATTCAATATAGTCAGTTGTATATTTTCGCATTGCCAACAAAAATAAAAGCTAAACAAGCAATACACAATAATGATGTTCAATTCCTGAATGAGTATGTCTTCTTAATTAGGTTGGTTGGGTAATTGATTCAGAGACTCACTCTTAAAGACAGTCACTATTTTTTATTCCTAAATGAATCAATGTTTTTTAACAAATCAGTTTTATTGTTATTCTGTGACATGCAAGTGTTCCATTTTTGATTAAATTTGTATTTTTTAACAAATAATTCAGGTAATTTACTCGTGAAGACACTCATTCATTTACATTTCTGCATAAATCAGTTTTTTTTTTCTTAAATCAGTAGAGTGAATAATTCAGAAGCTCACTCATGAAGAAACTCACTTGTTTAATTTTTTAATTAATTTAGTTTAGTCAATGATTCAATGACTCACTCATAAAAGACATTTGTTTAATTTATGAATGCATCCGAGTATGAATTAATCTGTTACGCCGGTTTCACGCTGCATGCGTAAGCAGCGCGTATTTTTTTCGGCGCTCATGTTAACAGATTATTTACACCGCACGCAGAGGCAGAGCGGCAGCGCGTAGCAGGAGCAGAGCAGAAGCGGCAGTGCCGCAATCGTTTCGGCGCTGAGTCTATTTTTGCTGCGCCGCTTACGCTGAATTAAAGCTACAGTGTATTGTTCTTGATCAAGATTGACCTGATTAACACGAAAAATAACAAATTTCACCATAAAATCATGTAAGTGAGGTGTTACGTATTTCACAATCACCATATGAAAAAATAAAATGCACAAAAACGCATCACATCCACGAGTTTTTGCCCAAACTTCAAAGGTCTGTTAAATTAATAAAACTAGAGGCATTTGTTAACTTTAAAATTACTTTTTTATCATGTAAACTACCTATATACAGCATGTTATTTACATATGTGTGTGTGACAGAGGGGAGGGAGACACGGTCGCATCGCAGCAGAGTATGCTGGCCATATCATACATCAAAGCACATGAAAAAATACTATAGTAATTTATAGTAAATACTATAGTGTTTTTGAAGCATACTATAGTAAAGTACTTGAATTAATTTGTTGTGGTAATTCTATAGTTGCTGTGGTAATATAACAACTATAGCAATATAAACAAATTACTTTCCCAATACTGTACTAAGTTTTCTACAACTATAGGGTATATTACTACAATACACAATAGTTTACTGTAGTTAAAAACTAAAGTATACTACAGTATTTATTACAGTTATCAGTTCACTATAGTTAATACAACAGTATGCTATAGCATTCATTAACAAAGTGTTGTAAATATATACAGTATAATACACTTTAATATAGTATGGTTCAAAAACACAATAGTATTTACAAATTACTATAGTATTTTTCATGCCCACAGTGTTCGAAGGAAATCGCTGGGAAATACGACAAAAATGACGATACTCGTCTGTATTGCAGTACACAAGCCGCGGTTCAGCTGCGCGTGACAAACACTGCCAGTGTGAAAGCACGATGGGCGCGCGCTGCTCATGCTCTGCATACGCATCGCTACTGCGCCGCCTCCGCACTGCTTGTACATCCAGTGTGAAACAGCCGTTAGTCAGTGATTCAGGGACTCACTCAAAATCCATCCCATATTTCATTACTGAATAAATCAGTGTGTTTGAACAAATCAATTTAGTAAATGATTCAATGACTCAAAGAAAGTCATGTGTCGCCACCTACTGGCACAGCAATGTAACCTGCAGAAAGAGTCACTGAAAAATCCCTCAACTGAAGGTTGCGTTTTTAAGCCTTTAAACTATATACCAAACTACACACTAATGCACTTTAAATTACACACCAAAGTTGTTCTCAAGAGTTTTTTCATGTCTGCAATGATCTGACTCGTATAAAAGATTATGGCCCATCATTACTATCCTAACAACTTAATGGCCACTTCTATTACTGTTGCAGAACAATAACAATGCTTTATTTGTCAAGCAGGGCTTCTATGTAACAGGAGGTTAAAGAGTTGAGCTTTAGCCATGGGGTTTTGCGGATCACTTCACTTCCCATGCTGGATTACTCCAATACTGCTGTGGTCAAAGTCTCAAGAGCTTTAACTATGCACGGTCATCAATCTAAATCTGTCCAAACTAACTCTCTCTTTTCCTCAGCAGACATGATGTGCTCATGACTTTACAAAGAACAGGGGCTGCTGACCTTAATTGTAACTGGGTGTGTGTGCCTGTACACTCTCAGTTGTAGGAGAGGTGCTTATTTGTGCTCAGATACAGGGCAAACATTAAGCGGATCTCTGTTTGCCGGAGGGATGCGATGAGGCTTTATGGGTGCAGTGTCTGGATGCTATCACACATAATGATCTTCACAGATCTGGCCTCTTGTATTTAATGAGTGGTAGTAATTGCATGCATTACTGTCCTGGGATGAGAAGACTCAGTTGATGGCTTGGTGTAAAGCCAACAGCGTCTGGCAAAGGGGTGGCTTGATGAGAGACACATTATTCATGTTTTCCTATTTCCAAAAAAATGCCCGTTTGAGAGCTTTAGTTAAATCAAAGAGTTTTGTATGACAATGCCCTCACTCTTTTTACTCTAGAACAGAGTCTCTGGTATGGATACAAACACACTCTGTCTCGCTTAGTCAGAACATCTTGTCTAATGTTTTGGATGAGCTATTCAGTGGTGCGCTGACTGTGCTAATGATTGTGTTTCACCATGCGGGGGGTTGTTTTTTTTTTTTTTTTTTTTCAAGTTTACGGTACCGCCAATGAAAGCAATAACAGATGTAAAATCATACAAAAGAGTATTAGATAAGACTGATGTCATTACGTGATGCCTAAACCTTCATAACTATTTCTGTGCTTGCGTAAAAGTGCACTCAGTAACACATAAGGTCAGTAAGACCCCAGCTGAACTTTTGTGAACTTTCTATTCAGCAAAAATAGAAATAGTGTAAAAATAGTATTAAAAATAGTATAAATAATTACTGTGAAAAAACAGCATTTTAACAAGAAAAAAAACCTTAAACAATTAAATACTGGTGAAAAAAAAACAACTTAAAATCTACACATTTAAGATGTCTTCAACTTAAAATACACACTAACAACACTATACTGTGAACAATACACAGTGAAGAGAACACTTGGGCTACAACACAATGTTACGCACGATAAGGTGAAATAAAACAAAGAATGTGCACAAACTGAGCAAGCAAATGCAGAAGGGCAGTTACCCAGCATGCATTGTGAATCATGCCGAATAAAAATGAAAAAATAAAGCACCAAAAATATGGAAATCACAACCAAAATGTAAAAGAAATTAAAAACCACAAGCTCGAACATCAGCCTCAGCAGCGAAACCATTGATACTGCTCTAATCCTTAAACTGAGTCGAACGAAAAGTGTCCGGTCTGTTTCTGCGCTCATCACAGACTTTTATAATCAACAATGTTTTCGGAAAAGCTGTGTCTAAATGATAGCTGTGAGGAGAAAGATGTGTGATGAAAGGGGTGTATGCCTGCCCTTGTCTTCAAACTAAGAGAGAACAGAGCTTGAGATGGACAACATGTGTAGTCCACATGGGGCCAGGGCTCCATCATCATTACAATAAACAACTTGATGCAGGGGGACAATAATGCATTTAATTTGACAACTCTTTAGCCAGTAACACCTCCTTAAACTACTGTAATTATTCAAAAACACTCCATTATGTCATATCTGACTGCAATTTCCCTACATATGCTGTAAAGCTGAGTATTGCTCAGAAATAGCCAGATATTCAACACTCTGGGTACCAAATATAAAAAGTTAAGTACAGACCTTTAAAAAACATATTGACTGACCTGCAATCTAAATAGGTAAATATGGTTATTGTGGTGGCTAACTGCTGCACATCTCAAGAAGTCAGTTTTAATTTCTCTCGTGTGGTTTGTTTTACATCATCTACTCATTTACTACCTGCATTTTGACAAATTCAATTGTAGGAAATATGAACATGGCGTGGTTTCTGAAGGGCACAAATGTTTGCATACCAATTATATAGTTAAATTATCCTTCTGGGACCCAGCTCTGTGAAGGGTAATAGGATTTCCAAATTCAGTCTAAACTCTAAGTGTAAAATACATTCTAGGCTTTACAGAGACATCACATATTTAGGAGTTATTATCAGTTATATTATCAATTATATATTGTCAATCATTTTTAAACAGTTTCTTGTAAATAAACATGGGATTTCTATGAAACATGCACAGTTTCACAGAATTACAATTTGCCTCAAAAACACACATTGACAAATTAGACAGGTCAGGAACATCTATTTTTTGTCCATATTTATACAAATTATCTCTGGTGTAATAAAACCAGAAAGTAAACATTACATAAATAAATCTGTAACATCTTTTAACATATTAGAGAACTTAAGTAGATAGTTCATCCAAAAAGGCAAATAATGTCAATGTCATAATTTCCTCATCCTCATGTCGTTCCAAACCTACATTACTACTGTTTTAGTATTATTTATACACTATTAATAAACACTATTATTTATTGATAATTGAAATTCATTTTTACGTTTTGCTTTATAATTTTATGTACCTGTCATTTTATTATTTCTATTTATTTTCTATTTAAATTGTATTTTTACTTACATTTTAGCTTCATTTTACTTACATTTTACAGAAACTTATTTTATTTGTATGGTGCCCAGCACATGACATGCATGAAAAAAAAAAATGTCCACGACATAATTTACGACATAATACCTCATACCTCATGTGTGCACAATTTACTAAATTATTCCCTCGTTTTAATTAAATCGCACACAATATAATTTGTTCCCTCAATTTGATTCAACTAAAACATGGCCACAATTTAGTAAAACGAGGGAACTACTTATGTCATGTGCACAATTTAACCTTCCCCCCCCCTGCATGTCACATGTGGGGCTCCGTATATTTCAGTTAGTTGCCATGCATTTTTAACATGCAACATTTTTTTCTAGTTTATTTGAGCTTTCTTTAGATTTAGTTAAAAATAATACTGACTGTATAATTTACTTTCTTCTGTTCTTTCAGTAAAAGAGATATTTTAAAAATCACTAAAAAACAAAATTACATAGACAGTTTTCTACATATTTTCTTTTGTGTTCCACAGAAGGAAGTAAGTCGCAGAATGAAATGTAAATGATGACAGCATTTTCATTTTTGTGTGAACTATCCATTTAACTAGTTTGGATCATGTACAGTGGGTACGGAAAGTATTCAGACCCCCTTAAAATTTTCAATCTTAACAATATTGCAGCCATTTGCTAAAATCATTTAAGTATTTTTTTTCCTCATTAATGTACACACAGCACCCCATATTGACAGAAAAACACAGAATTGTTGACATTTTTGCAGATTTATTAAAAAAGAAAACTGAAATATCACATGATCCTAAAGTATTCAGACCCTTTGCTGTGACAACTCAGGTGCTGTCCATTTCTTCTTATCATCCTTTAGATGGTTCTACACCTTCATTTTAGTCCAGCTGTGTTTTATTATACTGATTGGACTTGATTAGGAAAACCACACACCTGTCTATATAAGACCTTAAAGCTCACAGTGCATGTCAGAGCAAATGAGAATCATGAGGTCAAAGGAACTGCCTGAAGAGCTCAGAGACAGAATTGTGGCAAGGCACAGATCTGGCCAAGGTTACAAAAACATTTCTGCTGCACTTAAGATTCCTAAGAGCACAGTGGCCTCCATAATCCTTAAATGGGAAGACGTTTGGGACGACCAGAACCTTCCTAGAGCTGGCCGTCCGGCCAAAACTGAGCTATCGGGGGAGAAGAGCCTGGTGAGAGAGGTAAAGAAGAACCCAAAGATCACTGTGGCTGAGCTCCAGAGATGCAGTCGGGAGATGGAGAAAGTTGTAGAAAGTCAACCATAACTGCAGCCCTCCACCAGTCGGGGCTTTATGGCAGAGTGGCCCGACGGAAGCCTCTCCTCAGTGCAAGACACATGAAAAAACACCTGAAGGACTCCAAGATGGTGAGAAATAAGATTCTCTGGTCTGATGACACCAAGATAGAACTTTTTGGCCTTAAATCTAAGCGATATGTGTGGAGAAAACCAGACACTGCTCATCACCTGTACAATACCAGTCCCAAACAGTGAAGCATGGTGGTGGCAGCATAATGCTTTGGGGGTGTTTTTCAGCTGCAGGGACCGGACGACTGGTTGCAACGAGGGAAAGATGAATGCGGCCAAGTACAGGGATATCCTGGACGGAAACCTTCAACAGAGTGCTCAGGACCTCAGACTGGGACAAAGGTTTACCTTCCAACAAGACAACAAGCCTAAGCACACAGCTAAAATAACGAAAGGAGTGGCTTCACAACAACTCTGTGACTGTTCTTGAATGGCCCAGCCAGAGCCCTGACTTAAACCCAATTGAGCATCTCTGGAGAGACCTAAAAATGGCTGTCCACAACGTTTACCATCCAACCTGACAGAAATGGAGAGGATCTGCAAGGAGCAATGGCAGAAGATCCCCAAATCCAGGTGTGAAAAACATGTTGCATCTTTCCCAAAAAGACTCATGGCTGTATTAGATAAAAAGGGTGCTTCTACTAAATACTGAGCAAAGGGTCTGAATACTTAGGACATGTGATATTTCAGTTTTTCTTTTTTAATAAATCTGACAAAAAATGTCAACAATTCTGTGTTTTTTGTCAATATGGGGTGCTGTGTACATTAATGAGGAAAAAAAATTAATTAAATGATTTTAGCAAATGGCTGAAAAATAACAAAGAGTGAAAAATTTAAGGGGGTATGAATACTTTCCATACCCACTGTATATTAAGTCGAAGTTGAGATCCACTAATTTACATGAAATGCCTATTAACTGCATTTTCAGAATGTGTATAGGTATATTTTCAAAGACATGACACAAACATTATTTCATAATTACATTTACATTTAAATCATTACATTCATTTAAAACACTAAAACATTCTCTATTTTTCTGTTTGTGATTTTTTTATTTATTTTTTGCTGGGTCCCAGCAGGTTATACATAAATGCAAAATCCTGTTATAGTTCAGCATTATAACTAGCAGGACAATGCAGTAAGCTGTCCAACATCACAGACTATTCATCAGACTGTCAGCTATGCATGGATAGTTCTCCACGCACACCTAAGCTGAAGTCAGAGAACCAGATGACTGAACCTCTATTGATCTCACTCATTTTAATGCGTTGTGAGAAGCATATCAGTAATGGCATTTCTATATGCCATACTGTCCTCTTTTCAACTCTTACTCCATGCATGCGGATGCCAACACAGGCCTGGTCTGTGGGGGCAAGCGGTGCCGGCTCCACGTTCTTGGTGTGGCTTAGATTCTGGAGAGAAGCTCAGAGGCGGCACATGAGCTCAGAGTTCACTCAGGGTTTATGTCAGTTTCAGCAGTGCTCTAATGGAAACCACAGAGACCCCGACCTGATCCAACAGAACGCTGCTCTATATTACAGTCATAGATCCAGATCTGCGTTCCTATTCTGATGGTTAAACGCTACGCTGAACACACGCTGACATCAACAGCATCACAAACCTGGCTGTTGCATGGTTTCAATAGCAGAGATTACACTTCAAACTACTGCTAGGCTCGGCACACCATGACCGTACTGTCAGGACTCAAATAATTAAATGTATAAATGAATACAATATTACTAAAAAGCTAAATGGCCTCTAAAAAGAAACATTACAGCTATATTACATTTTTAGTTGACAAATTACAGATTTACTTGACAAAGATGGTTGTTAAGAAGCACTTCAGTACACTGAGAGCACACTTTTAACAAAACTTGTGTGCTGTGTTAAAGGGACTCTTTAGTATACAGACTATGACTACAATTATAGTTACACACTACTAGTCAAAAGTTTGTGCTCAGTAAGATTTGTTTTGAAAAACATCTCTTATGCTAAACAAGGCTGCATTTATTTGATCAAAAATACTGTACAAAATATTCTGAAATATTATAACTTAAAATAACCCTTTTCTATTTTAATACATTTTAAAATGTAATTTATTTATGTGATATTACTCCTGCCTTCAGAGTCATATGACTCTTTAGAAATCATTATGCTGATTTGCTGCTCAAGAAACATTTCTTATTATCAATGTTGAAAACGGTTGCATTGCTTCATATTTTTGTGGAAACTGTAACACTTTTTTCAAGATCAAGATTTATTTGAAATTTGTAGAAATGTTTTGTAACAATATATATTAAAAGTTGTTACTGTCACTTACAGATATCAATTTATTGCATCCTTTCTGAATAAAAATATATATTTCTTAAATTCTTACCGGCCCAAAACTTTTGAATTGTATGGTGTATATATATATGGTATATATTGTCCATCACAAACCACACTGATTATAAACATAACAGTTTCATTAATAAGACTTCTCTAATTGCTTTGAAAAAAAAAAAGGCATGTCATCTGTCTTTAGGAGCATTACAGATTCATAAATCTCTTGGTTCATTTGAATCAGCCAAAGAGAAAAATTTACTGATATTGACGAATTCACCGCAAGTTTGCACATTAGACTATAAATTATGATATTTTTATGTCAGATTTACTGTCATAAGCACAAATCTGAACCCTGTTAGCATGTACAAAGGGATGAAAGTGAATGCCATATTCAACATTCATATATATATTATTATATATTATTATATATATATATATTTATATATATAGTATTAAATTTGGATGTTTAAGAAGAAGCTCTGGTTTTTATTGCTGCACTGTTGTTCCTACAAATATGATGAGAATACTGTTAGACTGCATTTAAAATTATCCATAATTCTTTGTTTTAAAGTCAAGCTAATCTCTACACCAAACATTATTACAATCAGAGTTTACATATCATTTTTGCAGCCTCAAACGTTTATTCATAAACACCTACTCATGGATTTAAAAAAATGGCTCTTGGACATTTGTGAGTTTATGCAAAATTACACTCTAAACGTATGTATTTTGCACCAGCCTGAGCTTGTCGGAAATGTGCTGACAGTGGAAATAAATATCCCAACATATTTATTTCAAGGTGTCGTGATGTGTCTGTTCATGAGCACACAGTCCCATGTATATTTAAACAATAAGGCGAAGCCTGTTGCCTGTCTTTCTGCTCGGCCAGAGAGCTGGAGCCTACTGTAATTGCAACCAGATGCAAGCATAGCCAGAGAGAAAGAAAGTGAGAGAAAGGGAGAGGCCTTCTCTCAACACCAGACTGCCAATCCAAACGTGGGGCTGAGGCCAAACATAACATTTCATCAATCTTGTTTCACTGACAGCGAAACAGCATCAAACAAAGAGGCTCTTAATGGCTTTCTCCCGGCTTAGTATTTGCCCTCAAATTCAGATGATGAAAGCCGGACGTGACCGTGGGCCTGTTTCACGCTGCGAAATGGGTTGGGAAAGAGCGCGCAAGAGAGATAGAGGGGGCTCTGGAACGTAAACGTGAGAGTTCGGGAGAATCGCTGTGCTGATGACAGGGCCGTGTTTGAGCCAGAAACAAGTGGGGGGGTTTCAAAATATCCACATTCACATTCAGGGGTCATCTTTGAAAAGGAAAAGAAAAAACGGGACATAGTAAAAGTACCAAGCGGGGCAAAAAAGCAAGCCAATTGCAATGGAGCAGCTCCAGTGCGAGAGCTGAGGTATCCAGGCATTCAGGGTGTGTGCTGACTGAAGATCAGGGCCAGAGTCATGTCACACAGAGATGAGGTGAAGGGCCAGCAGTGACGCACAGCCAGAGAGGCTTTTCTCACTGCAGCATGCAAACTAAAAAGCCAACATACGTCCATTCACAGAGAGCATGTGAGAGATGGGTCAAGCATGATGAGCAGAACTCAGAGAACAAAAAACTGAAACAAACACAAGACAATGATGACACTAAGTGAACAGCGTTTTTTTTTTTCTGAGTATAAACTAGTGATCTTCTATCATTCACTGTGCTCTTTTCATTTCAAATGCAAAACAAACACTGATTCTACAGTAGCACATAACAGATGGAAAAGCAACAGTCACTGTAATGAAATTAAAATGCAGCAGATGCGTTAGGGAAAAGAAGCCACAGACACAGACCAAAGGGCATGGACATGCTCTACCTCGTCCTGTTTACCCTTCGCCCCCCCCAATGGCCACGGATCCAGTACCAGTGTGCCAGTTTACTGATACTCTCGTTTTCTACTATCTTTTTTGTCTGCACTAACCCCCTCTCTATCTGAGACGGGGGCGTGTGAGTCACACAACCACACCTGGTTCTGGATTTTGACTTACTTTCTGCCTCGTGTCGCGTTATAACTCCCTCCGAATTTCTTCCGATTAAGGATGAGAGCAGCAATTTCTGGCACGTAGCGAGCAAACATGGCCTACATGCATGGAACAGAAAAAGAAAAGTGCATGCAAAGAGGGGTTCTGCTGTGACCAAAGCCACAGAGCCACCTGGAATACTTACTTTCTGCCATTTACCGCACTATAGGAACCACCATATTTCTTGCGGTTTCCTATTAACTCTATGATTTCAGGGACGTAGCTGGCAAACATGGCCTAAGGAGAAGATAAGAGACAGAAGCAGAGGCTAAAAAAGAGAGCGGAGAGACCCGTCCGAGTCTGGACTTTTTTCCCCCCCCAACCTCTGAGGTGCAGAAATTGACATGTGTTTGCTCCAAAAACAAAATGATCTAGCTTGGTAATATGTCTGTTTTTTATTCAAATAATAAAAAAAATATTTTAGAAATCAAAAAATGTCCATTGTGCTTCTGAAAAGATCTGAAAAAATTCCAATTGAGGGGAAAATGGAATAATGGACAAAAGGCCTCCTTTGGAGACACTCCATTGGTTTGGAGACAATTTAAAAAAAAAGTTTGTCGTGCTGCCCATCTGTATTTTCTCTGACAGCACAAAAACATCTTCTGAGAAGGAAGAGAAAGAAGAAAAAAAACCTACATGCCATGTTTTGTCCAACAAACACTAATGCAGTGGCAAGTGGATTTGAATAGTCCAGCCTGATCGCCCACAGCTGCAAAGCACATTAAGACTCATTAGTGTGCTTCAAATGAGCTGGATGCACTTTGCAAGATTGCAGCCTTGACAAAGTTCTGTTTTATCTCCACGCTATGTGTGTTACTAGGGATCTTAATCCCCGAGTTGTCAGTCTGACCTCCCGAAGAGAGTTGTGAGAGGTTCTTCACCTCTCTCTAGGGCCCTGATGAATTATGACATCTGCCTGATCAGATCTGACGGTTTACAACATTTCCATACTGAAGTCATTAATTGAACACCTGATATAAAGCAGAGCAGTGATTATTTCCAGCCCTCCTCAAAAACAAAAAGAAATAGCAGATTGCTATGGAAACTTCTGGACAGAACTGAAGCACATCTGTCCTGCATTATGTCTATATAAGCTTCACATGAGACCTTCTAAATGCCTGTGGATGATCTATACCTTGATCTTGAGTCTGTTAACCACCTAAACACTAAGGCTAGGCAATATATATTGATTCTTGAATCTGAATATTTTTTATGAGTATGAATTTCTTTTTAACTGTTTCTATGAACAAGTTTCAAAATGACATCATTATTCAAAAATGATTCACTGTAAAATGTGATCGTAAGGAACTATTCTACCTAATCTAACCCCCATTGCTTTCAATAGTTGGTATCAATTTTGGTATTTTACTTCTTGCCATCAATCAACTATTTGAAGTAACGGTTTCTCTGATTGATGACAAAATTGACATTTTCCACTTGTAAATAATTTTACCAAAAACTTCCTGCAGAACATAAACATCTAGTCTTTATCTGTTATTTCTATGTATATTTTCCAGTATCTTCATCTGAAGTTACTCTGCTGTACATGCAGTTATAAGAGAGTTTTTTTGGCTGCTGTTGCTATGGTGACACTCAAGCAGGACTATGGGCCATCCGACTGCCACTGTGTTTGTTGGAATTCGGGGATGGAAACAGAAGGATGGGATCTCCTGAAACCGCAAAACTGTTTTAAGAGAATAGCAACAACATTATTGTAAAAATACATTTCTTTAAAATGCTCATTTAAATGCAATAAACTTAATGAGGGGTAGTGCATACAGCATCTACAAAAATTTACAAAATGCATGTACATTTCATCTTAACTTGGGCTGTAATGGTCAAACAAGGTAATGGATCTTAACGGCAGGGGAGTAAACATTACAAAGACAATGGACATATACAATATGACAAAAACAGTGTTAAAATTTGGGCTATCATGAAGACTGTGGTATGGTAAAAACAGTGTTATAATTGTGGAAAGACAACAGTTATGAAAGTGTCAAATCACAGGAGTTCTGCATGATTTTTTAGATGGTAGTTGTTTGCATTGGGGAAGGGGAGGGGTGCAGGAGTGCCAACAAGAGGAAAAGTGATTTTACCAGACCACCGAGAATGAAGAAGACCATGAAAAGGCGTCCAAGAGTGGTTCTTGCATAGACGTCTCCATATCCCACCGTGGACATAGTGACCATTAATAAGTACACACATTCCCAATATGAGAGCGGTTGAGAGTTTTGGAAGTTTTCCCATGGATCCCCTGAGTTTTCCACCTGCCAGAGGAAGGAGAGTGAAGAGTGAATTACTGACAGATCAAAGCACGATCCTCTACAGCCATCTACTGTCCATACAGAAAATCACAAGGATGAATTGTGAGAGCAACCAAACTGAGGATTTAGTGGCGATCAGAGTCTCTGCTGCCATCCAGTGGCACAGATGCCCTCTGATGAAAACAAAACGAAACAAAAACACGAAAAAAGAACCACAAAACACTGAACCTTCAGATAAACGACAACACAAACCACATACGCCACAAAGGGACAGACGTGACGCTCGCTTAGGAGCTTTTTCCTCCCACGAATCTGCATGTGCTCTCCTTTCTCTGTCATTTCTCCAGGGCATGGGGAGAGAGGGGAGCGTGTGTGTGTTTTTTCACTCACCAGATGAATGAATCCTGCAGCAGTGAGCCATGTGCTTATGAAGATGGAACACAGGTTCACCAGCTTGATGGAATTACTGTGAGAGACGAGAGTTACATCACACCTCTCAAAGTGAAACGCATCACACTGACGTACAGATCAGTCAGTCATCTACTGAGCCCAACACACACACACGAGCGATGCCTTGCCTTGACGCTGCTCGCTGGGAGTGAACACACAGGTTATCAGCAAATAAATCAGAAGACAGTGGGATCCCGAGGATGACCGACGCATATTGGAGCTAAGTCAAGTCTAAAGGAGCATTTACACTGAATTTCGGTATCTGTTCCACGGTGGTGTGAATTTTGCACTAAACTCATGTCGCCTCAAATCAGCACTCTCACAAAAATACAAATTATCTCCGATCACTGCAAATCACTATCAATGTGAACGCCCCTTCTATAGCAGCCAATGAGATCAAATACCATGGTGCAAATGCAACGTCCTGTTGACAGCTGTGTCAGTTCGGTGTGATATATCTAAGCAATTTCCCTCAACTGAAAAACGAGATGGCAGCTAAAATAAATGAAACGTCCAGCAGTTTTACAACCACCGAGTTGGGTGCTGACTGCTTTTTCTCCAATTCCTTTCTGATTCATTGACATATTTACGAAATACCACTGAGGTGTCAGGAGGTGCTCATCTGTCATGTGTGTGACAGCCTGTCGGAGGAGGAATCAATCAGAGGCCTTTCTGCTTCACACTCCTGCATTCATCAGGCTGGAGGGTGGCCCTGTTCTCTTACCTACAGCATGCTAAATGCACACGTTAAACATTCTGCTCAGCTACGAGCCCTGCAGGCTTCTGGGTCAAAGCCGCAGAGGTGTGTGGAAAGCGATGGAAGGGACACCGGAGACTCCTAAGGAGCTGTAGAGACTGTGTGTGTTGATACCAGCGGAGTGGAGCTTTTGAAACTGAGAGAGGTGCGTGATATGTTGTCGGCCTTACCTTGTTTTTAAGATATTCAAAAACTGTAAAATTTCTGAGAACTGTATCAATCTCAAGGCTCTTAGAAACCTCAGACCTGCAAGAGAAAAGAGAAAAGCAGACGAGGATCAATAAAAAGGATCGAGTGTTATTCAAAGCAATCTGTGAGTTCAAAATGGAACCCAAGATTCCTGCACATTGATTCTACATTCAGTTTTTTAAGAACCCAGAATTGGTAAGAACAGGGCTGGACTGGGACAAAAAATCGGCCCAGGCATTTTTTGGTCCAGGCGGCACACCACCATTCATATATATAAAGACATGATATAATTTACTTTACATTAGTAATTGAGCAGACGCTTTTATCCAAGCAATTACAAATGAGGACAATAAAAAGCGCAGTCAAAAGAACAAGAGCAACAATATATAAGTGCTATGACAAGTCTCGGTTTAGCCTAACGCAGTACATGTAGCAAAGTGTGTATATATATATATATATACACAGTGTATACAGTGGGTATGGAAAGTATTCAGACACCCTTAAATTTTTAACTCTTTGTTATGGCAGCCATTTGCTAAAATCATTTAAGTATTTTTTTTCCTCATTAATGTACACAAATCACCCCATATTGACAGAAAAACACAAAATTGTTGACATTTTTGCAGATTTTTTAAAGAAAAACTGAAATATCACATGGTACTAGTATTCAGACCCTTTGCTGTGACACAAATATATTTAACTCAGGTGCTGTCCATATCTTCTGATCATCCTTGAGATGGTTCCACACCTTCATTTGAGTCCAGCTGTGTTTGATTCTACTGATTGAACTTGATTAGGAAAGCCACACACCTGTCTATCTAAGACCTTACAGCTCACAGTGCATTGTCAGAGCAAATGAGAATCATGAGGTAAAAGGAACTGCCTGAAGAGCTCAGAAACAGAATTGTGGCAAGGCACAGATCTGGCCAAGGTTACAAAAAAAATTTCTGCTGCACTTAAGGTTCCTAAGAGCACGGTGGCCTCCATAATCCTTAAATGGAAGACTTTTGGGACAACCAGAACCCTTCCTAGATCTGGCCGTCCAGCCAAACTGAGCTATAGGGGGAGAAGAGCCTTGGTGAGAGAGGTAAAGAAGAACCCAAAGATCACTTTGGCTGAGCTCCAGAGATGCAGTCGGGAGATGGGAAAAGTTGTAGAAAGTACAACCATCACTGCAGCCCTCCACCATGCGGGGCTTTATGGCAGAGTGGCCCGAAAGAAGCCTCTCCTCAGTGCAAGACACAAATGGAGTTTGCTAAAAAACACCTGAAGGACTCCAAGATGGTGGGAAATAAGATTCTCTGGTCTGATGAAGCCAAGATAGAACTTTTTGGCCTTAATTCTAAGCAGTATGTTTGGAGAAAACCAGGCATGCTCATCACCTGTCCAATACAGTCCCAACAGTGAACCATGGTGGTGGCAGCATCATGCTGTGAAGGTGTTTTTCAGCTGCAGGGACAGGAAGACTGGTTGCAATCGAGGGAAAGATGAATGCGGCAAGTACAGGGATATCCTGGACGAAAAAACCTTCTCCAGAGTGCTCAGGAACTCAGACTGGGCCGAAGGTTTACCTTCCAACAAGACAATGACCCTAAGCACACAGATAAAATAATGAAGGAGTGGCTTCACAAAACTCTGTGACTGTTCTTGAATGGCCCAGCCAGAGCCTGACTTAAACCATTGAGCATATCTGGAGAGACCTAAAAATGGCTGTCCACCACCGTTTACCATCCAACCTGACAGAACTCGAGAGGATCTGCAAGGAGGAATGGCAGAGCATCCCCAAATCCAGGAGTGAAAAACTTGTTGCATCTTTCCCAAAAAAACTCATGGCTGTATTAGATCAAAAGGTGCTTCTACTAAATACTAAAGGGTCTGAATACTTAGGACCATGATATATTTCAGTTTTTCTTTTTTAATAAAAAATGTCAACAATTCTGTGTTTTTCTGTCAATATGGGGTGCTGTGTGTACATAATGAGGAAAAAAAATTAACTTAAAATATTTTAGCAAATGGCTGCAATATAACAAAGACTGAAAAATGTAAGGGGGTCTGAATACTTTCCGTACCAACGTTACACCAACACACACACACACACACACACAAGAAAAAACAAGTGCTAGAATGAAAAATCGAAGCTAGGGTTTTTTTTTAAAAAAAAAGAAGACAAATATATCGTATTGGCCCGAATATAAGACGACCTTGATTATAAGACGACCCCCCTTTTCCAGATGTACCTTTTGAAAAAAAGGCTTTTTAAAAAACAAATCTAATTTTTTCTCAGTAAAACACATTTTGTCTTCAATTATTTTCATATTGCATATTTTTCCTATTTTAATTTTTGTTTTGAAAGTATGGTTAAAAACTGGTAAAATGTACCAACAATCACATTTAAAAAATATACACTTTTTGATATACCATTAAAAAAAAAAAAAAAAAAAAGCAGGTAGCCCATCTGAATTATGACATTTAGGCTATCCATCTAATAGTAGCCTCCCAAAATCTTATTAACAGTAGAAGTTAAATATTACCGTAGTCTTCAAATCTGGGTACCGTCTTACGTTTTAAAATCACAAAGAGAATTTGGTCCCATCAGGCTAACGTGACAATCACAACTCATGCAGCTGTAAGGTTTATTTTTCTTTTGTTTTTACTCGCGATCATTACAACACGCATTACATTACATATTTCATGGCACACTCGTTTTATGCGTATTTGGCGCCACCTATTGTTGTGGGTGTATTATTGACATGTCAAAGTCTAGACCCTGAATATAAGACGACCACATTTTTTCAGATGTATTTCCAAGAAAAAAAACATCGTCTTATATTCGGGTCATACGGTAGATAAAGAGAATTCAAATGAGAATAGAGAGTGCTAGAGTTAGAGGGTCAAATAAATGTGGAACAGATGTGTTTTTAGTCGTTGCTTGAAGATGGCTAAGGACTCAGCTGATCTGATTGAGTTGGACAGGTCATTCCACCAGGAGGGAACAATTAATTTAAAAGTCCGTAAAAGTGATTTTGTGCCTCTTAGATGGCACAATAATACGCCGTTCACTTGCAGGATGCAAGCTTCTAGAGGGCACATAAGTGTGAATTAATGAATTTAGGTAAAGGGGTGCAGACAGAGCCAGTGATGGTATTGTAGGCAAACATTAATGCCTTGAAATATTATGCGAGCAGCTACTGGTAGCCAGAGCAAATTTATGAACAGAGGTGTGACATGCATTCTTTTCGGCTCATTAAAGATGAATCTTGCAGCGGCATTTTGGATTAAAATATATATATAAATATTATGATAGGCCATACACTACCAGTTAAAAGTTTTTGAACAGTAAGATATTTAATGATTTTTAAAGAAGTCTCTTCTGCTAACCAAGCCTGCATTTATTTGATCAAAAAATACATCAAATAAATGCAGGCTTGGTGAGAAGAGAATTCTTTAAAAAACATAAAAAATATTACTGTTCATAAACTTTTGACTGGTAGTGTATGTATCACACTCATATCACATATAGTTGTTTTGGATAAGAATAAAACGTCAGGTCCGACAATATTGTGTCTTTTTTTATTTAAATCTAGATTTATTCGCATTGGCCCATGGAAACCTCTATGAACACACTTGACTTGACTAAAAAAGCGCGGGGGACGAATTTACATTTTATTAAAAAGTGTTTACGTATTCTACATTCATTTTTTTTTTTTGGCGCGCAAACACATTAGGATAGGTTAGATGTCTGCCTCCGTTGCGAGTCCCTATCAAGCACTTTACCAATTCAACTACTCTCCTCTCCTCCTCGGCTCTTTGGCCAGCACCACTCACCACAGAGCAAGCCTGTTCTTCATAATGCTGCTGTGAAAACGTGGGAAAAGCCGACGAGGAAGAAGTTGGAGTGAAGCGATCTTTATATAGGCGGAGCTGCTCATTCAGATATTTTTTGTGTAGTGTGCACATACTGCATTCAACTTATGAAAACATTACCAATCACAATTTCCATGACAATTAAGCTTTTTTTAAGCAAAACTAATTGACTAGCAAAAATATTGTTTGTTTCTCATACCTTTTGAAATATGTACAGGACTTGACATGTCTTGTGAGATTCAACCGTGTAAAATGTTAATGTTAAATTTTTTTATATAAACTTCAATTAGATGTTAAGCATGTAATATTTGAGCAATTTATTTGGGCTTCGAGTAGAGAAAGAAGAACCATGGAACAATCACCGTTTGTTTGTTGTTTGTTTGTGTGTGTGTGTGTGGTGCGTGTTTGTGTGTGTGTGTGTGTGTTGTGTGTGTGTGTGTGTGTGAGAGCGAGAAGAGAGAGAGAGAGAGAGAGCAGGAGGTGCTGAAATGAATGCATCAGGAAGCATATTAGAGAACAATATCACCAGCTCAAGTCAGGGACTTCTTACATAAACGCCATTTTTCCTGCCTTCAGCCTCAAAAACATCTATTAAGAAACACACCATCTTAGCTTTGCTGCAATTCGTACAAAAATGAATCAAAAAGCTTCCTGACGGCATTCACCAGTTTCTCTTTGCAAAAATATTTTTACTTCAAGTTTGATGTTATCTTCAGCAATAGGAAACAAAAACACTGCAATAAACTCTTAACAAACTTCTTACACAGTAAACAAGTGAAAAAGTATAACCGCACAGTTTCTGCAAATGCAGTCTTAAACTAATACTAAGTTCCCAAGAAAGGATGTCTTACCCCAGTCAGACAGTACATGGAGGCAGTAAAAAAGAGAGCTCTGGTTGTCACTCTCTTTGCCATCTCCTATATGGCCTGGGCCCAACTTCACACGGTAACCGTTTTGAAACAGGTCAGCACACGACTTTTTGCGGCGTCGGCTCTCTTGAACGGTTTCTGTGACCAGAGCACCCCGTGGGCCCCGAAACACTAGCAGCTTGCTGGAGATCATGATTCTGTGATCCTACTCCTTTCTAAGTTCAGAAACGCAGAATGTGATGTTTCCTCAGAACTTCAAAGATGTGCAACCTCAGATGTACTTGATCAAAAAAAAACTAATTTGCTCCGAGAAATAATGTTTTCGTAGGCATGAACGTCAGAATGCATCCAGAAGATGGTTTAACAATACTAAAAACCCTTCAAGCCTAGACAGTGACACCTGCCATTGGCTGAAAACCCTGATTGAAGCCACAATCTGTGACGTATGTGGTCTGATCTTTTCAGTATTAAACTCCCACACATGTATCTTCCCCTCTGACCCCTTCTCTGCTTTAGTGAGGTGACAAGATTGTGTATACACTAAACCCTTCTAGGGATTTAAAATGAAAAATAAGAAGACAAAAAACAATTCTGAATTAATCACAGGGGTTGTACAAGCAGTGATGTTTTCTCATGCTGTTTTTAAACTGATAACTGTAATGCCATGAAGTAAGACTGTTATGTTAGATTATGAAAGATTATACATTTTATAGCAATAATTGCTTTCTAAATTAAGTGCAGTAATCCTGCTGTTAAGCTCATCTGTATTCACTGTACTTCAAAGGTGTCTTCCTGATATTGTCATGCTGTGTTTCTTTCCTATGTTCGCTTGCATCTGCTAGAGAAACATCAAAACCAAAGATCTGCTCCAAAACCTAGTGAACTGTCTGCTTATGAAAATTCAGTCCTCATTTACTCTCCCTCATGTCGTTCCAAAACGGTATGCATTTTCTTCTGTGGATATCTATGTGTTTTTGACCATGCTATAAAAGTAAATAGGGTCCAGTGTTGTTTTGGACCCCATTTACTTTCATTGTAAAAAAAAAAAAAAAAAAAAATCATCTCAAAAGGTTTGGTAAATGATGACAGTTTATTTAGTTTTGGGTGAACGGAATGCTCCGGATGCAAAGACTGCTTCAAAAGTTGTCAACATTATATTACCTTCTAAGATAACTTATTTTGACAACATTCTAAGGCAGTGTCACATGTATCTTTTTTAAGAAAGGACAATCCCACAATGTCCTCAGTAAAGCAATTAATCAAGATGGCATTATAGACATACTTTAATTTCAAGTATCAATATAAACAGGTAAGTATCATTTTAAAATATATATATTTTACACAATATGTGTATGTGCCAAATCATTCTACACTAGAACAAAGAATAAATCTCTATTGCAATTAATTATGGGTCAACAAGTCTATTGTGCGCTTTGCATGAAGAAAGCTATTTTCTGTCTGTTCAAAGTCATTTAAGAGGGTTCTATTCAATTAGGGTGCTGCTTAATAGTTTAGATGAACAAAATATTGAACATATACTGATATTACAGTGCACACTGGGGCCCAAAGAGATTAAAAGGAACTTCTTGATTTAATGCTACATCCCCTGTTTATTAGGTCCAAACATCATTGCAAAATTTAGCATCTTTTGTTGATATTTGTGAAAGTGCTATATAAATAAATGTGAATTGGATTGAAATTTACATCTGTCAATGTATTGATATTGTGGTATATCAATAATGATTTTGCTGCTATCATAAAAATAAATCAACACTAAGAATATAATTTCTTTCACAATCCTTTCTTGTCTTTGCACGCATGAGAGTCAAGACAGACGCTGTTGAATTTTCATGTAGTGAAATGCTTTAGTAATTTTTTTTGTTCCTGTTGCAAATGAGTTCTATTTCAAATCTTCTTTCAAAAACATTTAAAAATCTTACTGACCCCAAAAGAATGGCAATGTATATGAGCAGAGGTGCCAAAGGTGTGGAGAATCTGCTTGGCTGGAAGCTTCCATAACTGACGTCGATTCACAGAATATTACCGTTGTTTGTCAAATAAATAATTTTATGGACTATTCGGTATCTCGCATCAAAACTTTACATTACCGCTCTGATCTGTTAGTAGGTGATAGCTGTATTGGTGTGTATTTCAGCATGGTCTTCAGTAGCACTCATTTAATCAGTAAAACGTTAAAACACAAAGATAGCACCTCAATACCATGGTAAAAATATAACTATATGGTTTTTAGGTAGCCTATTTGTATGAAAAACAGTAGTCTAAAAACATTCAGTATAAATGCACACATGCTATAGCTTAATCACAAATACATACTATAATTATATACCATTACTCCTGTAATAAAATTCAATGTGAATATCCCACATTTCTGCCACAATACCATGGTGCAGTGAGTGTTACTACAGTAAATCCATGGTAAATGATGGCGATGTGTAGATTGAAAAGTCTTCTGACTGAGTGTTTCTCCTGTTTGGCTTTAAACTAGTTTAAATCACTGAGTCATTTGTGTTCATCGCTGACTTCAAGCACTGGATCTCACAGCACTGTTTAGTGCTCACGTGACCGAGTAAACGCATCTGCTCTAGTGAGCTCGTGCCGCGCGGCAGTTTGAACTTTGATCTGAGCGGATAAAGGTCCAAGTGGCACGCTTCAAATGAGTCACGCTGTTTCGTTCTGCTTTTGGCGCCCCACACCTCCCCCAAACGCCCTGATAAACCTTATATAGTGTAGCATGGATAGAACTCTCATATCGTTTTATAGAGAAAAATTATACCGCGATAATTATCGTTATCGAATTGTCGCCCAGCCCTACTGGTATATATGTAAATATTGCTGTTTGTTACTAATGTTTTATACAGTATTGTATGGGTGTAACGATCCATCGATAAATTTCTAACGATACGATGTATTGATGCCACACGTATAATATTGATATCTGTAGTATAAATAGGCACCTTATTTTGACACAGTCCACATTTTCACCAATGTCCATCTATGCATTACCGCCAAAGCGTGCCCCCCACCTCTTCCGTGCCCTGCCCCCCACAATTAACTCAGGTGTGGGGTCGATAAGACTGCCTGAAGGGCGAGCGTAAAAGACGCTCGGGATAGTTGACAAAATTGTCGAGCGCTTGTGAGAAGTTTTCAGCGCGCAGTGACATGTGCACACATCCAAAGCGCACGTATACAGACAGCCGCATCGACAGTGTGCTAATACCTAATTGAGCTCTCTTCCGGTTTTTTTGTGCATGGAAGAACAAATACAGGCCAAATTACATCAACATGTGTGCCTTGGTGAATATCCTAGTAAACACAGTCGGTTAGGCCTATGTCTTAACATAAACAGTTGAGAAGGATTATTGTAAAAATTATGCACTACTTCTGGTATCAGTGCTATTGGTCGTGCTTCGTTCTTAAACGTGAAAGCAGACTAACAGAAACTTCTTCTGTTCAAAGTAAAAAAATCTCTCACTGATTGGATTCGAACAACCCTTTTATAGGACCGTAATATTTAATCTATACAGTGAAGACTATGCAGTGTTATTTTACATTTATTACATTTCTGTACCTGAAATTGCTTTTGATACACAGCACATCAGGTGCGAAAACACCTGAAAAGAACGTTATTTAATTGGTCTTTGTTATATTGTGTGTATTTATTTTGTGCCATTGCTTATCTGTAGAAATGGTTTTAGCACGGAGTCCATAGTAGCAGCCAAAAAGTATCAAATAAAGTTTTAACAGCTTTATTTTTGTATTTTCTATGAATTTTTCTACATTCATGTATTTTTTTTCCTACAACTGGAGTACCTCGTTTGTGTTGTTTCCTAATGAGGATTTACATTATTTTACACATTGCATATTTTAGCACAGAAGCCTGAAAGACTGTCTTGACTGTTGTCATATCTTAAGATAGGATCTGTCTTTTTTTCAATTATTTATTTTTCTTTATTATAAAAAAAAAAAACTGTAGGCCTATTTTTTTGTTGTGAATGTCCCAATTGAGGAACAGGATGTGAAAATTTAAGATTAATGTTAATGTTATATGTTTTGGTTGCATTTGTGAGTTAATAAAAATGTAGATGGTTGTTTAAAATATGTATAATATAATAGTATTGATATATCGATCGATATTCTCCTGTATCGAATCGCATCGAAATCGTATCATAGAATTTGTTGAAGTATCTGCAAATATCGTATCGCTGGGTATGAGAATCGATATCGTATCGTATCGTGACAAACCATCCGATTTACACCCCTAGTATTGTACTGTCAATTTTTCCTTGTGTTGCATTTTTGTTAAATTAGAGTGTCATTTATTGAATTAGATCTTTTCATTAAGGTTTAATCTGCTTGGCAGCAATGACTACTTGTCTGAGAAGATGATTTGTCTAAATGAAAGAAAAGAATGCAGAA
Source organism: Sinocyclocheilus anophthalmus (assembly GCA_018155175.1). Lineage (NCBI taxonomy): Eukaryota > Metazoa > Chordata > Actinopteri > Cypriniformes > Cyprinidae > Sinocyclocheilus > Sinocyclocheilus anophthalmus. The sequence goes on along the minus strand of JADLZN010011643.1, from coordinate 349,662 downwards.
GATAGCACAGCACATTTTCGGTATCTACATTATGCATCACTAATTTCCCATGAACATTTGTTGAACCTGATGGCATGTTTCTGGCTCAGCAGCTGAGAGGCCCATGGCACAGGAGGCTGGAAGAACAGGATTCAGGAGAGTAGGCCAGCGCTGTGCACTGAAGCAGGCTTAATGGACATGTGTAGAATGGACAGATGCTCATTCAGACTATTTCATTCACATCTGCAGGCTCACAGACAAACAACATGTCACGTGTGTTACAGTCACAAACCACTGGTTCTTTTTCTCAATCAGGGAATACTGAACATGTGTAAAGAGGGATAAAGGGTTGCCGGGATTACTCGCCACTCATTTCTCCCAGAATGCATCTGTGCGTGCATGTACTGAAGCTTGCCACATGAGAGAGGGCTCTATATATGAAAGAGGCTTAAAGCACAAATTAGTTTATTTCACTGATTTCTCTTCCTCTGGTCATACGACTCATATTCCTAACTGAGAAGCCTCTAGTTCAGTAAGTTTAGGCCATCTAGTTATGTGGCACAATACTGCTTCAAACCACCAGATGGCAGTGGGATGTAATATCCACAGTCAGGGATGGACTGGGAACATTGATGGTTTTAGAATCACCCACTAAAAACCTCATCAGTAAACAAATAACTTGATATGCATCCACTGCTGTACTTTTGTAGCACTGATTTATCAAAAACAAGCCCAAAACACTGAAAATGTTACCACTAGACTTGACACAAATATGTACTAAACTTATATGCACATGCAAATCCTCATCTAGTAGCATAACTCTAATAAATATTAGCAAAAGCGACAGACCCGCATATAAAACATTTGGTACATTGTACCTTCAACTAAACTACTTGAGGTCAGTAAAATGTATTTTTTAAAGAAATTAATACTTTTATTGAGCAAAGATGAATTAAAGAGTTGAAAATGAATAAAAGGTTTCCATTTCAATTAAACGCTGTTCTTTTGAACTTTCTATTCATCCAAAAATACTAAACAAAAAAGTATCGCATTTTTAACACACACACACACACACACACACACACAAATTAATCAGCACAACTGTTTTCAACATTTACAATAATAAGATTTTTTTTCTTGAGCATCAAATCAGCATATTAGAATGATTTCTGAAGGATCATGTCACACTGAAGACTGTGATCAGGAATTAAATAATATTTCATAATATTACTGTATTTAATACACTGTAAAAAATCCAATTAACAAAATGTTGGAAGGGCAAAAATATTTAAGTTTAGCTAATTTTATTGCTTGGGCTTAGTTGAGAGGACATATTATATTAAGTCTACACAAATATATTTGGAAAACATTGAATGAACGGTTATTTTCATATCTAGTCAACAATTAGCTATGCTAATGTTATGCTATGCTAATGTTGACTAAACTAATAAAAACTAATCCAGCCAAGACTGAGATCATTCCGCACGTGCACGAGCACGGGGGGGGGGGGGGTGGTGGGGGGGGGGGTGGGGGGGGGGGGGGGAAGGGAGGGGGGGGGGAGAGGGAAGGGGGGGAGGGGGGGGGGGGGGGGGGGGGGGTGGGGGGGGGGGGGGGGGGGGGGGGGGGGGGGGGGGGGGGGGGGGGGGTGGGGGGGGGGGGGGGGGGGGGGGGGGGGGGGGGGGGGGGAAAAAGGTGACTTTGCGTGAGAAACATTGCCCATCATGTCAAGTTCACGAGTTAGGTAGTGCACTAAATAAATGTTATTTTTTTTAGACTAAATTTATCGACAAAAACGTACAGCATATCCGATGTTTTTGAGTGGGTATTTAAAAGTGTTTTATAAGTCGTGTGTCTGAAGAAAAATTAATATTTAGGCTATGTTAAATGTATGTCAAGTTCACTCGTCAGGTAAGTGGAACTGAATTTGTACTTAGACTGAATTTATCAATACTTGTATGTTAAAAACAGGTGTAACGTATTATTTAAAATGTATGTATTTATACACAAACGTACAACATAAATAAAAACATCGAATAAGCGTTGTATGAATATGTCTGAGGGAAATTAGCCGTTTAAAGGGGTCATATGATGCCGATTTAAAATTTTTCCCTTTCTCTTTAGTGTATTAGCGCTCTTGGTGCAATAAGCTCTGTGAAGTGCAAAACTAAAGTCTCAATCCAAAAGAGAATTTTTATAAATTCAGAGTCAGCCCGCCACCTAAAACCTCATTCTACCCGCCCCCACAATGTCTACGTTCACAATGTGGGAAGATTGTGCAATCACGCCACCCTAATTCGTTCACGCGCAAAGAAAGAAAGGCAGCTTTTTTTTCCTCCCAACCTCGGTTTTAAAAGTATTGTTGCTGCCCGCCATTTCCAAACTAGGGCTTCGCGTGAGGGAAATTTCCTTGCTGTAAATTTGAGTGGCTCAATAGCGCGGTTATGTGGTTTTGTACCGCCATAATATACAGTCTAGATATAGATATACACACACACACACATATACTATTTATAATATATAATATATATATCATATATTATATATATATAGATAACACACATATAATAATAATAATATTATATATATATATATATATATATCTGTATATAATTCGTGTGGTATTTGTTAACGATATAACTAACGAGGTCAACAAAGGAAGTAAACGTAACAGAAAGAATGACAAATATCACGGTCCCTTAACAGAACATAAACCTTACATAGATCGTTATGTATACCAGTTAGCCTAGTTGTAATCTGATTTTCTAATCTGACTGGATAAGAGACTTTCTATTGATATTTCCACCTGCGCGCGTTCTAGACGGGCTGTAAGTCAGTGCAGTTACAGTGTTGCGCCAAAAGGTGGTGGAAAGTGACTGTCATTCAACTACATGTTCAAAAACGCTGATTCATTCATTCAAAGAGACGTAATGAAACACGCTGTTGAAATAATTTTAACTTTGAACGCCACTTTAGAAGGCTCAGCTGACCAGATATGTGTCGATGCTAAGACAGAGATTTCACTTTCCTTGAACATGACAACCTATTTTCACAAATATATATGACTCGGCCTGGAGGACAGCACAGTAATCGCACGCTCTCGTCGATTCACAGAGCCTCTGTACAAATCATCATGGTACACATTATGTTATCATTACTAACTTGTTTAATATTCAGTCCACATGCATGGTGTAAAACGAGAAGGGCATAACCTTATGAAAAAATGAAACACGGAAAAATCGCGGTTGCTGCAGTTCTTGCATTCCTCTGCGGTTTGCTTGTCAATAGTGCGGTATTGCGATATTGCGGTTATCGCGACAGCCTTAGTCGAGACGCTGTGTTTTCGTGTGAAGCGAACTACTTTTTTTGGCCTTCCAAAAGAGGATGATATCGCTTTGTCATGCCTAGACCTGATCCGTGCTGGTCGCTGAGGAAAAACATCAACTTCGCGCTGTGGATCGCCGGATCGGCTTTCACCGTGGACGAAGCGGAGTCCAGCCCGGGGTCGTCACATGTGGTTGTCACAAGCCCGCCAGCCGCACCGTTCTCAAGCCCACCGGCCTCCGCTCACTCTAGCCCGCTAGAAAGCTAGACAACAAAGTAGTTTCGCTTTCGTTGTGAAAGTGAAACTACTTTGTTTGGTCTTCCAAAAGAGGACACGACTAGAAATCAGTGGTTACGTTGTATTTACAACACTGTGCCAGAACAGTTCAACCCAAATATTCAGATGTGTGCACGCATTTTATGGAGGACTGTTTACTGATCCTGGAGAGTAGACTACAATGCCGCTGTTCTGACTCACAGACTGTAAGTACGTTTTCATATTTAAAGAATTTGCCACTGATGATTCAAACGTGAGTTTTGGGCAGTGTAGAGTAGCGCTTGTTGTTCGTCAATTCTCCAATCACAAACGCAGACATGGGTTTATGTTTACAATGTTCAACAACAGGCAGGCATATTTTGATATTATTTTAATGCTGTTTAAGGTAAACTTATAATATGAAATGTGCATGTTCTGTTACAAATCCTTGCAACTAATGAACAGTGTTGTGCGATGGATTGAGATTTTTTTTTGTGTGCCAAAAAAAAAAATGGTTGCAACTTCTGTTTCATCACAAATTTAATTGACTGGTATTACATTTTAAATGATTTAAAAGGCATCATTTCATTTCTTGAGATAAATTGTACTTTATTTCTCCATCAGGGTGTGGCCAAAGGTTTCATTGGTGCTTTCTCATCATTGCAAGTTTTCAGATGCTGGCCAGTCACTTCTTCCAAAACTCCAAACACTGCCATGTGACCAGACTGCTCCACTGCAACTACATAGTGTGTGTACTTTCAACACTAAGACTTAAGGTAATAGTGTACATTTTTAGAGTTTTTTTACTACAATTAAAATATGCTTTGTTTTTCTCAGTGGCATCTACGCTAATATTAGACCGTCTCATTCTTATTCCGAGGTCACCGTAGCCACCAATCCAGTCTGTATCCAGATCAGATGGTGGATCAGCACCTAGAGACGCCCTCGACAGCCCTGAATGTCAGCGGAGACCCAGGACAACTATGAGCCCTAGAGACAGATCCCCTCCGAAGACCTCGTCACCTAGACAGCCATCGGGACAACACCACAGGAACCAGACCCTTGCCTCTGCACAATCTGCCCTGTGTTGCAGTCTGCAATAAACTGCTGATCCGTCTGGCCAGAGAAGACGTGGAGTTTTTGTTCTTCGACACACATTTTTTTATACTGTAAAGCTGCTTTGACACAATGTATTGTAAAAAGCACTATGTAAATACAGTGACTGGACTTTACTTGACTCAGTTCAGTTGAACTGTAACACCTGGTTCATTTATTTTTCTGACTTCTGCCTCATTTTAAAGATGTAATTGTGAACAGTAGTAATATTTGTAAATGTTTGTTTTCAAACATTTTGTTTAACTTGTTTAGTCTACGTTCATTAAACAAATGTTTAAAATACATTTTACAGTTGTATTACAAATGTAATGTTTGACATCTGGAGCATTTTAAAGGGATAGTTCACCCAAAATGAGAAATTTGCTGTTATTTTATTGACCTCTAGGCCATCCTAGAGTCGTGACTTTTTTTCTTCAGGTAGAAGTATAAGTAGTTCTGAACTCGTGACTCCTTGGTTCTATGCATACACTGCACGGGTGTTGCTGCCGGTTTTTGATTGTTTAGCTTCATAAGGCCTCAATGTGTCCTCAGGAGCGTTTGGTAATTTGGTCTTGTCTGTATAAATGTTTATTACGCGCCAAAGCCGCGCCGAAAAGCATTTATTATTGCAATGTTTTCAAAGACAATTGTTCACCTCAATTTCCTTTACTTTTCAATTGAATAAAAAAAGTTAACTACATCGTGGATGGCTTGAGGGTGAGTCAATTAACAGCAAATTTTCATTTTTGGGTGAACTATCCCTTTAAGCCTGCATGTTTAGTCTGCATGACAAATGTTATAAATGCATATTGTTATTAAATAAAGGCTATTATGTGTTGTAATGTATGTGTTTTAGTGATTGATAGACACCAGGTAATACTTTTCTTAAACTCAATATAAAATATAATAACTAGTTCCACAGCAATTTCTTATGATGCCCAAATAATAAATCTTAGTTGAGGTAACATACGAAACACAGAGTGAATGGTTAAATTTTAATTGACACAATTTGCTGTAGTTTTCTAAATGGTTTCTAATGCCAAACCATATGACATACAGACAAGATCCCTTATAGGGAAAAAAGCACTGAAAAGACTAATTACAGTACATAATTGAAGAGTAGCATTTTAATGGCCCTGAAAATAACAATATAATCCAGAGTGAACCTAGGAATCTCACTCTGTAGACGTACCCTCCATTAATATGCACCAGATCTCCTCACATAAGACACTGTGATTACTGCCTTCTCTTCACAGACTGATGGGGCATTTGGAAGAGGACTTTAGCTCACAAAACGTCTCCATTTCAGAGTCAAGTACCTGTTGTTAATTAATTGCAAGGATGAAGGAAGCTAGTGTATTATAAACAGCCTCATGCTAATCCATACACAACCCTTATGTTTGAAAAGGCTGTCCCGAACTGCTTCTAGAAGATTAGATTTTCTGAAGAAGATTTCTATTTCCCAGAGAGGGTCTCTACATACCCTTCAAATTAATAGCATGTTCTCCACCACTTTAATCAAGCTCCAATTTTCAGAAAAGAAAGCGATATAGCAAAGGTTCACTCATGTGCCATGGTCTTTGACAGTCCCTAAAGAAGCAGATTTAATTATGAGCCAGCCTATTTTTCTTAACAGGGTGGGACCTGGGAGTACAGAAAACAATAGTTCACTTGGCTACATGCTATATGACACATTTACACCAGAGTTTAAATAATCAATTTGTAAGCAGTTTCAATGTACCAAATGTTTTACATTTAATGAAAACTATGAAATAAAGCATGAAATAAATTATCTGGCTATTTTTTTTTCTTTTGTCCTGTACTGCAGGATAGTTTTCTTTAGTCTGGGAACCGAGGGCCTGACAATTCTTCAATGTTCATTTAACTGTTTGTTCTCTAAAAGCTCTTTTCTCTGAGATTAATATACCTCTGATGTGCTGTACATCATCATTATATAATACATGATCACTGTAACCCCTTCATTCAGAGTTTGCTGAACTGATGTTGCTCTAGATTTCATATGCCGGCTGTTTCACAATCTTTCATCATGTCTGAGAATTTGTCCCTCTGTGCAGGGAGAGCACTCTTTGGTCTTTGAGTGGCTTTTATTCTGCATGACAGTCCCATACTATGTCCCCAAAAGTACCAGGAGCGCATTCATTCAGTGAAACGTATACAGTTTCATACAACAGTTAATTCTGGTTCTCAAACCTGATTGGTTGAGAACCATGAGATATTGTACTGGTATCGCTACAGGAACGCCCTTTCACAATCTTGTATCACTCCGCTTGTTCTAGCCGGGTCTCTGTTTTTTTTTTTTTATTATTCACTGAGCTAATCGTAGAGTACGTTAGTTAATATAAGAAACGTCTAGCTTCGCGGTCTCTCTCTCTCTCTCATTTGGATGCATGTCTTGCCGCATTGTTTCTCTATCATTACCTCATTATTTCTCACTAATAACCTAACTGAAGCAGCACATGCCTTTGATACGAATTCTAAAAGGAACAAATTCTTTAACTGTCAACTTGAGCTTTGAATCCGTAGCGGAAGCAAGTAGTTCCGCACAAAAGAGGGTTTTATTAGGCACTCCGTTGTTTCTTGTTTAATTACACACAAGTTGTATAAATGCAATATCACTCTCGTACTCGAGCGATACCAGCTCTATATCAGCGGCTGTGATTGCCTCTGGCTCTCAGCCTGCGGCCTCGTGCCTCTGGCCTAATCACAGCCATGCTGATATAGAGCCGGTATCGCTCGAGTACAAGAGTGATATTGCTCATTCATACCAATACTTCAAAATATTTCAGTATTTCAAAATATTTATAGTCAAAGTTATAAGTAAATTCATAAGTGCCTTATTGCACTAGGTAGGGTAGCATGCTTTGAACACTATAGCAGAGTTTAACAGAAGCTTGCATTACATTAAAAGCACTTCTACAAATCAAGTAATGTTCTATCAAACCATGTACTACGAATCAAAAATATGTCTTCTAAGTGGGACATTTTTTTTATTTTTATTCAGTTAAGAAAGCAGATTTTACTCGACAATAACAGGTCAATTGTACAGAGCAGTACATAAAAGATGGTTGACTAAATGGTTTTAATTTAATCAAGTAAATCCTACAAGTTTTTTTTTTTCAGTGCAAAGAGCATTTTCAGTCTGTATATTTCCATTCAGCAGTCCTTTACAACGAGTCCACATGCGATTTCCCATTTGGATTATCCACACATTTCAAGTACATAACCATTAAAACGTTTATACCAGTACATTTTGTGTTTTTAAAATAATGTCTTATGCTCACTAAGCCTGCATTTTTTTATAGAAATACAGTGACATTGTAATATTGTTAAATGTTAGTACAATTTAAAAATAACTTTGATCAATGTGGCTACGTCTAATGTAAAACCTAATTTATTCCTGTGGTGCCAAAGCTGAATTTTCAGCAACCATTACCTTCTGCAAAGTACAGCATTTATTTAAAATATATCTCTTTTGTAATATTTTAAATGTCTTCACTGCAACCTTTAATGAATCATTACTGAATGCAAGTATTTTTTTTTCAAACAAACATCGGTTACACTTAGTTCAAGTTCCCTTGTTACAGTGTAATTATACATTTAAGTACTAAACAATATTAATTAACACATGTACTTACTATATGGTTAGGGTTAGGATTATGGTTTGGTTTAGGGTTACTTGCATGCAATTATGCATAATTTATTGTTATTATAATAGTAAGTACATCTAAAATGTGTAATAAGGACACCTTAAAATAAAGTGTTACCCAAAAATCTTACTAACCCTAAACTTTTGAATGGTAGTGTACAACATATAGTGCCTTTAAAGCTCAGCATAATTAAGACTTACATCTTATCCAAATCTCAGTTATTTTCATCATTACATTTGATGTTTCACCACTCAACCAATTGGTTTCATCAGCTAGACTAATGTCAAGACTGAAAGTCTAATTTCTTCGGACTAAAATTCTACATCCTGTAATGTTTTAATCATGATGCTTCTCCGAGGTGAGTCAACACTCAGTAGATGACAATGCCTGAAATTGTGCACATCTGTGAAATTAAGGAACACACTCGGATTACAAAATTGGTCTGTCTCCAAGCCATTATACTCCTAATGGTTTGAAGCTTTTAATGAGCTTAGTGTTGAAACTTTCTCAGCATTTGTACTGCACGGGCAAGTGAGTGATTGTTTACATATTGCGCTCTGCCAAACAGCTGTTATTAGGAGGATGTTGATAGCAGCTTTTATTTGATTTTCATTTACTGGCTTGGTAGGGAGGAACACCATTAAAATTACAGATTTTTTGATGAACTGCTGCTTTTCTAATGCATTATTCAAACAGCACCATGGCAAAAGATGAACGTTTTCTAAAGCCGGCTACTGAAGTGCTAAATTATTAACTTGTGGTTTTTGATGTGTTTAAGGAAGGACGGCATTTTTTTTACAGTTGTTTTGGAAAGCACTAATGACACAGATGGTGTAACGGTTATGAACAATTGTGTTTACATTAACTGTACATACTGTAGGCTAAAGCAAACCTGCTTTCTTTTGGCTACAGGATACACAAGCGCACACACACACACACACACACCATTGCTTTAAACCGCAGTCATGTCTCACCTGTCGCTCACCCCAGCTTTGACAAAAACACATTGTGATGGGAAATCATTACCATCAGACTGAGAGGGCTTACTTGCCCCACTGGCTTCTCAAAAGTGAGCCTTATACAAGAATGTACACTTTCCCTTTCCCAAACCAGACCAGTTTAGATAAGCAAACCCTAAAAAGTTGGTCCAGGCTGCTCTGTGTTTATCAGTGTGTCTTGTGCAAGTTAAGAAACCTGGTGAACACCAGCATCCAGAACTCAAAATGTGTGACCAGTAAAGGCCTGTTCAAACCAAGGAAAGTAGCTATAACTATGAAGTTTTAATAACCTTTCATTAAATTGTATGAGAATAGAGAAGTCCATAACTATAACGAAAACGACACTGTGGAATGACTTGGTGCGAATGGGCCTGTTTAATAATTAAAGCCTAAATCATCTCACGTTCCTGCCATCCTTCCCAGCTCTTCTTCACCTAAGCCCCACTGTCATCTTTGCATTTTTTCTAGTTCCTAAGCCGTGACATTTCGTAGCTATTCTTGGGTTTCCCGCGACAGAGAGTGACAACAAACCATGGCAGCTTGGCTTAATAATCATAAAATCTCCTGTTCAAACATTTGCCCTTGTCTCATCATCAGTTTGGCCTTTATCTCATCTAGCCGTGGTTTGAGCTGCTCCTGTGACCGCTGCCCTGGGGTGCAGGGACTGAGGGTCAGGAAGAAAAGGGAGTGAGGAGAGTGTTTGGAGACTTACCCAGCCAGCTCCTGTTCAGATACACTGACACAAACACGGGCGGTACTGTAAAGAAGTCCACCACTGAGTTCACCTCCAACCAGAACCACAGCTTATCATTGGCTGCTATGAACTGGAAGAAGATGAAAAGAAAAAGAAACATATATATTACAGCATTTTAAGGAGGATCACATTTTAGTAAGTAGAACAAACAATTAAGATGAATGAAGAATGAATAGAATGAACAATTTCTAGTCAAACATTAAAAGTTTTCGGGCCAAAACATAATATTGACCGTATAGAATGTGGTAAAAAGATGTTGAATATGAAAGTTAAATATATGTACTTACACGCAGGCCAAAGTAGAGTAAGAAGAACACGTTGAATGCCATGTCAATTTGTAACGTGAAGTCTTTGTAGAAATTCTGACAGGATTCTATAGGACTATGGAGAAAGAAAAATAAATAAATGCTAATTTAATTGAAAACAAATTAATTTGTTTGGCTTGGAAACATTTTCCTGAAAATATTGTCACAATGCAATCTTAATGGTCCTAAAACACGATTAATTTTCCTCATACAAAATATTTGTTTTCTTTTCTTCTGATTTTGAAGTGACATTTAACCTAGGCACATTTTTTGTGAGATACACCCTATAACACATCATATAAATATGCATACATAAAATATAAAACCCTTCCTAATAAAACGGCACTATTTTCCAGGTTGTATATTTAAATTTATATTTGTCTTAAATAGCCTACATAAAAGTTCACATGTTGAATACAATATTCGTTTGCATTATAATTATATTCAAACCTCACATACAATAATTTATTTACATAGTCTGCTATTTGTACTTTTTGTTATGTCTACACTTTGGTTCTGTACTCTACTATGGAAAAAAGACAATCGAATATAATAATACTTTTGATGTTCATAGTGTTTTGAATCTGTACATACTGAAAACACAAAATTGTTTATAACTGTTAGAATTATTCACAAGAAAACACAAATTAATGTAATGTGTATTATAACTATATCTTCAATGAATTACAATGCATTAAAATACCTTTTTAAATATATATCTCAATGAATCATAGCAAGTGTTTTAAACAGCTAATATTTCTCCCTCTGGTATAAGACGACAGTCACGACATCAGGAAAAGTCGACTGCATGATTCAGGACAGTTAAAGCACCAGGTGCCTTTATCCATTAGTAAAAATCTTAAAATACATGAAAATCAACGGCTGGATTAAACTTCAAAATGCAATGATGTCATTGAATAAGTCAAAACGCGGCGAGGATGTCTTTATTTGAATGTATCTGAAGGCAACGGATTGTCCTCAGAAACGTGTCGTTGCCATTTTAATTTCATTTGACCTATAATTCCTGATAAAGCAGCGTTTATGACGCGGAGGAAACCGCAATATTCCAGCGCTCCTAAAGCGGCACCTCATGGCACAGCATGAATTTGCATTTCCAATAAGCCTTTCTAGCCGTTTATGGTCAGATCAATGCAAATATCAACTCATGTTTTTAAGCAGCAAACACAGAGTTGTAAATGAGAAAGAAGTTAATGTGCCTTTTAAAAATCTAAACTATTAAGACTGATATTTATATGCTTAAATTATCCCTTTTCATAAAATTGGTCTAAAGGCTGAAATGCTGTTGTATAAGATTTTTTTGTGAAAACCTGTATCTGAACTGTAAATCATGTAATTTTATGGCTCAATACTGTATGTTACCACAGACATTGTCCAACCCCACTCATACTGTGTTCATTTTACTTGTGCAGCTCTTAAAATGGGTCATAAATTGCCTTAAATTTATTTTGTAAAAATTCTGCAGATACCCTGTAAATAGTGAAATAAAATTCCTTCATATGTGTTGATATTTGTGTATTGAAAATATTTTTGACTGACATTTAATCTCCTATCTGAATTTCTATATTTAAAAAAAAAAAAGGTCTTTTTTTATTTGGGCTAGTTAAATTAATTTTCGGGCTACCAAAATCTGAAGAGTACCTGCCCGAAGGGCTACCAGTGATTCTGAAATTTTGCGAGCCCTGCAATTAATTAAAAGGCTTAAATTCATAACAAGTCAGAAGCCTTTGAGCTGAGGTTAATGTGGTGCTGCCCTTTCACTGACATTATCATTGATCTCATGTAGGAAGTTATTTAGAGACCAGCCCTTGAATTCACCAGGCATAAATAATACGAAAACTAAAGACAAAACTGCTGAAATAAGGCAAAAGAAGCCCATAATGTAAGCTTAACTAGGCCTTCATGGTCAGGAAGTGCTTTCTATCAAGTTACAATTAGCCATGTCTCAAAATGCACGACTGTCAACATGTGTACACTGTGAAACACAAAGCGTCTGATCCTTGAGCTCAATGTCACTTCACACTCCGCAATTACAAGAGATCTCCTGACATGTGGCATCCATGCAGAAAGTATCCCTGCTCCGTAATCTTTAACAGCTTCCTCCTTAAGTCACATTAAGGCCTCAGTGTCATTCTCCAGCAAGATCCTTGACAGCCTGGGCCTTAAGACGACACTTTCCCAGGTCCTTATAAAGTTGTGAGCTGCTCTGAGGTCAGCTGAGAGCATGCTATGCCAACTAATAATGGTGTAAACGGCGCCCAGGTGCCACTGAGCTTTTAACTTACACTAGGTGGCCTCAGCTCCTAATCGAGCGCCTGTGGAGGACGTACAGCAATGTCAGTGCGCACAGATCTATGCCACCCTGAGGGACGCACGCACTGGGCTATTTCAGGCCCGCTATGTTTCTTCTTCTTCTTCATCTTTTACAAAGAAGTATCACTGTGCCACTCACTCATACAGGGCACAAAAATTAATGCATATCCTGAACCCGCCCTGGAATGGTTGTCTGATGTGCTTTTGGGCCCAAACATCCCATTATGTAATAAACAATCAACATTATTAATCACTATCAGTGCACTAGACCTCTGCGTAAGGCATTACAAAAAATATATATACATTTTTTTTTCATGCACTTGTCAATTGAAATGTTGCGGGCTTTTCATAACTGTTTTCCTTTTTATTTTTTTTTATTGGAAGTTGAGTATTTTGAGTATTTCTCTAATGCACTGGCCAAAATAGGCAATTACCCCCAATTAAAATTTTGTTTTTATTTCTATAGTCTAGCAGGTTTTCACAGAGTTTTTTTTTTCATCATCAATTGTCTAATTTTAACACTCCTAAATTATTTTTTTTTTTTTTTTTTTTTTTTTTTTCCTGCTGTTTATGGTCATTTTCTGATTTTGAGTGATAAGATTTTGAATCTCAAAATCCCGTCTGTAAAACCCTTTGGAAGGACAACAAAATGAAACAAGAACCTGGCTTTTTAAATCCAATATGCAGATTCTGTTTCTGGAAATGTATGCAAATGTCGGGCAATTTAATTAGCTAATGCTCTTTGCATATTCAAACATACTTTCGAGACTTAATACAAATTTTTTGCAATTCTTAAACTAGGAAGCCATTGTGATTTCAATATATATATATTTTATGATTTTATTTTTTGTACGAACAAAAATGAAGATGATGGCGAAAGAAAAAAGGGTGATCATTTGAATGGGTGAGCCGTCTGAGTCGGGAACCATTACTGGAGCCTGGAGGGCGATGGGGCGGCACACAGCAGGTCTAGGTTAATACAACAGTGACTGATTTAGGCCAAGGCACCATTTCTAAAATAAGAGTGATTTAGCACCTGCAAGGGCACTGGACAGCTAAAACCTCTGTCAGAGGTCTAAAAATATCCTTTCTGTTTTAATTCTTCCCTGAGGTGCTCTCTGCATGTGCTTCTAAAAGAAGAAAATACACAAAGCAATGCCCCTGTGTTTTCTTCCTCAATGAAAACAGGAGGAAGTGAAAGCTCTAAGCAGGGAAGACGAGAGACTAAAATTTGTTTAGGAGCTAAGGTTGATATTTGCAGCGATAGTCATGGCAGAGTGTTCAAACAATCCTCTGTTCAAGCTTGAGAAATGCACAGAGGACTAGCTAATCTACAAAGCAAGCAAGCTGAATATTTTTCAGAATTTCCATCCGGTTCTATCAAATACAAATTTACACATGAAGCAAACGGCACTGCAAAGCCAGCCTCCCACATACAGAACTCAATTCATACAAAAACGAATGGCAAGATAAAGAGAGGAATGTGAATTGAAACGGCATCTCTTATCTGTTTATTGATTAAGCCCCCTCAAAAAGAGGTCATGCTGGACTGAGCTTTTTAAACTGCTTTCCTGCCCTCTGCAAGAACTCAGTGTGATTACCTCTGGAAAACACAGACCCCATCAAAGCTTTTCTCTCAGTGATAAGACCCTATTACTGCAAAAAGCTGCTGAATCAGAGCTGGGCAAACCTCCATCCTTATGTAAATATATGACACTGACAATGTGGCCTCCTCAGCAGAGACAGAGAGCTTGACGAATCTTTTAGTAATTTTCTACTTAATGGCAGGACAGAGAAATATAGCTCAAACAATTATTCATTTTATTTATCTTACATTTCAAATGGTATTTTTTTAAATAGAAACAACAATTATAGATAAGTAAATGTTAAATAGCAAAATTTATTATAGAAAATATAAACCAAAATATAAATGTAGAATAAAAAAAAAAAATCTATAAACTTTTTTGAACAATGAAACATTCAATCATTCAGTCAGAGATATAAAATGATTCCAGAACTGATTCAAATCTTCAGGTTTTGCTACTGATCAATAATAAAACATCTGTCTAAATGTTCTCATAAGTCATAAGACAAGGAAAGATAAGTAGACTAATGACACATTCTGTAAGGTGAGAAATCTTAAAAGATATTAAACTAAGCCATTACAGGTGAAGCTTGATATTAAAACGAGTTAATATTTCATCAGCTGCTGCGATGCATTATTAGAGGAGTATATGACATTGAATCCTGACACTGAATATCAGACACAGGCATGCATCACAGTCTTGGAGAACATGACCTGCCAATGTCTCTCTTTCTCCTCCTCCTCTCTCTCTCTAAAGAACAGGCTGCTGGTGTGTGGGGGGTTTTCAAAGCGTAGGGACGCTGCACTAGAATTAAACGGGGTGGATTATTCATCTCTGCAATGCAGTGCCAGGATGATTATTTCTGTGGCTTCTCAGTGAACAGGCCATGTATTTCCCTGCCCTTTCACAGCATAGCGTCCTAAAGCTTTTCCAGGTTAATACAGCTCAGCCTAAAAGCTGTATGTAGACGCATCCATTCATCTAACCAGCTTCAAAAGCAAGTCATCTTTCTGACCTCACTGCATTAATAATTCATTAAACCATGTCTCTTTGCACCTTTATCAGTGCTGGGATTGAGCATTCAGTACTATTAGGCTCTGGCATTGCAATATGTAACTGCGCTAGAGCGCTGATCACCCAAAATGTCATAAGTGGGACACAAAATAAAGGCATCCCTTGAAGGAGAGCTTCCCCTGTTGTTGCCCTACATATTTCTTGCTTCATTGTTCAGCCCTAAAAAAAGACTCTATGGTCTAGGGGGAAAAGTACAGACTGTTCCCATTAAAAAATATGACAATGAAACTACAATGTTAAGAAGTTTTTAACAAAACTACAACACAGCACTAATATATGATGTATTTTCACTTGACCTTCACGTAAATGTACTGAACTAGAGCAAGAATGGTACATCCCTTGCAAAACTCACCTTCATGATGCTATGAATAAAGGTGACTTGACTAAGAGTGCAAGGACATTAATTGGTTCCTAAGGTCTTCCGAGTGTTTGTTAGCCCATTGCTAGGTGGTTTCTAGAATGATTTGGGAGGTTGATACAGTGTTGTTGGGTGGTTTTTATACTGTTGATACTGTATATAGTTGCTAAGATGCTAGGAGCTGTTCAAAGGTCTGTGAGTCAGAACAGCCGGCATTGTAGTCTACTCTACCAGGATCAGGAAACAGACCTCCATAAAATGTGCTGCACACATCTGAATATTTGGGTTGAACTGTTCTGGAACAGTGTTGTAAATACAACTTAACCACTGATTTCTAGTCGTGTCCTCTTTTGGAAGACCAAACAAAGTAGTTTCGTTTTCACAACGAAACACAGCATTACACACGGCGGGCTAGAGTGAGCGGCGGCAGGCAGGCGGGCTCGAGAACGGCGCAGCCGGCGGATTCGATGAAGGAGTGGCCAGCGGGTTTCATCCACGATGAAAGCCGATCCGGTGATCCACAGCGCGAAGTTGATGTATTTCCTCAGCGATCAGCACGGATCAGCTCCAGGCGTGACGAAGCGGATATCGTCCTCCTTTTGGAAGACCAAACAAAGTAGTTAAACTTTCACAACGAAACACAGCGCCTTCACGAAATGGCAGCGGCAACAACAATACAGCAAGAATAAAAGTTACACCTTCTTTCTTTGCGTGAACATTTGGGCGACGTTATGCAAATCTTCCCACGTCGTGATGTAGATATTTTGGGGCGTGTTAGAACGAGCCGTTTTTTAGGTAGGCGTGGCTGACTCTTAACGTTTATAAAGAATATCTCTTTGGATTTGAGACTTTAGTCCTTTGCAACTTTACAGATCTTCTTATTGCACCAAGAGCTTGTAACACTCCAAAGAGAAAGGACAAATTGAAATCGTATCATATGACCCTTTAAGAAATCCGAGAGCTCTCTGACCCTGCCTAGACAGCAACACAACTGACACATTCAGAAAGTTAGTAAGGACTATTGGTCGAGCCGTATATAATCGCCAAGGCTGCCGATAGGGGTGTGCCGATAGACGATAGTATCGTGTATCGACGATAGTCAGAGATATTGCCTGTGGCTGATGCCTTTGATGATAACAAGACGATTATTATTATTATTATAATCAGGCTTGTAATACTATCTAATTAATATTAGGGATTATTTGTTGCATTATATTTATTTTTCCACATTTTTACAGTATTGCGCATTCTAACCAATCACACACGATTATGCTGAGCTTCTTGAATGCAATGGCCAATCAGAGGTGTTCAGATGAGTCATCACTGAAACAGTGGAGTTCTGTTGTTCAGCGTGTGCTGACTGAATTCTGACTCGCGAATTCCCTTATTATAAACCACAAAGTGCAGATGTACGTGCGATGTAAGTATAAGAGATTTATTCATCATACAGTGTATATTTACTGATTTTAACGGGAGTGTTTTTAAAGTGCATAACGCGCTAGACTGAGCTTATAATGATGTTCTTTTGTAATGTAATGTTCTTTGCTCGTTTTCTGTAGCTGCTTTTTGAATAACTGAGGAATGTAAGCATTATAATTAGTAACTTACGACCTTTCTATTAAATTATGTTAAATACAAATTCAGTCATATTAAAAACATTAGGCTGCTTTTAGCCTTACGCTGGAGTTGGTTCATTTTCTCGCAATGAAACTAAGTAAACAATTACATAAATTAGCACGATAATATAGTGTACCGGCGTTCTCACAGGCTGACGATAGGACGATACGAAAATTGAGCATATCGCCCAACACTAAAGGCAGATATATCGGCGCGACTTTTATTTTGACGGCGCTGAGAAACGGCAGCCGCAGCGCCTGAGCACACACCGCTCACATTCTCCCTCTTGTTCGCCGTTGTCGTTAACGGTTCTGTCCACGGACAGAAGTCTGTCTAATAATCCGATAGAACTTTTAAACAAAGGAATTAAAATGTATACAAAAAAGTATTATAACGATAATGCTTTTATATTGTTAGTAATAGAAAGGCAAACATTATAATACTTTCTCGTTTGTCGTCAGCATTCAGCAAATACGCATTTTATATAATTTAAACAAATCTTTGAACGTCTAATTAACATCTAATTTCAAAAACCTTGCAATCTTTTAGTCGAATCCAGCTGTGAGATCTTATGATCTCTGCATGATGGTCGGTCCGTGTGAATTGAATACAGACAGGAGGAGAGTTCAGCTTCACTGGAGATGCACGATCGACAAACTTTAAACTCATGATTTCAACTGATAAAATATGAACGTGTTTTAAATAGGCTACAGAAATTGAAGAAACCTACATTAACTTATTAATTTATTCAACAAAACATTATTTGTCAAGAGAGTTGAGGGATTTTCTCTGATGTTGTTTGATTAACATTAATAAAAGACGGCGCAGCTTTATTAGGCTGCTGTCACAAGACTTATTTCACGGATCCAATAGTGATACCCATGCGTTTTATTTTGCAACTTTTTACATTAACTTAAGACAAAACCGACAGTGCTTATGAGGATACTCGCGATGACAACAATTTTGACGTCATTTTGTGTGTATTTGGCCACTTAAGCGCAACAAGCTTTAAGCACTTAAGCGCAACAAACTCAATTTTACACTCGCAGCGCGCTTTGGATGTGACTGTGAGCGCACGCGCCTCTGGAGAGCTCGAGTACCGAATGGCTTAAAAAGACGGGAAAATAATAAATTTTTTTGACGATGCAACAATGAACGATTAGGCAATTGACAATTCTGTAAACTGTCCCAAAACGCAAGCTTAAAGTCTTCTATCACAGTGTGCAGCAGCTCTAGATGTGTCGATGAGAAGCGAAAGTCAAAGAGAGAAGACGCAGTACAGCTGAATCACTCACGCTGTTTTCAAATGACTCATTTGATCTCATGGTTTGTGTGGATTTATTTACTCATCTAACCTACATGCTATATTGTTTTGCAGCAATTTCCCTCATTTTAAAGTCGAAAACTGCGGGAATGAGTAATGCGATCAATGCGCAGTCCCACACCGAAATTCACAACCTGACTGAACATAATTCTATTATACAGAGAATTTGTGAAATAGACTTTTCAAAAACTTTCTGTTTTTATTTATTTTTCCAAAACTTTTCCAGTCCTGGAAATTGGTGTTTTAAAATTCCATGATTTTTCCAGGTTTTTCATGACCGTACGAATCCTAATGTGATGATCGGGTGCGGTTATCTGAATCGGAGAAAAATATAGGTGCGGGCGTTTGGCGGGTGGATAATTAATTTGAAGCTGTGGATTCGGGTGACGTTTTAGCTCATCCACACATCACTACAATGCACACAAACTTCCCAGAATACTGAGTGCCCTGTTGTACAGTGTTTACTTCCTTTTTAATCATATTTTTATTAAATATTTACTTATTTGTGGAAAATACTTTGTCATATAAAGTATAAGCATGTTTATTTTACCCTTTATTTTTTAATCCAGTTTCAATTATCTAATTTCTTAAATTTTAAATTTTTTTTTTATTTAATATCACTTTATATCGCCAGGCCTGCTTTCCAGATTAATGGCCGGCTGTCAAAAAAAACAATAATCGGACTCGACCACTAGTAAGGACATTGTTAATATAGTCCATGTGACATCAGTGGCTCAATTGTAATTTTACAAGATTACGTTTTGTGTGCAAAGAAAACAAAAATAACAAATTTATTCAACAATGTCTTCTCTTCCGTCTTCATCACATGTTCACCAGAGTATCATGACGCAAGAGTGTGGTCTGCTTGACGCAGGAGCCGGCGTTCTGACGTAGAACATCCATCTCTCTTAGTTCATCGTCTGTGTATTCTGATTCAAATAAAGTAAGGCTTTAGCAAGTCAATTGCAAGTCATCCTCTCTGTCGAAATCTTCAGACAGGTTTATGAGGACTGTTTTATGTACAGCGTGCATCTTCCTCTGCTTGTAAACAAGGCACAGCGCACCACATGCATGAGTCGCGTCGATGACTTGAAATTGTTTGATAAAGTCATTATATTTGTTTTCTTTGTGCACAAAAAGTATTCTTATAGCTTCATAACATTACGGTTGAACCACTGATGCAGGGGCGTAGATTACGCGGGGGACGTGTCCCCCCCACTTTTGATATCACGTAAATTCGTCCCCCACACTTTTTCGGGCAAGTGTGTTCGCATAGAGGTTTTCAAGAGTGGTGTGAATAAATATAGATTTAAATTGAAAGGGACAGGATAGTTTGTGCATGATCTGATGTTTTATTCGGGACGCAGATTAAGGCGAGATGAACATCACGGAGCGCAAAACACTCCATTCAGTGTGTTTCATTCATACTTGAAGCCGGAGGGCACTCTCGCGCAGAAATTCATACGAGGAAATTCCTTTTTTTTATTGAATTTGAATTTTTTTTTTTATTGAATTGTTGAAATAGTATAATTTTTTCAGGTTTCTTTGATGAATAGAAAGATCCAAAGATCAGCATTTATCTGAAATAGAAATCTTTTGTAACATTATGAATGTCTTTATCGTCAGTCTTTAACATTACTGCTTTTGCTGTACTTTGAATAAAATAAATGCAGGCTTGGTGAGCAGAAGACTTTTTATCAAACATTAAAAATCTTCACTGATCAAAAACTGTGACTGGTTGGTTAGATACAGTGGGGAAAAAAGTATTTAGTCAGCCACCACTTGTGCAAGTTCTCCCACTTAAAAAGATGCGAGAGGCCTGTAATTTTCATCATAGGTATACTCAACTATGAGAGACAAAATGAGAAGAAATATCCAGAAAATCACATTGTAGGATTGTAGGATTTTATTTGCAAATTATGGTGGAAAATAACTATTTGGTCAATAACAAAATTTCATCTCAATCTTTGTTATATACCCTTTGTTGCAATGACAGAGGTCAAACGTTTTCTGTAAGTCTTCAAAGGGTTTTCACACACTGTTGCTGGTATTATGGCCCATTCCTCCATGCAGATCTCCTCTAGAAGCAGTAATGTTTTGGGGCTGTCGCTGGGCAACACGGATTTTCAACTCCCCCCTATGATTTTCTATGGGGTTGAGATCTGGAACTGGCTAGGCCACTCCAGGACCTTGAAATGCGTCTTATGAAGCCACTCCTTCGTTGCCCGGGCGGTGTTTCTGGGATCATTGTCATGCTGAAAGACCCAGCCAACGTTTCATCTTCAATGCCCTTGCTGTTGGAAGGAGGTTTTCACTCAAAATCTTACGATACATGGCCCCATTCATTCTTTTCGTTTACACGGATCAGTCGTCCTGGTCCCTTTGCAGAAAAACAGTCCCAAAGCATGATGTTTCCCCCATGCTTTACAGTAGGTATGGTGTTTTTTGGATGCAATTCAGCATTCTTTCTCCTCCAAACACGATAAGTTGAGTTTTTACCATAAAGTTCTATTTTGGTTTCATCTGACATATGACATTCTCCCAATCCTCTTCATCCAAATGCTCTCTAGCAAACTTCAGACGGGCCTGGACAGTACTGGCTTACGCAGGGGGACACGTCTGGCACTGCAGGTTTTGAGTCCCTGGCGGCGCAGTGTGTTCTGATGGTAGCCTTTGTTACTTTGGTCCCCGCTCTCTGCAGGTCATTCACTAGGTCCCCCCGTGTGGTTCTGGGATTTTTGCTCACAGTTCTTGTGATCATTTTGACCCCACGGGGTGAGATCTTGCGTGGAGCCCCAGATCGAGGGAGATTATCAGTGGTCTTGTATGTCTTCCATTTTCTAATAATTGCTCCCACAGTTGATTTCTTCACACCAAGCTGCTTACCTATTGCAGATTCAGTCTTCCCAGCCTGGTGCAGGTCTACATTTTTGTTTCTGGTGTCCTTTGACAGCTCTTTGCTCTTGGCCATGGTGGAGTTTGGAGTGTGACTGTTTGTGGTTGTGGACGGGTGTCTTTTATACTGATAATGAGTTCAAACAGATGCCATTAATACAGGTAACGAGTGGAGGACAGAGGAGCCTCTTAAAGAAGAAGTTACAGGTCTGTGAGAGCCAGAAATCTTGCTTGTTTGTAGGTGACCAAATACTTATTTTACAGAGGAATTTACCAATTAATTCTTTAAAAATCCTACAATGTGATTTTCTGGATTTTTTTTTCTCATTTGTCTCTCATAGTTGAGGTATACCTATGATAAAATTACAGGCCTCTCTCATCTTTTTAAGTTGGGAGATCTTGCACAATTGGTGGCTGACTAAATACTTTTTTTGCCCCACTGTAGGGCATCTCATAAATTAAAATGTCGTGGAAAAGTTTCATTTATTTCAGTAATTCAACTCAAATTGTGAAACTTG
Organism: Sinocyclocheilus anophthalmus; assembly: GCA_018155175.1. Lineage (NCBI taxonomy): Eukaryota > Metazoa > Chordata > Actinopteri > Cypriniformes > Cyprinidae > Sinocyclocheilus > Sinocyclocheilus anophthalmus. Next base: position 327,583 of record JADLZN010011643.1, on the reverse strand, counting down.
TGTATTATATAAATTCAATGCACACAGACTGAAATGGTTTAAGTATTTGGTTCTTTTAATTGTGAGGATTTTGGCTCACGTTTAACAAAAACCCACCAATTAACTATCGCAACAAATTAGAATGCTTCATAAGACCAATAAAAAAAACATTTTTCGTGAATTGTTGGCCTTCTGGAAAGTAATGTTCATTTACTGTACATGTACTCAATAATTGGTAGGAGCTCCTTTTGATTTAATTACTGACTGCCCTTCCTCCAGACTCTAGGACTTGGTTTCCTAAATAAATACAACACTTGCTCTCATCTGAAAAGAGGGCTTTTGACCACTGGGCAACAGTCCAGTTCTTCTTCTCCTTAGCCCAGGTAAGACACCTCTGATGTTGTCTGTGGTTCAGGAGTGGCTTAACAAGAGGAATACGACAACTGTAGCCAATTCCTTGACACGTCTGTGTGTGGTAACTCTTGATGCGTTGACCCCAGCCTCAGTCCATTCCTTGTGAAGTTCACTCTAATTCTTGAATCGATTTTGCTTGACAATTCTCGTAAGGCTGCGGTTCTCTCTGTTGGTTGTGGATCTTTTTCTTCCACACCTTTTCCTTCCACTCAACTCTCTGTTAACATGCTTGGATACAGCACTCACTGTGAACAGCCAGCTTCTTTGGCAATGAATGTTTGTGGCTTACCCTCCTTGTGAAGGGTGTCAATGATTGTCTTCTGGACAACTGTCAGATCAGCAGTCTTCCCCGTAATTGTGTAGCCTAGTGAACCAAACTGAGAGAAATTTTTGAAGGCTCAGGAAACCTTTGCAGGTTTTTTTGAGTTGATTAGCTGATTGGCATGTCACGATATTCTAATTTGTTGAGATAGTGAATTGGGTTTTTGTTAAATGTGAGCCATAATCATCACGATTAAAAGAACCAAAGATTTAAACTACTTCAGTCTGTGTGCATTGAATTTATTTAATACACTAGTTTTGAGTTGAATAACTGAAATAAATGAACTTTTCCATGACATTCTAATTTATTGAGATGCACCTGTATATAAACAAACATGTATATGTAATGTTATGTTATGTTATATTGTAATGTAATATATATATAACATTTTTGTCCCCCTCACTTCTGAAATGATGGCTACGCCCCTGCACTGATGTCACATGGACGTGGATTTTAACGATGTCCTTACTACCTTTTTGGGCCTTGAACTACCATGTAGTTATGCTGCTGTCTATGCAGGGTAAGAAAGCTGGTTTTTCATCAAACGTTTTCGCTCAAAAAAATAAAAAGGAACATGACCGACAGTTTTGGGTTTGGAACAACTATCCCTTTAATACTCTTGTTCCTAAGTATACAATTGAGCAATAATAAAAGTGAAGCTTGCCATAGCAAATTCTACTAATAATGCAAGTGGCACAGACATTGTGTTGTACAGTAGGTTCATTACAACTGTCTTGTTTCAACACAGTCATGCAACAAAACACTCCGTGTCTCCACTGAAGAGGCTTTTCACTCCTCAACTGCGGATCAGTTCGAACAAAAGAAATAGTGTCCTGAAAAGTGACTCCTTACACAAAAGGAGGATTATCCAGAGAAACTCGGGGGAGGGTGGCCGTTGGCCACTAGAGTGAGCTGTGCATCCACAGTGTTGAGTGAAGTGGCCCCCTAAAAGCCAGACGTGTGTACTGAGGCGATGAAAAAAGACCCCCCCCCTCACACTCATGTCTGCAATTGCTGCTTTCACCCCTCATCAAATTTTGAGTTACCTTAGGGAGTAACCATCAGCTTAGAATTACTCAAAAAGTCCCACAAAATGTCCCCAAGATGTCTACTGATGGCTTTTATAACGGACGATTACGCTGTCTATTTGAGAGATGCATTCAATGTGCCGCTGTTCCCTGTTTACATGTGCGAGAGGCCAAATCAAGAGAAAGACGTGTGGTTTGTTCCAGACATTCTTGAACAGTTGTGACAATTAGCAGCGTAAATGAGTCGTTAGAGTCGTCAGCAGATGATCCATTATCGAGACCATTAACGCTGCAGTCACGCGGTACAGCAGGTCAAATGTGGAGTTCGCGAGGGTGAGAACCTGCGTGTCGGTTGCACACATCTCTCTCTGGTGAAGACAGCAGCAGTGGAGGTTTCAGCTGCCAGGACTTCAGGCGGTAGCTCTAGAGCCAAACGCGATGTAGATCATTAAGATCACATCAAAGCACCCACCTCCGCTGTCACAACCTGATCTGGAACTGAACCGGGTGGGAAAGACAGTCCACTAACAAAACACTCACACACATGCACTAGCGAGTTCAAGCCTTCTATCTATACCAGTGGTCTTCAACGGGGATCTTGCGTATTAATACATTAAAAAATCTATACATTTAAAAGTTAAATGTATAGTTCACCCAAAAATGAAAAAAAAAATCTGTCATCATTTATGTTGTTTTAATCTTGCATGAGTTTCTTTCTTAAGTGGAACATTTTGAAGAATGTTTTAAGTGTTTTTGTCCATATAATGAAAATAACTCTGGTCTAAAACAACACTGGACTTTCATTGTATGGACATTTTTCAAAATTTCATGTTCATGTTCCACTGAAGTACAAGTTTTCATTTATCATCCTATCCCGATCTCCAAAATCCCTTTATATTCGACTAGAGCTAAAGTTTAGAGGATAAAATTTAGTTAAATATTTCACTGTCCACATGGAAATTAATGGAATTAAATTAAACTAAAATGCAATGCACAAATATATGAATCTGTACAGCAATTATAATAATTACGATATACTGTATAAATATAAAATGGTGCAGTCTAAATTGATAAAGAGAGACAATCATGGCATTTATATTGTTATATATGTTTAGCTTTGCCATCAAAGGAATTAATTACATTTTAAATATATTAAAATAGAAAACAACTGTTTTAAATTGTAATAACCATAATATTGTAATATTGTAATACAATAATATTGTATAGTAATCATTAAAGCAGCATAAGAGATTTTACCGACCACAAACTTTTGAACGGTACTGTGTATATTTTAATGAATGTGAGGTATGTAAATGTATTATTATGTTGTACTATAAACCTCAGAATTCAACAACAAGCCTTTCATGCTCCATATCTCTATCCACGTAGGGGTCCTGAAAAAGCCTGATAAGGCTGAAGACCCCTGATCTACATCAGAAAAACGTAAGTAAACGTTCCAGGTAAGTACTTCTATCACTCAGCTGCTCACTCATTGGTTAACCGCTGCACTGTTTGAGGTGTCACAGCACTGTCTGTCAAGATTTTAAGTACAGAGAACTAAAGTGTCTATATGGCTATCATTCACGTCTAGCACCGTTCAGCCTCCCTACAGAAATGATTAGAGCAATGTCCAATCTGACAACAAGTCCAGTCCAATAACATATCCAGATCACTCGGTTAGGCTCTGTTATCTGGAATCCACCCACACTGCAAAGCTAGTGAATTCAGGACATCGCTTGTGTGCAAAAATCCCCTGATTGAGACCTCAGACAATAGATGTGACAGGACAGCTTAAACTAGGCTGTCAGTTAGTTTGCGGAAGAGCCACTGATTCACCCAAACAGTATAGAGCAGTGGCCCTCAACTAATGATTTAAAAATATACAAATATATTATTAAAGGAGTCCAGTATGAAATGAACGAAAATTTTAGATTGAAAATGTTCTGCTAATTTACTTACCTTCATGCCATCCAGCATGTTCATGTCTTTCTTTCTTCAAGTCTAAAAGAAATGTATGTTTTTGAGGAAAACATTCCAGGATTTTACTCCATATAGTCGACTTCAATGGTGGCCAATGGGTTCAAATTGCAGTTTCAACGCAGCTTTAAAGGGCTCTACACGATCCCAGCTAAGGAATAAAGGTCTTATCTAGCGAAACGACCGGTCATTTTCTAATAAAAAAAATTATATGTTTTAACACAACATGCTCTAGCCTCAAATCACACATTACGTAATAATGTACGTGTGACGTAGGCGGAAGTAGCGACCCAGTGTTTACAAAGAAAGTCAAAGGCCCTTTACAAAAAAGCTAAAACAACGATGTCGGACGATTTTGAAGTTGGAGGAGAAAATGACATGGAGTTTTTCTCCCTACCCTACCGTTTTTGAACGAAGCACACGGACGAAGAACTAACCACGAGTGACTTTTCCAACATGATTACGTAATGTTTGAAGTCATGGATGCACATTGCAGAGCTAGTGCAAGATGAGCATTTGTGTTTAAAAAGTATCTAATTTATTATTTTTTTAGAAAATGGCAGATCGTTTCGCTAGATAAGAACTAGGGGTGTCGAAATTAATAGTTTCTTCGACGCATCACGATGCAGACGAGGACGATTCGGTATCGGTTCAGTAATAGACCATAACCGATTATAACGTACTGACGCTTTTCTGACATCATTTGTCACATACAAGCTTTGTCGCAGTAGCATACATTAGGCACGTTCGGCTTGAAGCGCCGCTGCACAGAATGATCAGTGTATGACCAAGTACCGCGAGAGCGGTAAGAGAGCAGAGGATCTTATGTTTCCGGTTGACTTGTATACTTAAAAGTCGACATCTGGCCACATTTCGGCTTTTATGAACAACCTGAGCACGACCTGGAGAAGACACATGCTGTGTGTAAATCATGTCACACACAATGAAATATGTAGGGGGTAGGGATGGGCAAATGAAGCCTCGTGAAGCACTGAGGCTTTTCCTCTGACTGTTTCGGGAAAAGATTCAAAGCTTTGAGCATCTAGAAAACATAAAAATGTTATGGTGTTATGTTATGGTGGTTCATAAAAAATATAGCAGCCAAAAGCCTGTCAAAGACGCTCCGTAGCCATAGGACGAAGCAGCGACCACATATTCCACAGATTGATTCAAGTTACGTGCACAAATAAAAGCCTAACAGTGTGTGCGTTTGTGTTTGTTGCGTTTCTGATAAATTAATTTACCCATTAAACTGTGCAATTTAATACCAGTACAAATATCAATATGATGTAATAGAAGAATAATGTACTCAAATGAATTGCATATGACAAATATTGAATTTTTCTGAAATAATTTGTATTCTTCATATTACTTATATGACTAGGTATCTAAAATGTAACTGAATAATTCAGAATTAAAACTTATTCGTAAAGTAAGATCTGGGGGATCGAACATTTCGACACGCAAAGTGAATCACGCACGTGACTGGACAGAAAGTAAAGCTTAATTTGTCATTGGTCACGTGATTTCTATGACAATTAACAACACAACACAAGCTTCGAATCAAGGCTTCATCTAGCACGACCATTTATTCTCGACACAAGCTCCGATGCCTCGGTTCAAATGTTACATCACTAGCAGGGGGTAATACCACTAACTTAAGAAACCAGGTCAGGTACAGTTCATGTATCTGACTGCTTCTATTTATTGACAAAATTGTATAAATGTGAAGTAAAATTGAAAATTGAGGATGCAGTGCATTGTCAATGCATTGTGATGCATCGTGATATCGAATTGAACCGAATCGATGACATGATAATTGTAACCGAACCGAACCGTGAGACCAGTGTAGGTTCACACCCCTAATAAGAACCTTATTCCTCGGTTGGGATAGTGTAGGGCCCTTTAAAGCTGCACTGAAACTGCAATTTGGACCTTCAACCCGTTGGCCATCATTGAAGTCCACTATATGGAGAAACATCTTGGAAAATTTTCCTCAAAAACCTTCATTTCTTTGCAACTGAAGAAAGAAAGACATGAACATCTTGGATGACATGGGGGTGAGTAAATTATCAGGATATTTTCATTCTGGAGTGAACTAATCCTTTAATTCAATTCATTTTCATATTGTTATCCTATTTTTAATTGTCTACCATTTCTGTTTGTTTCCTAGTTTGTTTATATTAAAAATAAACAAACTTCTTTGTCATAATTATAGCAGTAATTCTGGAAGAAATATGAAGGACCCTTTAAAAATGGTGTCAGATAAAAAGGAGCTTTGAGTCAAAAAGGTTGATAACCGTTAGTTTAGATGACACATACTTTGTTGCCGTTTAACTATTTCATATATCATTAACTCAACACACTTTCAGTGTTTCCCATACATTGATTTATTTGTGGCGGCACTCCACAATATCAAAACTGACCGCCACAAATAGATTTTCCAAAAAGCTTTGAAATCGTTGAATAAACATGAGCACTGCATGTTTCAAAATCGAAACCCGGTGCGGATGTTTTTATATCACTGTATTTCTGAAGGAAACCGACTGTCTTCAGAAAATTTTGGATATCATTTTCATTTCATCTTGCCTGTAATGCCTGATAAAGCAGCGTTTGTGAGCTCAATGCTTCTTTGTGTACCGCCGTTATCGGGGAAACCGCAATCTCTTCCACTCTAAAAGTGCCTCCTGCTGGCAGAGAATGAATTTGCATATATGCCGCCACAAACAGAGGCTAAGTCTGTGGGAAACACTTTCTATGACTTTCTCTGACTACAACAAATATGCAGCTCAACCTGTGAAAGAACAGCTCAGACGGAGTCAGCTGACTCATTTGAATGTAACAAATGAGTCGGTTGAACCGACTAGCAAATTAATATCAATCAAAGTGGGATAACCTTTTAAGCTGTGTTCACACACCAATGACCTTGTCTCTGTAATGTGAAGATCCTAGTATTTTGGCTGCAATATTATTATTAGATGATTTATTTATGGTAAAACCCATGCTTTCATTCTAATTTTTCTAAGAATTTGTCTTCTTGTTGCTAAAAAAAGTAATATTCTGCTGTTGAAGAGGTTTGTTACTATTACAGATGAACCTATCAATCTATGAAATAAATTGACTCTTATTACCAATAATTTCAGCAACAGTTTTGTAAGTATTGTGAAACTTCCAACAAAGTTGTAATAAAGTAAATTAAAATAAAATTTTAAAATAGTAAATAATTTTAGTACTATTTATTATGTAGCAAACAATAAAGTCCAGCAAAATTCTGAGGGTTTGCAAAAATCTATGGAATTAAAGTAGAAACAGCATCCTGCAGGAAAAACTGAACTGACCTCATCTAAATCAGTTTATCCTCTGTCTCACATATGCACTCAAATGCGGAAGCCGCTGACTCTAAGCTGTAATGTGAAAACATGTATAGTAAATGAGGAGCCAGATCAGGGGTTTTTTTTCTGAATGATGCATGAACACGGCAAATCACCCCTCCCGCCGCTTCCTTTACCATCCTGATCCCAGCATTATACGGATTAAAATATCCCATCATGCCTGGCTTCGCTCCAGCATGCACACACACAGACTGTATGTAAGATTTTATATGAGACCGTACACATGCTCATTTGAGCACTTAGATTTAAACTGCACGTGTTGGCTTTTTATATGCTGCGCAATGCCAACACAGCAATCTGTACCTCAGACAAACTCACTGCTATATTCACAGTGATTGAGTTTTGCTTATTATACAAACAGTGATGTAAAAGTATACACAGACTGGCCATCACATTGAGTAAAGTTCATCTCGAAAACTGTGATACCTGGTTGCCTGGGCAACAGCGAACTGCACACCTTTCTCTAGGGAGCACAGGGGAGAGGGGTGGGCGGCAGAGATGCTCTGCTAATGTAACCATGGAAACTGGCCTGCTTGGCTTTCATTGACAAAATAATCCCGTCACACCAAGGCTTAGTCTTTAAAGTCCAACATTACAGAACAAAACCTTGAATTATATAATTGTACCCTTAACAGTAACAATGAATGTAGGGTTCATTAATATGGTATTATTATCTATATGGGAAAATAGTACTGTAGACTGCCCTGCTACCATCTGTGCCTTGTACTCCTAATGATAAACTATTGGAGGTTTATGCACTGTTTATGCACTGTACAGAAATCTGACCTAATTGTTTATCAATTTAAAGACAAATTTTAGTATTTAATGCATTCTTCAAGCTTAACCTTCAACCTGGATATCAAAATTATTGTAATGATTCAAATCAATCAACAAAATCAAACAATTTCTTTAATGTTTGGGAAATTTAAGTTTACAAACTAATGTTATTCCCAATTTAACAAGCTTCTACTGAGTAATGTCTTCATTTATTACAGCTAAAGCTAAATCTGCCACCCTGTTGCAGAATGTTGCAAAACATTTTTTATAAATATTATTTTACATTTTTATGTTCGTTAAATCTTTACTGCTAGAAAGAAACAATCTCAAAATTGATTTTTTAATTGTCTTAAAAGTAGCAAATTTCAGTTATAAGAATAATTTTCAAACTTCACATAAATAAGTACAAAATAAAAGATTTCTTAAAATTTTTTCCTAAATTTCCTAAATTTTGACCCTATCATCCCTATTATATCCCTATTATAGTTATCCCTATTTTGTGCCATTCATAGAAAGTGTCTTTATAGTGAAATGAGCTTTGACTCATGTGAGAATAAATAATTCAGGCCAGAGTTGTTGAATCAGAATAGTACTCACTCCGAAGAATCTATGAAGTATATTCCCAGAGCTCCGATGCTGAGTGCAAAGACCAACACCACCTGGAGGGGGAGAGAGAAAGAAAAGTGAGAAAGGGGAAAGGATATCATTAGTGAAGGTCCACTGAGAACAGTACCACTTATAGAGAACAGTTTAATCCAGGAGCTGCTCAACAATGAGCACAACTCATTTCCACCCATGCTACATGTGCGGATGAGACACAATAAACATGAAATGTTATAAAACTGTAAGTGGTCTGACCAAATCAGACTGTGTTTCCAAACCTATTGGGCTGTCAATCTAAGCACTGTTTATGAGCATCGTGGGTGCATTTGAATGCTCAAACATGCCTGTGAAGCAGTCTAGGGAACACAGCAGCTCACTAGGGTTAGAGATGCAGCTCCAGTCTGAGCTCTCAGAAAAATGAATGAATTTAATCAAGCGAGAATAACTTCTGAAAGACACTTAGAAGGACAGAATAAATAATTGATATTCATCTGTCATCACTGAACAAGAGACAATGAGCACTGGGTGTGTGTAAATAAAACAAGATAAAGTGGAAAAAAAAGAAAATACAAGTGGTGGGAATCTAAACTCAGGACAACCGTGATGCTTTTTTTTCCCTCCTTGTATTGATTTCAGCATGACAGACTACATGCAATACACTGCAGATACTCATTAACACTGTTAACTGTTCCTGTGGCTCAGTTGTAGAGCATTGCATTAGCAGTGCAAAGGTTGTGGGTTCAATTCCCAGGGAACACACATACTGGTAAAAAAATTTATAACCTGAATGCATCGCTAAGCCATCAGTAATTTAAACACCTTTTGTAGCTACATATTAGTGGTCAATTATGTTACTTATAAGAATAAATACAATTTCAACGCCAATAAGTATACTTTAGCCATAAACCTTCAAAACATGTCAAAAGTATTTAGTCACAGTAGTTTCTGAATACAAACAGTATCAATATTGTTCCAGTTTTAAATGTTATGTACATTTACATGACCGTTCAAAGTATGGGGGTCAGCAGGAGTTTTTAAATGTTTTTGAAAGAAGTCTCTTATGCTCACCAAGGCTAAATTTATTTGACTAAAAATCATTAATAAAAGATTATGATCATTATGTGAAAAATTAAAATAAATGTTTTCTATTTAAATATATTTTACAAAGTAATTTATTCCTGTGATGCAAAGCAAAACTTTCAGCATCATTACTAGTCTTCAGTGTCACATGATCCTTCAGAAATGATATGCTGATTGGTTGCTCAAGAAATATTTCTTATTATTACAGACTCCTAACTTTTAAACGGTAGTATATGTTTTTACTTTACAAAGGAAACGTGTGTATATGTCTGAAAAACACAGGCTAACAATAACAGTTGACACTCTGAATAATGGGAAGCCCCTGCAGTAGCCCCGGCTCAGTGGAGCGTAGAGCACAGGAGAGGGGTGCAAAGGTCAAATCATTTGATCTTTTCTGGAACGCAGCATGTGAGATACACACTATCCCCATATCAGGTGAAAGTGAGACAACTGCTATCGAATGGCTGCTATGTTATGGTGTGTGGTAGAGTAGTACACATGCATATACACCCAACAAGTGTGCTGACCAGTGTCAACCGCACAGCTTCCCAAACCAGTGGGAAAGAGAGATACGCGAAAAATCAAGCACAAAGAAAACAGGAGAAAATGTGTCACGCACAAAAATAAATCAGAAGACTTCAATCCCTGCATTACCTCCCTAACAAAACCATGACTGTACTATTTATACAATAATATACCATAGCTGCTTTATAAAATCCATAGTCAACATTCACTGTCATCTCCAGTGACAATGTCAGTGGGAAGCTTTGTGGAAACATAAAACATATTTAGTAACCATTTAGACTGTTTAAATGCACATTACACATCACATTTGGTGTGTCAGCTAGAGCATATGCTCCAGGCATGTTCACTTGCTCATATGGGTTACACAGGTTTGAGCATGGCCTGCGATGTGTCCCAGTTCCATTATTCCCCTCTTTTCTCTATAATCTCCTGTCAGTCCCACTATAACATCTGATAAAAAGTCTTGAAGCTCACGTGAACCTGTGGTGGTGTATCTACAAAAGAATTTGCAATGCTACCAACTATGACAATTAAAAAATACTATAGTATATATACAGGTGCATCTCAATAAATTAGAATGTCGTGGAAAAGTTCATTTATTTCAGTAATTCAACTCAAATTGTGAAACTCGTGTATTACATAAATTCAATGCACACAGACTGAAGTAATTTTAGTCTTTGGTTCTTTTAATTGTGATGATTTTAACAAAAACCCACCAATTCACTCTTTCAACAGATTAGAATACTTCATAAGACCAATACAAAATTTTTTTTAGTGAATTGTTGGCCTCCTGGAAAGTATGTTAAATTTACATGTAACATGTACTCAATACTTGGTAGGGGCTCCTTTTGCTTTAATTACTGCCTCAATTCGGCGTGGCATGGAGGTGATCAGTTTGTGGCACTGCTGAGGTGGTATGGAAGCCCAGGTTTCTTTGACAGTGGCCTTCAGCTCATCTGCATTTTTCTGGTCTCTTGTTTCTCATTTTCCATTTGACAATACCCCATAGATTCTCTACGGGCTTCAGGTCTGGTGAGTTTGCTTGGCCAGTCAAGCACACCACACCCAGGTCATTTAACCAACTTTGGGTGGCTTTTTGGCAGTGTGGCAGTTGCAAATCCTGCTGGAAAATGAAATCAGCATCTTCAAAAAGCTGGTCAGCAGAAGGAAGCATGAAGTGCATGAAGAAAATTTCTTGGTAAACGGGTGCAGTGACGTTGGTTCTCAAAAAACACAGTGGACCAACACCAGCAGATGACATTTTACCCCAAATCATCACAGACTGTGGAAGCTTTACACTGGACTTCAAGCAACTTGGGCTCTGAGCTTCTCCACCCTTCCTCCAGACTCTAGGACCTTGTTTTTTTTCAAATGAAATACAAAACTTGCTCTCATCTGGAAAGAGGACTTTGGACCACTGGCAACAGTCCAGTTCTTCTTCTCCTTAGCCCAGGTGACGCCTCTGACGTTGTCTGTGGTTCATGAGTGGCTTAACAAGAGGAATACGACGATTGTAGCCAAATTCCTTGACACGTCTGTTTTGGTGGCTCTTGATGCCTTGACCCCATCCTCAGTCCATTCCTTGTGAAGTTCAAACTCAAATTCTTGAATCGATTTTGCTTAACAATTCTCATAAGGCTGCGGTTCTCTCGGTTGGTTGTGCATCTTTTTCTTCCACACTTTTTCCTTCCACTCAACTTTCTGTTAAAATGCTTGAATACAGCACTCTGTGAACAATCAGCTTCTTTGGCAATGAATGTTTGTGGCTTACCCTCCTTGTGGAGGGTGTTAATGATTGTCTTCTGGACATCTGTCAAGTCAGCAGTCTTCCCATGATTGTGTAGCCTAGTGAACCAAACCCAAACTGAGAGACCATTTTGAAGGCTCAGGAAACCTTTGCAGGTGTTTTGAGTTTGATTAGCTGATTGGCATGTCACCATAGTCTAATTTGTTGAGATTAGTGAATTTGTGTTTTTTTGTTAAATGTGAGCCAAAATCAGCACAATTAAAATAACCAAAGACTTAAACTACTTCAATCTGTGTACATTGAATTTATTTAATACACGAGTTTCACAATTGAGTTGAATTACTGAAATAATGAACTTTGGACACACATACTTTGCTGATATACAGCATCTGAACTGCAGACTAAAGAAAATGCAAATGCACAATGCTTGTGATTAAAGAGCAGAGATGTGAAGTACCCTTGCCTGTCTTTTGCAGTAAGTAGATTTTTGGCAGACTACCATATTAGTTTTAAAATCCCTGCACAGCAAAAAGAGGAGAAAAAAAGCAATATGATGAGATTTATACTGCTGTTTCTTATCAAGTCCACTAAATGAGGTCGCTTCTCAAACAACTTCTTGTTTCAGATCCCTAATCCACACTATAGTCTGCCAGCTTCTATACTGACAATAATGAACAGTCTAGCAGTGTTCACAATAAGCATGAACAATATAAACTCTTTCTCCTGTTTCACTGAATGTAGCTAAAATATTATTATAAAATGGATAGTTTCTGTTCTGGCTTCTGATTGGTCAATAGAGCACTCTCAATAGAGAGTGCTAAAATATGAAGTTAGACTTGAAACATTCACTATATCACTGCACAAAACCCATAGCATAACATGGCTACTGTTTAAATCTTCACAATGAGAGGACTTCATGAAATTGGCTGATAAAATAATATTTTAATCAATAATGTGTCATTATTTTTGTAAGACAGCAACTGTTTTCTAAAATCAGGCACCTGAGGCCAGGCTAGCAACTTTACTGACTATTACCAATAAAACACAGCCTTACCGCTAGTGGCCGATATTTGGCATTTTTCAAATAACTGCATCGGCTGATAAGTTTTTCTTCTGTTTTGCCCTCTGTAAGGCAGACAACGGCGGACTTATTTTGACGGCACAGCAGACTTTTATTTTGACGGTGCTGAGAACGTCAGTGCCTGAGCACATAGTGCTCACATTCTCCCTCTTGTTCGCTGTCATCGTTAACAGTTCTGTCTAATATGGATAGGTCCTATTCTACTACTCATATAGACTTTAAACAAAGGAATTAAAATGTATACAAAAATTGTTTTATAACGATTGCTTTAATATTATTAGTAATAGAAAGGCAAACATTATAATACTTTCTCGTTTGCCGTCAGCATTCAGCAAATACGCATTTATTAAACAAATCTTTAAATGACTAATGAACATTTACTTTCACAAACCTTGCAGACTTAGTCGAATCTAGCTGAGATCTTATGAAGTGTGCATTTGTATCCTGCATCACCGTGTGTGCTCTGCGTGACGGTCGGTCTGTGCAAATTGAATGCTGACAGGAGGAGAGTTCAGCTTCACTGGAGACCTTAAACTTTAACTTTAAACTCGTGATTTCAAACTATACTGCGCTTTATCCATTTGCCCACTGTCATATTCATGTAATTTTCATTGCGTGCTGTATGTAAAACGAGTGTTACCTTGGCAAATATGTATATATAAGATTATAATATAATGATATATATATGAGATATAATATATTTCCCATTGCACACAATCTTCCCAGAATACTGAGTGCCCTGTTTGTTACAGTGTTTACTTCCTTTCCAATTAGATTTTTATTAAATATTTATTTGTGAAAAATGCTTGTGAAAAGTATGTTTATTTTACACAATTATTTTTAATCCATTTTCAAATTATTTCAAATTTCTTGAATATTAATTAAAATAAATAAAATTATATCGGCCTCCATGCTTTCCAAAATATCGGCATCGGCTGTCAAAAAACCCATATCGGTCGACCACTACTTACTGCTTAAATAAAGCACTGATGATCAAACCTGTCCTGAAAAGCATGTGAAAGAACAATCTAGGCACTCTAAAACTGGAAATGGAACAAGGCCTGTCACTGGCCTAGGTTGAGTTTCGAGGTGAATGGAAAAGTCTCTTTTTGTGTGGTATAAGGTGATTGGAGCTTCTTGACCCTTAAGGTTAAAAGGGCTATTGGCCGGAGAGTGGACATCTCAAACATTAAAGACTGGAAACTGCAGCTGCCAGACAGGCTGTTTGTGTATCCAACAGTGGAGAACTATACTGGCTCACCTCATGAGGTCAAAGGAAGGGGTCTATTTGAGAAGTAATTCTACACACAGACGAGTTCTGCTCGAGCGATTAGCTTTTTTCAGTATTATTAGGCACAATGATTCATTGTGTGCTTGTGCACAAAATAATTAGGCCAAACATGGATCATGTTACGTGTGATGTTCAAATCACTAAGGCAAATCACTATTATAGTTTTTCCCCATATCAAAAATGAATAATATTTATTTTTTCTTAACTTAGCTGTCATTACATAATGGCTATTATTAAGGTAAGTTAACCCTAACCCTTTCCTGTTATTTAGTATTAATTTCAATGGACAACATGGCTAAATATAATTAAGAAATAAATTCGCAAAAGGATATGATATTAATGACAAATTTTTATTAAAACATTACCTAACAAAATGTATTATTTAAAATTGATTACATACTTTAAAAAAGTCAGTGGGCTCATCTGATCTTGCAAAATGCTCAAAAAAAGTGTCACATCTGTATACGTACATATACTACCGCTCATAAGTTTGGGGATGAAAAGAGTATAATTTTTTTTAAGGAAGTTTCTTATGGTTATATTTTAAATCTTCTTTGATATATTTTACTTTTTTTTCATCTCTGATGAATAAAACACTAAACCAAACCACACTAAACCATAACATACCACTAAAGCCTCGTTCAGACTACACGATTTTGACACGATTTGCTTGACGTAGGGTGTCGTGGGGATTTGTATACGACAATGGGCGTCAGGACGCAAGATTCAATCGTTTCATCTCGTGTAGTGTGTCATAGTGCACGACAACCGATGCCATGTCTGCGACGCTTCACGACGTCAACACAGAAAGTCTAGCATGTTTTTTCTCCGTAGTTCACGATGAGTTCTATCACAGCTCCGTCACAGACACAGGCCAATATGAGCAGAGAAGTGCCTTCGTACATACTTTCAGACATGCCAAAGCTAAAGAGAGACAACGGTATCGGTGTAATTTTACAATGGAGGAAATGTCCATGGAGCTATGGCTACAATACTCCTGCATTTATGATGTTTTCTCGAGGGATTACCGCGACAGAGTAGAAAAGGTCAGTTAAAAATTATTTTACCTCAGTTCTTTTTGAAAGTCCTCTTCATGCAATCCAGATTTGTGTACCTGTCAGGTTTTCTTTCTTTTTGGGCTTTTCTGACGACAAGACAGGGCAGAACACGCTGTTTGCTAGCCATTGTTCGTTTACACTCAAGTCAACATCTCTCTAGTCCCGCACTATCGATGACAACCCCGCACGTCGTTAAAGATGGCAAACAAAGAATGTTCAGGTTGAAACGTGTAGTCTGAACCACCAAAAACCAAATAAATAAATAAATGGAGTTTGTACTGAAATCTTACAGTACAAACTAAACACATAAAACCGTCAGCACTAAATAAATCAGCACTACTAAATATATGTAATTTATTCATCTCAAAAATGTGTTATACATGTACATTTGTTAACAGGATGAAGTCTTCAGCTCTGTTACAGAATGAACATAGACCTAAAGCAGTTGGTGAGCCATTCTGTTTCTGTGACCCCCAACAATACTCATAATGATTTACACAGGCCTTCTTTTGAAGTTCATAAAGCAGTTGGCTTAGTTTAACATTATCCTGTCTAAGCAAAATACAAAACCTCTCGTAGAAGCCGGATCACTGCATCCATTATTGATGAACAGAGGCTGATTGTTTTCATGGAGCCTGCATTTGGATTGATATCCCACATTGTCTAGTGAGAAAACACCTTGATGCATTTTTAATTGGAGCTCTTTGTCTGGCTGATAGCGAGTTCCAGTGAGTAGCAGCTGGAGGAAGAGGAGCTGTGCGGCTCAAGATAAGCAGAGACCATAGAAAGCATCACTCCTCCCCCACTGCAAGAGATACTAGACACTCCAACATCATTCAGAAGAGCTGCTTTTGATCAAAGATGCTGGTAGAGCACGTTAATGCAGTTTTGATATTGGATGTCTCCCATTTGACTTCATAGTTGTCTTCTTCCACGAGAGGGCACAGTGTGCTTGTTCTGTGGGTGTGTTCACACTGACCTAATCCAGAGTCCTTACAGCAGGTAGGTGACATTAACACTAAAGATCTTCACACATGAAACAGGAAACGTTACTAGAAATAACAGAAAAATCACTTGTTTTGTGAGAAGGCCATTTGAATGGATGAATTCACAGAATTCAGCTACAGTCCTAAATGCAGTCCACAAATTACAAACACCACCAAACACTCATTTCCTTGCATCTGAAAAGTGAGTTTTTACTGTGGCTGTTTGCTGAAAAGCTGAGCATTTGAGCACTCCTATGAACGGAGACGATAAGAGGCATCGTCTTTAAACTGACCCAGTTATTCATCTGGAAACATCAGTGCAAGCACTGCGCTCGTCTCTCGCACGAGCTCACTGCAAACCCATTACTGCAATTACAGCACTGGAGGAGCAAAGGATTCACAAATACATACAAACATATCAATGGGAGAGGGATTCTGGGATATGGAGGATTTTACTGCTGTTCCTAAAGAGATGACAGAGAATTTGAACTTGATTGCAAATGGATCAGTGGCACATAAGGCTGTCTTTTTCATCACACTTGCCAAGTTCTTAGAAATGTACACTGTGCATACACTTTCATATTTTTAGAAGCTTTAATCTTTAACAAGTTCAATTGTTTTCTCTAAAAAATTCATGTGGTGTAACCATCAAATTAAATAATAATAATACTTTTACACCTTGAATAGAATATACTATATATACATACTTGTCAACTTGTCATTAGGTCAAATGAGCTGAAGTTCTTATTAGTCTTTAAACAGAGAGGCTGTGTTATATAAACTTTAAGAAATAATTAAAAAAACTATTGAAATATGGTGTAATTCTTTAATAAGGTTTTTTTTTTCTTCATTATATCAGGACGGTGGTATCACCCTGACATTTTTAACTGCCTTATGCCCCTGAAAAAAATAGCATTTTATGAAATGCATTTTAATGTATTTTTAAATAAATGAATTCATAATAAATAAATACTGCCATATCATTGACGCTTATGATTATGACCTTAACAGCTAAGCATACTGCTCCTCATATAACCCATTACAAGAGAGAACAAGGGTGCTAAAGAGCTATTGTTTTAAATATAGCACAGCATTTGCCATACTGTGTGCCGTTTCAAGTTGCATGATGAAACTGGTGTTTACAGACAGAGTAAAGGATGAATATGGATTCAAGGCTTCTCACATGGCCCAGTACAGTCATGACCTGAAATATGACTCACAAATACAAACTCACACACACATTCATGTGACGGTTTACATTGGGATGATCCACTTTACAGAACTACAACTATATAGCATTTTCTGACCATATCGTTGTGTGTTTCTCGCTGTGCACTTTCATGCGATAGTTTCCTATACACATTTTCATTTGAGTAGTGCTGGGTGGTATGACCAAAAATGTATAATCACGGTATTTTTCAAAATTATACCGGTACATGATGGTACTTTTTTTTCATGCATGACCGGGTGTTAACCATATTTTCTACTGATTGAGAGATGAATACTGCATATATATTAGAATGCCCTATTTTACTGTCATGATGAGTGAATAGTCAAAAAATACCACACTAAATAGTGACTAAATATGACCCCTTTTAATACATGTTAACCAGGAGTCACTCTCATTTATAATTGCGGCATCGTCTGATAAAATCAACATGCATCTACACTAAAGAGCGGCTATGCGGTTGTTTTGGCTATATTACTTTTTGTCTCATGCAGTGTGCTGCCTGCGTCTGAGTAACAAACAAAAAAGTACATGTGATATTAACAGACGAACTACGCTCATATTTATAATATCAAACAATCAGTAAGTGACAGGTGCTAGGAAACGCTGTTTTGTACTAATTTATTGACGAGTCGGCTGCGGTGCGGCCAACTGAATGCGCTGCTTCTCTGCCGCTCAACAGAACAGACGCCGAGAGAGGTGGCACTTCTCCAGGAAAGTCAGACTTCTAAAAAAGCAGCTAAAAGGGTCTGAAAGTTGCTAAATCTAGTGATAAAGTCACGCTCGTGTGTGTGTGAGACGCAGGAGCTGATGGCAGGGGGCGGTGGATATTTGTGGCGGTCAATGTGGATATCGTGAATGAGTTCTTCTGTGTCATCACGTTCTGAACTTTCACGCTTAGTAACACATACAGCTGTGCCCTCACCACAGTGCAACAGTGAAAAGGGACCCCTTTCAAACAGTGTCGCGTTCCGAACGTTGTTTAAGCGACATACACCGGTATTGCGGTATTTTAAAAATTAATATCATAACAAAAATAAACACCGGTATTTGGTATGAACCAGTATACCGCCCAGCACTACATTTGAGTTCACATTTTTTCTCAGTGCTGGTTCAACTGAATTCTAATTAGGGCATTTTGACTTCTCTCTGCCTCTTGACAAGCCCCTTCAAAAGTGCACTTTAACAGATCCCATGAATAATTTAGCTGACAGGTGACGTAGCCGACCTGTAGATGAGTCTCTTCATATTAGTGGCAGATATTGAGAGAAACCAAAAGAGTAAGCTGTGTGGTTCAGATGAAATGGCATGCAAATGAGCCGAAGAAAAAAACTGTTGAAAGAAACACAGAGACGTGATGAATTAGTTTCCCACAAATTTAAAAACTACTCCTAAATCTGAATTTGGTTTCCTCATTATCCTGCTGTGATTATCTGATAGATACATGGTCTTTCAAAAGACATTCATGGAAGTGATGAAAAGTGATATTGAAGGTGTTAGAATCTCATGGGGCTGCTTGAAGGGAAAATGGCCAGCCCTCAGAGGACAGTGATACGGTGTTATGAAAGACTGATACAGCTTTTCACATGTTGAGAGTGAGCTCGTCTTGTGGTTTGACAACATGTAAGAAGTGTATTAATAATATATGTGAACAAATGGACCGCTGCACTGACAGCAAAAAGTACTGAAATTGTATTAGATTCATATAATCCATGATTTAAACAAATCCTAATGCCTATTAAACTTTGGCACAACGTGTTGCATGGCATGATTTTATGTGATGTTTAAGGGTGGGTAATAGATTGTGCATTAAAATGAACAGTTTGACAAAAATACTTTCCCCCCCCTTATTGCCTAGAGTTAATGCATAAGGCTCCTCTTTCAAAGAATGAAACAAAATTATGTAAAGCCAAAAAAAAAAAAAGATTCAATACCAAAATAAGTAAACAAGTAGACATGCACTTAATTTCCCATCAGAACTTCTTGCAACAGTTTTATAATGTATTATTTAATAAATATATTTTTAATATTATTATTATCATCATGTTATATTTAAATATGCAAACAATTAGGCTATGTGTTTTAAACAACTACTGCATAAATACAGTTGTTTGTTCTTATGTATGCAAGAATGCATTAAATTGATCAAAAAGCGACAGATTGTTCCTTTGGTAAAGTAAAAAAAAAATCGTTTTCTGTCTATTAAAAGTCTGAAATACTTATATAATGGTTGAATTATTATGTATTATAGAGACAGGTTTACACTAAATTTTAAGAACCACAAATAGTATTAATAATAATAAGTTTCTAATATTAATAATAAGCTAAAAATGTTACTTGAGCACCAAATCAGCATATTAGAATGATTTCTGAAGGATCATGTGACACTGAGTACTGGAGTAATGATGCTGAAAATTCAGCTTTGCATCACAGGAATAAATTACACTTTAAAATATGTGAAAATAGAAAGTATTTATTTTAAATTGTAATACTATTTCACATTATTATTTTGTACTGTATTTTTGAGCAAATAAATGCAGCCTTGGTGGGCATATTTTTTTAAAAACATTAAACAATTTTTCCAACCCAAGGGATATAGTGTATATAAATATGTAAATAACTCTGAGCAGTTTGTAAGGCAACCCTAGCCACCAGAGCAACACCCAACAACCATATAGAACACTCCTGAGTTCTCAAGTGAATAAGTCTAACTCTGAAGGGGTTAAAATATCATCATTGTAAGAACACACAAATCCAGAACATGATGAGCCATAACATATTTTCAGTTCACTACATTCAGAAAAGTGCTAACACAACAGTATGACTGTGTTTACCGGCAGATTCCCACAGGAGACACTACAGAGCATTTGCGACAACAATTTGGTTCCACGAAACCACATAGGTGGAACCCTACAGGAACCAGCTGAGCTCCAGTGACGTCAATCAGCAGTACAGCAGAAGAGCAGAGACAACACAAGCGTCAAACTACAAACAAACACCACTCTAGTTTAACATCCTAACCACTGTCCAATAGGGCTGTGTACGATACGTATCACGCTACAGAAGCCACGATACACATCACGATACGGGACTGCACTGAATTTCACGTCAGAAAAATTTAGTAAAACAGCTTCTATTAAATAAACAGCAGTTTATTCAACACTGCATACTATAGTGCCATTTCTAACTATTGGCAGAGCAGGCAATTGACCTCTGCATTATGAAGGGCCTCCATAACTGTACCACAGTACAATATAGGTAATGACATACGTTTCATGTTTACATTGGGCACTCCCCACCAGCTACAATATTCAGATTTTTTGCATCTTGTTTTTAAGCCCATAAATAATAATGTACTCATTCTAATAAATTTATATTGTAATGTACTCATTCTAATATATTTTAAAAAATCATATTTACATTGCTGGTAGGTTATCATTGCACAAATTAACACACTCTCTGTGTTTAAAAAATAAAAATAAAAATTAGAAGAGTTCTAAACGAATGTGCTTTCTTCTGTATTTAACGCAAACAATGCTCAGTCTCCCACACAGATAACGTTGCGGCCGCACTCAGACATTCAGGAACAAACTTTTTAGCGCTGCCCCGCAATTTTATCAACTAAATAGCTTAATCGCTCAAGAGCTACATTATCTTTCTCAACAAGGAGCTGGTAACATCGTTGTTTCTAAAGGAATTAAAGCCACAGCTTCACTGTTAATAGAGAAACGCGGCAAAACGGTGGTAATTCATACATACACAGCCTCTCTCTCTCTCATAAATGAACACTTGATGAATTACACTTTTCTGAGAATAGAATATTGAAGTGGAGATCGCTAAACTGCAAGCTAAAACCGCTTTTTTCAGAAAGCAAGCGCGTTTATCCACAGTGGAGAGAGAGTGCGCGTGCACATGGTTGCCAGGTTGACAAAGATAAGTAGCACACTTAGCAGATATTTCCGTATTGCGCAAGTGGGAAGCTCTGTTTCGGGGATTACGTCTCTTTATATCAGGCAACCCAGTTGTGTTCCTATGCGGCCAGATTAAACCTTGTTATAGCCTATATATTATGCTCTATTCATTATTTTTTAGAAAAAGACACTATAAGCCCCCCTCCCCCCGATTCAATGCCAATGCTTTAATTATGTAAATGATCAAGCTGTAAGCTACTGTACAGCTCAAGGAATAAAAATGTCTTCGGTGTGACCCATCTGATTGGAATGCACAGATGCACACTCAGGCAGCAGTCTCTTGAGCGGGCGCACTGTTTACCGTGTGGACTGGTGAATAATTTACCACCTGACTCCATGGGAAATGGCACATACTGGACACTGTCTTCCAATTACCCTCTCAGTGGGAAACGCAGTATTGATTTGTGAAGACACTGGGTGTTAGAGCAGATAGTCGGCATATAAACAACATAAATATATTCCTGGGGTGTCGGTGTGAAACTTACTGAATTAATCTGTCCATATTCAGAAAGCAAAATCACCATCATTGTGATTACTATTGCTGTTCAAAGAAATTAGACCTTTTTAGGCTGATTTTCAACTGGTGGAGCATAAAATGGGTGAAACAGTAGAGATAAGTCGTATGTAGTGACCAGAATTTTAAATACTTGTTGCAACTAGCAACAACCAAGAATGCCCTAGCAACAGATTATTTTACGCTAAAGTTAAACTGAATGAGTTCCCAGCATGCACTGCGTCATACTGCATATGGAGAATAAATGTTGAAATTAAGTGTTATTTTATGTGCTTTTTATGCAAGATTAATACAGTGAGAGGAGTGTTACTGTTTAATGTTTGGTTATATTGGGATTTATATAGGTTTCTGTTATACTGTGGGTACCATTGTGGTAAAGGGTAGAGCAGCTGACTGCCAAAGATCTGAGTTAATATGACGTTAATGCAATCGAATTATATGACTTTGATGAGGCATGAGGCAAAAAAGTAATAAAGCCAAAGCCACCGCATACAGCCGCTCTTTAGTGTAGAGGTATGTTGATTTTATCGGACTATAATCAGGATTTAAGGAGTAAAGTGAGAGTGACTCCTGGTCAGTAGCCGTACTGTGGGGTTTCAGTCGGGGCCTTTAGTAAGCAACTGTAAACTACATACCCGTACACATCTCTGTAACCGCTAACGCAGCCATATGCATATCATTCGCATATTATGCCGCACACAGGCTCTCAACAACAATGACAGCTGATCAACAGTTTCAACAGTAGGCTAGATTAGGGTTGGTTAAATGCAGAATAGGGTGGGTTAAATGCAGAGTAAATTTCCCTACATGGATCAGTAAAAGTAATCCACCAATACACGGGTCACTATGAACATTCACGTCACTCTAAAATGACGACGCGCCCACAGCAGCAAAAGTGTACAAATGCTGGACATCCACACACCACGCCACAGTATCATCAACGCACTACGTAAGTTACACCTCCATAACAATGTGCATGATACAATACATAAATACAATACTCGTCAAACAATAAAGCTCTCACCTGTCACTTGTAAATAAAGTCCATGCGTCTGTCATTCCATGTCCATTTACTCGTATTAAAAAGTAAACATGGCCAAATAACTTGTTGTTGTGCTCGGTGCTAGCTGTTAGCCACTCATAGCACTCATAGTTGCAATCTTTGAAATGGCACACAAAACCTTTGTTAGCTAATTCAGTTTGGGTGTAGTTTATACTTTCTCCGTAATTCCTCTTTTGTCTGCAAAAGAGCACCTTGAAAAAGGTATTTTTAGTAGATCGGCAAGAAAATCTGGTGTAGGCGCCGGCGACTGCGGCTGTCATTTTCTTTTCGTTGAATTTCAACGAAATTAGTTGAAATTTGATTGGCTAATGATTCTGTCACTAATGCTCGTTACAAATCAGATTCGAAGTCTTTGAACAAAAGGGTAGCACTATCTGTAGTGCTGGCCGCAGACATTTTTGAGGACATTTTGTGGACATTACACAAATGAAAATGATACCTAGATTTTTTCACACAATTTTATTTTTTATAGGGCCGGCAGGGAAAGGCCCTGCCGACCCTGACGGCCCACCACTGCTCCTGGTTAACATGGAGTATTAATTGGTCGTGTTTAGTCACTGTTTATACTTGTTTTATGTATGACAACAGAAAAAAAGTAAATGGGAACAGCTTTATTGGGCATTCAGTTGTATTACAGTATGTGACAGTTCAGAAAATAGAACAGATCCGAAGTGCTAAAACTTGTCTGAATGCAAACCCGACGTCATGACGTCATAAATATGCTAATTAATATGTGACGTCACCTGCCACCACAAGTCACACAAAATCCTGTGGAAAACACTGTGGTTGTGTACACACTGCCAAGACACATTTAAATTATAGGAATTATATGACAATATTTTAATTTAATTGCAATTAACATGGTTAGCACAAAATCAAAATTTAGTTCTACTAACTTTATTAAGTTTGTTAAATTTGACTTTTTGGAGTTTAAATTGTAGTTTGACAGCTGATTACCTCAAATTGTGAGTTCTGGCAACTTTTTAGGGTTTACAGTTTATTAGCAGATCAAAACATCATTTATAAATCATGTTTAACTTTAATCTAAAAGTTCACAGTTTAAGTTTTTTTTTAGGTCAAAGCCTAAAATTGTCTGGTCTGATAGGGTCTCAACAAGGAAAATAACTTTTTTGTCCATTTGTACAATAAATACTAATTTTGGCATGGTGTTGCGTTGTTACTTTGTCAAATCTGAGTACAGAGGCAAAACCTACATCAAAACGATGTCTGATTAACGCTGTCAAACATTACAGCTGATCCTCACTTGTTTGACAGTTTCACCTCAGTTGCTAGCCAGGTTAAATCCTTCGATTTAATTAAGCTTAGTTTCATAACAGCAAGCCCAGAGTCGTTCTTAAACATGTACCCCATCGTTCTCCACAAAGAAACATAAGGCTCAAAACCCTTATAAGAACAAAAAAAAAAGTCTCATTCAGCCAGGGTGCAGCAGACAAATAGCATCATGACCTCTCGAAGCTCAGCAGAGGGGCTGCTGTCATGATCTGTCTGGTGGTGAGTTAGTGCTGCGGACACTGCTCTGATGAGAAAGGGCTGCTGGAGTCGAGCCCTCATAACCCTCAGTGTCCAGAGCACAGACCCTCTGAGAGGGCCACCTCTTCAATTCATTCTAGCAGACACACCCGTCGGTCTGTTTCAGCTCCACCCGTCTCCTATTCTATTTCCACATTCACCACTCAGATGCATCGTCCAATTTTAGCACCTGTGAAAACTGTACACCGTGACAAAATGCATTACCCTCTGTAATGCTGCAAAATAATACTACTAGTATTATTAGTGTACAGTACACTACACAGTCATATTCACAGCATGCATTACATTCACACATTAAGCAGATGGTTTTATCCAAATACAGTTTTATCAGCATACATCCCTGAAAACTGAACCCATAACCTAGCCATTGCTAGACTGGCTTTTGATAGGTAGCTTTGGTAGCATCAATATAGCATCAATATTAATGGGTTGAATGTTATAAACCAATAATAATGCATGTTGTAATGTTATGCATTGTCTGCAATCACTTTCCAGCGATGTGTTGAAGATTTGAACATTTTTTCTGTATGAACAGAAATACAGGAAATATAAACACTAGCATTCTAAAATTTAGGGTCAGTATGATATATATATATTTTTTAAATTAATTTTATGCTGCACAGATGCATTAAATTGACCAAGAGTGACAGTACAGACATTTTAAAGTCTGAATTTCAAATAACAAACTTTTATTCATCAAAGAAAACCTGGAAAAAAAAAAAAAAAACATTAATGGAGTAACGATGCTGGAACTTCACTCACCCTAAATTAAAATAAAATTATTATTATATAATTTTAAAATTATTAGTATAAATATTATATAGTATGAGTATATTTAATTACAATTCAAAATGTTGTTTAGCCGTTTTGTATTCAAAAAAAATATTGATATATAAAAAAATTATAAATCTTGCCGACCCCATATAATGTTTTTTATTTTACCCTCCAAATACACTAAACGTACGAAATGTAGATAAATAAAGATCAAATGAAATGTGTTCATCATTTTAAATGTAACGTTGTGCTGGGGGCAGTGAATAGGTTTTGTGTGTTTTTTAAATTTTTTTATCAGAGGTTCAAACTTAAATTGTGAAAACTAGCCTTGAGTCATAATGCATAACACAATACAGGGATCCTTTGGCACAAAACTTCCTGTGGCTAATTTTTCATATTGATTCTTTCTCTCAGCTTTCACTTCCCTTTGGCAAAAAAAACTGACTTTTTCATACAGTCATTTTCAGGTCATCACTAACATTACATCCTGCAAATAACACTCAAAGCCACAATCAATAGCTAACACCTTCAGCAAAGTCTTAGTCAATACCGCTTACTTGGCAGCTAAACTTCTGAGAAACTACAAAAAAAATGTTGCAGTAAATAAAGCATCCATCCCCTGACAGCTTTGGCCTGACAGATGCAATAAATACAAACGGCTTCACCGATGTCCTGAAACTAGAAGCGCAAATGGCCCCTGTCCATTTAACACTCCAAGTCGAGTGGGATGGACAAACGTTATCTCAGAGACAAATGATTTATAGCGAGGACGGAAACAACAGATGAACCCATAGCAGTTCAAGGGGAACATCTGGACGTCCAACAGTGGCCCAGGTCCACGGCGAGGAGAATTCCCAGCATTTGGTGCTCCCACCGCACTGCTGCTCACGCTTAGCATGGCAAGATCCTCAATATGATGCCTGCGAACTGCCAACCTTCAGGATTAATGGCCTTATGCACATGAAAACAGAATTGCATCCAAATAAGCCATGTGCCATTTTCCATGTGGAGTCCGGCGTCTCATTCGGAGCTGGTGCTTATTACAGACCGGTGATCATAATCAGATCCATAGCTCTATTCTGACATGCTTATGATGCCGCTGATATGGTTATCTAATCTATGGGGTCAGATTCTCTATAAGCCTTAGCACCTAAATTAATCTTCGGATCTCTGACATGCCCAATTTATTGCAAAATAAGAGCCTCTAAAAAGACCCCAGACCCTTATTTGTTTCTCTGATAACCATTTAAATGATTCGACCCATCCAGACAGATGAGAAACGAGCAGGCGTCAGATGTCCCAGTATTGAGCTTATCTAAAATACGGCCTGACGGCAGATGCTGAAGAGAGCGCAGACAGGTTGACATGTAGGAAAATGATGTGTCAAACTGAGATGATCTCTGACAGAGGACACCGCAGACCTGCAGCTGATAGGATGAGGCACCTTGTCGTTCAGTGACCTTGACTGACTTCAGAGCCATGGAATATTAAAGAGGTGCTTCACAGGCCCCCGTCATCAGTGAGAAAGGACGAGCGCTGTGATTGGTCCAGCTCAGAGGTGGGAGGATGTAAAAGTATGTGACCAGAATTCAGACTGGCTCCCTGAGGAGCAGCCAAACAGGTCACTCGCTGCCTCGCAAGGACGTGAGATCGAGCATGTCCATCTCTCCGAAAGACGACGTGAGGTGTTTTTTCATTGCCATGACAGCTTCTAGGGTTAATTCCTCTTGTGTATACATTATGTCTCGCAGTGAGACACCGCTTGATTCACAGTGATGCTTGCTACAGGCAGGAAGAATATAGTGCTACAACAAGGGCCAATGACAAGAGAGTCCACGATAAAGAGGGAAAATCCAGTTTTACACACATTTTACACTGTAAGGAGGAAATCAGTAGAAAAAAATGTATTAATAAAAATAACTAGCAGATTTTTTGCCAGGGAATTATATGTTAAGTTTAATAATAAAACACAAAAACAATGCAATCTGTAATTCAAAACGCAGGTTAAAAAAATCATAAAGGTGCTTCATAACAACACAGTATATTGCCCCTATTTTTACAGACTTTTCTTAGAGTGTAAAGTTAGCAGACTAGTTGAATAATGCTGGATGTCAGAGAGCATGATTCATTTGTAAATGTGTGTGCATCCTGCTGTTCAGAGAACAGTGAAAGGGCTGTTTCGCTCCTCAGCGTCGGCTGTGCACGTATTTGTGCATTCATGTGTGTTGAAATCAGGGAGGAAACGTGTGACATTTCCCTGCTGAGATTTGCGAGCGGCAGTAGCCATGTTTCTCTGGCCTTCTGTCACCGTGTCAGAGCTATTCCTGCCGCAGCCTAAGGCGTGATCCCATAAACACACACACATTCACGGACACTCCGGCCTATGCAGCGCTACTGAGAACATCACCGCATTAACTGTCACTTCCTCTCCAAAAGGACCTCCTAATGTGTGGGATTCAGTTAAAGACACTGATATGATGACAAGACATTCCAAATCTCAGATTACACAGAAAATAATGACTGTGCTATTAGTCAGTATTTCTATTTTCTATTTAAATACTGCTGAATGTGACCTCAACAGTCAGGCTGACCTGGAAAATAATAATGAATATCTGATCATGCATAAGCAGAGATGGCAGATGTAATAATGTAATAATGTATCAATGCTAATGACCAAATATCTGGACTACATTTGATAACTCAGCAGGAATGAGCTATAAATAATCCAAAATGCAGCTCATTTAAAGGGAAGGTGTGTTTACAGCAGCAGAGCGAGTGTGTGTGTGTGTGTGTGTGTGTGTGTGTAAGATACGAGAGCTGCTGTGTGTTCAGTGTTGGAGATTGAGTCAGCATGTCAACTGTCATTAGCACTTACTGATCTCTGATTCTTGCCTGGCCCAGTGTGCTGCTTCCACACTCAACATTCAGTACGAACACGGCCAGATCCCTGCTCACTTACTCCCTGTCCACAAGGAAGGACGCGTACTTGTATCTCAGTAGTGTTTGCATATGTTCATTATGTTCATTCTCCATGAAAACTCTTCACTAAGAGCCAAAGTCTCGGAGCAAACAACATGAGGTTCATCATCACGTCCCAAGATATTTGAAGACGAGCATCAAGAGTTTAGCCACATTTACTTTAGCAAGTTTAGAAGTTCAACAACAACAAATGATCACTGTAATTATTAGGAATAATCATGAACATCAACAGAGCCGTAACAATAACTGACAGCATGTTTTATTTGCCTAATATAATGAGTGGGTGATGTACAGAAGAATCTTCTGTTGGCCACAGATGTTAATACTGTGTGCTGTGCCGGTCATGCTGTTGTCATGGGCATTATTAGAGGCAATCATTCTCATTATGTATGTAAAATCATTGCATAAATCAAACCTGTTAAACTGAAGTGAATACTGCAGGAATAAAAACTACGGTGAGCAATTATTGCATCCATCTTTTGTTTTGAAGACTGACTAGACCTCATCTTTCATGCTAGGTCATTTTCCAGGATAGTTTGTTATTGTGGCATAATCTATGTGTGATAAACCTGCGCTAAGCAGCACACTGGAAAAAAATATTTTTTTGCTGCTTGTTCTATTTGCTTAGTAAAGACCTATTAGTGTTATGTTTCATTTATGCTGAACATTTAAGTTTTTGTGGTTCTCATTGTGTTGAAGAGAAGTAGTACTGTGGCTAGGTGGTAGGATGGTTATTTAATGACAGTTTATGTCTAAAAATAAAATACATAAAATTTGAGTAAATGCTTGCCTCAAACTTAGAAAATCTAAAAGTATTATTTTTATTCACTACCTATTTACTTTTACTTAAGTTAAGTAGATTTTACTTAATCTTATTTGTGTACAGTACACATACATGCATGCATGCACGCACGCACGCACGCACGCGCACGCACACATATATATTTTTTACATTTGCCCTAATAGCAAAAGGAAGAATCCACAATAGCATAGCTACGACATTCCTGAATAGGAAAAAATATAATATCAAGATATTGATTATCTTGATTATGTTGAAAATCAAATTTGCAGTCACTCCATCAGCTGTTGTATTAGAAAGCATTATTAACTCATTTGAATTTAATAGCAAAGTAAAACAAAGAAAGACTAGTTTTAAAATGTAGGCCTACATTAAATATTGTCCAGTCTGGCTATGAATGACTAGGCCACAGGTAATGTAGAACTGTGCCAAATGTGC
Source organism: Sinocyclocheilus anophthalmus (assembly GCA_018155175.1). NCBI lineage: Eukaryota > Metazoa > Chordata > Actinopteri > Cypriniformes > Cyprinidae > Sinocyclocheilus > Sinocyclocheilus anophthalmus. The sequence continues at coordinate 298,006 of JADLZN010011643.1, read as the reverse complement.
AATTTAAACTAATTGCTCATGACCTTTAATGACTTTAATGCAGTCAGCTGTTAAGATGGACATTATAACATCTTGTGAAAGTGTTTAGTGAAGCTCCTCACCCCCTGCAAAGCAGAAAGAGGTGTATTTGTCACTCTTCATCTGAGAAATGAGACCGAAATGATGAAGTGTCTGGGGAGACAGAACAGTGACACCATTCTTTACCTAATTAATTTCAGGTTTCCTATGTTCTCTTCCTAGTTAATGACAGGTTTGCAGCACACGTGAAGACCCCTACAGCTGTGACTAAATATTATTTGCACACAGCACAGTGCATGGTGGATAAATACAGTTTACAGCCTGTGAACTGCGTGTGTCAGCAGCATAGCTGAGAAAATGGGACTAAATCATTTCCTAGCATCCAATGTTTCTTACTCTGTTCCAAGGTTACTCACAGCAGAACAGTGGCAGGCAGCCATTAAATCCAAAGATTGCAGTTGAAATGTCATTAATAACCCACACAACGCGGTACCACACTGTAGTTTTATTTAATTAGAGCTGACACATACCTTACTAGTGTTAATTTTGTCAGATATTTTCATTTTAGTCTTAGTCCTGTGTTAAAATGTCCTTGTTAGTTTTTTATCATATTTAGTCAACCTTATCCTATTTAGTTTTAGTCAAGTTTTAGTCGACTAAAAGTCTCAACATTTTAGTCTAGTTTTAGTCCAAGAAAACCTGAAGTATTTTAGTTAATTATTAATTAACCGTACAATATTAATTTTGGCAGCCATTTTTAATTTAGTCTTACTCAAATGTACATTTTACTTATCATATTTGGACAACCTTGTCCTGTTTTTGTTTAGTCAAGTTTAAGTCAATGAAATGTATGAGCATTTTAGTCAAGTTTTAGTCAATGAAATCTTAGTCACCTTTTCATCATTCTGTATAATGGTTAAACTGATAAAAAAATATTTTTGCTCAAAATTATAATCGTAATTAATGATTGTTGTATTTGAGAAAAATTTTTTTAACTTTTTACTGCCATTTCAGGTAAAAAATTGCACTTTAACCAGTAAGCACAAGTCAGAAGAAAAGAAAAAGAAGTGGGACAATCATGGGTGTATGTACCTCATCTAGTGTACAGATTATTATAGGCCTTTTATTATATAAATTAATACCAAAGACAATGCATTCTCTCTGTCTACATTATGAAAAACGGCTATAATAAAACAACAAATTTAACATTGAAATCCAGGAATTCCAAAATTGCACTAGCCTATTTTCTCTTCAAACAACAGCGGTTGAGTAAGTGCATTTATTCAGCGATCACAATCGCAAACAATACAGTTGAGATCTCATGACAGACACCGACGGATGAGTGACAGCCTTCACTTTGATCGCTAAAATACAGCTTGTTTGTCGGTTGTTTCAGATCATCGCGTCGGCGGCGCTTCCGCCATGAGGAACAGACCGTGGCGGCGCAGAGCGCGTGCGCATGGTAGCCAGATGCTTAAAATAAGCAAAACACAGAGTAGAAAATGTATAAATGTAACAGCGAAGCTCTGATTCGGGGAGTAGAACTCTTGATATCTGGCAACTGCACACATGAAAGCTCACGAAGTAGAGGGAGTAGAGGCGTGAAGAGCAGTCTGCAATAACATTATGTCTACCTTTTTTTGACGAAAATAAAAAGAGGTTTTTGGTAAAGTTTTTATTTTTTTGAATACATTTTAGTCTCATCTTATTTCGTCAACCACATTGCATGATTATAATTCATAGTTATCATTGATTGACCTTATTATCGTCTTGTTTTAGTCATGGGAAAAAAGCTAGTCAATGAACATTTTTCGTCTTAGTCTTCGTTAACGAAATTAACACTATACCTTATGTATGATGTCTTGAGATTTTCAAAACTATTCAGTAATGATTTAATGAGTTAATGTTGCAAAAAACAAGTTGATTTGTTCTGAGTAATGGATGAGTCAGTCTCATTCTGATAATAGCCTGCTCATTGAGTTAAATAATAAATACATCAAAATGAATAAATTCAAAGATGGAGTCCCTTAACAATATTTACAAATTGTAATATGGTTATTAAAAGACTCTAAATTAAATATTTGTAAACCAATTACAAATATTTTTTGTAATAGGTTTACAAATTTACAACCTTTTACAAGTGCCTCGTAAAAAGGCACTCTTTTAAATACTTTGTGCCACTGATTTTGTACTGCTTGTACAATTTTATTAAACTTTTTTTCTCTCTCATTTTCCATGACTGGAAAAATGTCAATGAATGTGTGTTTGTATACACAATTCAGACAGATAAAATGACATCTAGGGATGCACCGATACCGATATTGGTATCGGGCCCGATACTGGTCTCCTGTACTCGTACTCGTTAAAATGCCCCGATACCAAACGCCGATACCACACAGCATGTGATAAGCGCCATATTCAAACAAAGAAACACCAACAACAGAACAACAGACAGCAGAAAGGAGTTAAGGATGTCTACTACGAAGTATATGAATGCAATGAATATAATGTTAAACATTGTGTGCGTGAGCTGATAAACAAAGCACGCTGAGTGGATTGAGCGCACGGCGGCGCAGATGCGCGAGCTTGTCGAGTGAATATATCTGTCTGGCGAAAGTAAATCTAGCAGCCTGTGTGAAATGCGCTAGGCTGTACTTACTGTCCTCTCATTCTGCACCAGTACAAATACGTGCATGCGTTGCGCGTTTTGCTTGCTTGAGTGTTTCTGCATTAGATGAGTGGCTTTGGAATATAAATCGCAGCACGTTTCAGATGAAAAAAACGCGACTTCTGTTTCTGAAAATATCACAAGTTAGGAGATTTATAACGAGTGGTTCCCTGCATTATTACAGCAAAGCGCGTGATTACAGTACTGAGCCGCTGCAATGGAGCAGCTCTAATGCTATTAAATTAAAGATGATGTACCATAGAGCAAAAAAAATTACAGTGAAAGTAACAAAAACATTTTAATGGGCATAATTAAGTGTGAAAAAAACCGAAGGAATACGTTGAAACCAAAAAAAAAATGATTAAGAGAACAGATATTGATTGTAATCTATTACATACGTTTCTATCAAAATTATCTAACATTATCAAAATGAATTTGTTCTGACACAGTTTAACTCTGAGTTCTTGTCATATTTAGTTACCAGTTCTAAAAACTATAGCGAATAATAAACTGTGATAATGGAGAAAATGTTGAAGGTGTCTGAATAAATTTTGGTTTGATTGTTTCTATTTGATAAATGAAGTTAACCAAACTAACATTATACATACCCTTTTGGTTTCTGTACCCAATATTTAAAAAATGTACAAATGCAATAATAATATTGGTATCGGTACTCTGTATCGGCAAGTGCCAAAAATAAAAGTATCGGTATCGGGGAGTGCTGGAAAAGTGGTATCGGTGCATCCCTAATGACATCTGAAATAATCATCAAATATCTACTAACCCTGGAAGGAGTCATCAACAAAAAAAAGTGAACTTTCTTCCAATGTATCATCTCATGAAAATTAAAATGAAATCCAGCATTTTGGTTTAAGTGCCAGCTCTGACCTCATGGATTTATGAAAGTATGCTTTTTGCACAGTAACACCACACAATAAGCTCTGCATCAAATTGAAAATCCTGAATAGCTTCATCCACACCTGAGGTAAACGTTCAAAGCACAGCACAGCACTGAGCTAAAAACAACACGATGTCGTTAATTGGGCGCTCACTTGAGGCTGTGTCGTGAGAATTTGGGGCTTTCTCCTTTTTTACGTATTTAATATACAGACCAAAGGGAACTTTTACAAGCCCCAATAACAGTCACCTCCAGGGGTGGGGGAGGGGGCGCGACAAGCCTAATGAAAGATGGTTGGGAATATTTGAGATAAAATGTTGTTTAGAACACAATAATATCGCAGGGGCGGGGCCTCTTTGCATTCCATAAAATTCCTATAAATCTACAGTTTGTACTTTCCTAGGGGAAAAAACGTAAAAGGGTAAAGAATAAAAGACTAAAAAGGACTAAAAAAAAAAAAAAAAAAAAAAAGGGGAAGACTAACTGAGGAGATTATTGGGACAATTGTTTTCAAAAAAGGTGGTGGGAGCAGTGGCTGTTATTGTGCTTGCTAGTTGTGCTGGGTTTCCACTAATCCTCTCTGTCTCCCTAAAGAATCAATCCAACCAACAAAAGCCAAGCACGTTCAGATGTGAGGGAGCCAAATCTCAACATTCTGTCTCCAGCAAGCTGTTTGTTACTTGAGACTGCAACAGTTGTTAAAAGTTATGATCTCTGTAATTCCTCACACCCCTACTTAGAGCACATAATCACTTAGATCTGAGAATTTGCAATCTGCCATTTTGAGACCACCAGACCACATGAGGCTGCTCCTCTTCGGGGGCTTAAGCGGCTAGCGGGGATCTGGCTCTGAAAACACACCTCAAAACACAGCCGATCTCTACAGAGTGAGTGAGTAAAAAAAATTGATAAAAGATTATTTTTTAAAAGATGACACGACCACACTCCTCCATATGGCAATGTCAAATAGAAATACACAGTTGGATTATTTCGATTCTTTTTATTTTTGTTAAAGTACATTTTACAAGAAAATTCTATTTCATTTCACACAACTTTTCAAACAAAACTCTGTACAACCATATTTTTTAAAACTTTTATGGTAGCATATTATCATAGGCATATTCGGTTATTGGGATATACTATTGTTTTTTTAAGTATAAGATAGCATTTGGTGTATACTGCATATTATTTAGTATGTAGTAAGCCAATTCATTTTCAAACATACCCATTCAAAAAACCTCAACCCTTAAAAAAAAAAAACGAAAACGAAAAAAAAAAAAAAAAAAAAAGAAATATTTGTCAAGGTTCTTTTGAAGAATTATGTTTTTTAGCATGCAACTGACTCACTCGTAAGGGGCCCCAAAAAATCGGGTCAGCATATAAAGTGAAAAACAGGGTTAAACCGGGGCCCTCATAGACCTCCCCTGACATTTTGATTAAATATTAAGCATTATTTTCTAACCTACGGCTCTTCCTTTTCATAAGCAAGAAAGCCAAAGCCTCTGTCAGAAGAAATGGAATTGCATCCACCAGCTCGCAGAGAGAAGAGAGTCTGAATCACAATAATATACAACACTCAATCACATCTGAATCATTCAATATAAATGTAGTGTTATCTCCTTCCAATGCTTAATGCAATTCAGAATATTGTTTGAATCATGACTGCCCTTTCTTTTTAACATTTTTTTTTTAATGGTGGAGATCACTTTAATATATTATGCATAATAAGGAAAAAAAAAAGTTATTTTTTTTGTTTTGCACTGGGTTAGCTGGCCAATCAGAGCAGACTGTGCTTGTCAAAAGAGGGGGCTTTGTTGAAAACGACGTGTTTGAGAGAGGCGGGGTATAGAGGACCTACAATAATGTACAGTATTGGAAAAATAATGTGTTTTTTGAACATTAAAGCATGTCAACATATTCTGTTACACCAAATACACAAAATAATGATCTTTAAAATAGCATCATATGACCCCTTTAAGAAGACAGTACAGTTTATCTATGACCATATGTTATGACAATATCGTATACCATAGTAAATGTCTCAACAATTATCTTAAAATGCCTAGTATGCCTAGTTTACACGTCTACAGCATCTCAGGATTCAGTTTAAAAAGAAAAGGCCAAATAGCCTGGAACAAATTAATGAACACCAAGAAAACATTATATATTGCTACTGTGAATACATTTTTGTTTTGCTTCAGGCACACTCCACACACACTAGTACACACTCTGTCTTCCTCACCCACTCCAGTAGAGCAGCCCACTTCAACAGCCAAAGGCAAAACACCAGTTCTCACTTTTTCAGCATCAGCTAGAAAGAGGCCACATAAGAGTTTTTACTTTTTCCACAGCAGTGTTTGATCTGTACATAATTGAGTTTTTAATGCATGCATGAATTTGTGCTCCTTTTTACTTTGTAGTTGCATAAGTCAGTCACCTAGTCTTTACTTCATAACATCAGTTGAGTGTTTGAAATAACTTCATTTTGTGATCTGATGTGGCTTCCTTATCACAGAATGAGGCAGAAAATATATATCCTAACTGTAATAAAGGCTATGTTAATTAATTATTCACCCTCATGTTGTTCCAAACCCGTTAAGACCTTCGTTCATCTTCGGAACACAAATTAAGATATTTTTGATGAAATCTCGAGAGCTCTCAGACTCTGGATAGACAGCAATGCAACTGTAATGTTCCCAGGTCCAGAAACGTAGTAAGGACATCGATAAAACAGTCCATGCGACATCAGTGGATAATACTTCAGTTTTGCGAAGCTACGAGAATACTTTTTGAGCGCAAAGAAAACAAAAATAATGTATTTAACAATTCTTCTCCCCCGAGTTACGTCTTCTGTCATTTTGGAGAGTACCCAAGAGCTCGACGTAATCAGCTTTGTTTACGTTCGGGGGAGAAAACGCCCTCATGAACGTAATCTGCGTAATCAGCGTTGTTTAGGGGAAAGCGTGCATATGCATTGTGATACTCTCTGAAATGGCAGATGATGTAACTCGAGGGAGAATAATTGTTGAAAAAATTTTTATTTTTGCACTCAAAAAGTATTCTCGTAGCTTCGCAAAACTGAAGTTGAGCCACTGATGTCGCATGGACTGTTTTAAATATGTCCTTACTACCTTTCTGAGCCTTGAAAGTTTCAGTTCCCTTGCTGTCTATGCAGGGTCTGAGAGCTCTCACATTTCATCAAACATATCTTTACATCTTATCTAATATCTTATCTAAATTTGTGTTCCGAAGACGAAAGAAGGTCTTACGGGTTTGGAACGACATGAGGATGAGAAATTAATGACATAATTTTCATTTTTGGGTGAACTATCCCTTTAAAAATATACTTAATCATTATGAAAATACCCAAGATGGCTTGAAGAACATGATAAACCATCTGACGTCCAGTATGAATAAAACACACATTACATGCGTTTATAGCGCTCAATAATGGCCATTCCATCCTATTTTGGGTAAAAATCTGAAAAATAACACCTCTCTCAAAATAAATGTTACGCAGACATATAATAATCCACACTTTTTCCAGTGTACAGAGGTTTACAGGAGTTTTCTGTAGTTAATTTGTTCCAAAAAAACACTCTGATGTGCCAAGCTATCAGAACCGGACCGAACCGAAAACCGTGGTTAAAAACCGAGGTACGTATTGAACCATGGACTAACTGTTGTTGCATCCCTAGTCTATACTTTAAAAGATTTCACATCAACAGTTCTCTAGCTCGAGTGGGTGTTTACACTCCAGTATGTACCAGTACTCAGAATATTATACAGAATATTGCGGTAATGAACATGCACCCTATGGTTATCATGGGCACTAGCAAATATTTCCAGATACCTTATGCAAATTATTTAGATTTTTAGAATGCACATTAGAACACATGGAGAAGAAAGGAAGTCAAATAGCCATTCATATTTTTACGGTGTTTATCAAAGAACACCAAATACTTTTTTGTTATTTGAAAAAAAAGTTATTATACTTGTTTATTAAAGGGGTCATATGATGCAAATCGCAGGTTTTCCTTTCTCTTTGGAGTGTTACAAGCTCTTGTGCATAAAGAAGATTCGTAAGTTGCAAAGACTAAAGTCTCAAAATCCAAGATATTCTTTAGAAAAGTTAAGAGTCAGCCACGCCCTACCTAAAATGGATCGTTCTAACACGCCCCCACATGTCTACGTCGCTATGTAGAAATATTAGCATAATCCCACCCAAATGTGCACTCAAAGAAAGAAGGCATGGTTTCAGGAACAGCAGTAGTGTTGATGCAGCCATGTCAGTGAGACACTGTGTGTTTCTAAGCGAAAGCAAAAGCACTTATTTGGCCTTCCGGAAGTAGATGCAATTAGGAATAATAGGTTAAGATTTATTTACAACAGAACAATACAATCCAGATGTTCAAATTTGTGCAACGCACAATGGATGAACCTAGAAGAGTACAAGGCTGGCTGTGCACAAAAAAAAAAAGGGTAAATTCCGACTTTGCTATAACAATCTGGCGTTCTGAATCAGCGACTGTAAGTATGTTTTGTGATCAGTTTAACTATTTGCTATTGACTGTTCAAATGCGGAGTTTTGCGCAACGCAGAGTAACGCGTCGTGTGTGTGTGTGTGTGAGGGACAGGGTCACATCACAGGAGAGGTGAACAGCCTGTCGAATCATGCACTGTCAGCGGTACTTTCTTACCACGGGCTGTGTACTGCATCATACGGCATCATCACACTGTGTCACGCGACTCTGTTGCCCTTTCGGGCTTGAACTGATGGTAAAACTAATGACATTATTAACTGTCTTGATATTTACTTTGAAAGCTGAAGCTGAATACATTTATTTTATTACTTTTGTCTTTACAACTTTAAAATCTAAACAAACCTACCAAATCCATTACAACTATTAATCCTTGCCATCTCAAACAGACTCTCCAGCCCCAGCTTGAGGTTGAAAAAGACCTTTTTGTATTGTCTTGGTGTCAAAATACTAGTCGTTTTTACTTCCATAGCCCAGACTATTCAGAAAATTCATCAACCTCCACATAAACTCATTGAAGAGTCACTGGTCCAAAGCACATATCTGCTTTGATTCAACATGAGTCTCAAGCAGAAACTCTGGTAAAGCTATGAAAGACTTGAGTGATTTCCACTGGAACAAATCCTCTATGGTGATCTGGTGGGGTTACACCCTGCTGAAGTGTGTTAACAGATTGAAATGCCAATCAGGCAGTGAATTAGACGCACTCCAGGGCATTCTGGGAGGTGAACTGAGCAAGCATATCTTTCAATGCTGTTTCATATCGAAGTCAATCATAATAATCCCATCTAGTGAACACTGAATCCTACTCACCCTCGCCACCAGATTTGTTGCATTTGAGCGTGGATCTTTGCCGTGCGCAGACTGCCTTATGACGTCATGGCAAATATGTGGTGGTGGAAGGTGATGAGCAGCCCTGTCCAATCTCTGCTAATCTAGAAACAGAATCTTAGCACAAGTAAACGGATCTTAAGCAAAGCTAGCTGCTGACTGCACTGATAAGCAATTAAGTGTGTAAATGTGACACTGGCGACAACAGCATATCCTACGTGAATCTGAGACCAAGACCCTCAATCATGCACCACAGGGCAAAGGCTACGCTATAAAGATCACAGCAGAATGTGGTTTTAGAAACACAATCCAGAAGCTTCTATCTAGACACATACTGTATGTGAGGAATACCACAGAAGGCTCTGCAGAATTTAACCTTGCATTTTTAATACTATTTTAAAACCATTTTCATATTGCAATCATCAACTGAAGAATGCAGTGTTCTCAAATCTATTTAACACAGACTGAGCATACAAAATGATTTTTTTAAAGTTAAAAAACAAATATCATTAGAGCATGCTTCACAAGAAAATATTATTTCAGTCGCACTGACATTTTTTCAGTGTAGTAATTAAATTTTCCTTCAGATTTTCCCTGTAAATCAGTGCCAAAAATGTGTCGACCTCAAGTCTGTTCAACCTACTCAAAATTTCTGTCTCAATGTTAAAGGGCACCTATTATGCAAAATCCACTTTTATAAACGTGTTTGAAAACAGTTGTGTGGCTGCAGTGTGTGAACACAACCACCCTACAATGATAAAAATCCACCCAATCCTCATTTTTTAATCCCATTTAAACCAAGTCAGTCTCACTAGGCCTGTTGTTTTGATTCTCATGCAGTGTGACGTCACACTGTATAGGACCGGGCCACGGGGGTCGATTGACAGCCCTGCATTGTGATGGTTTCCGCCCTCAGTGGTTGTACGCTGTCCTCGTTTTTCTCCGCGCTCGAGCAGCTGTAACATCAACAATGTCTCGCAAGCAATCCCGATGCGCTTTGTTTGGATGTAAGACTGAACATAAGAACATTTTCTCCCAACATCTGAGCTGCTGAGGACGTTGTGGATTACTTTCATTTTTCAAGGTAATGTGCCTCAAAATGTACCTAAATACGGGTATCATTCCAGACTCCTTTGTGAATGTCATGTTGTTATAGTGCTTAGCATTTAACCATATTTGTATGCGTACATTAAGTATTTTGATTGACTGATTAGCGCCGTGCTTGTGAGATTAGTCTGCGCCGTTCATAACGCGAAATTCGTTCGGTCGCGCGGCTCGGTCCATTGATCCGCGCCGATGACAGGTCAGCGCGGCGCAAGCTCTGTAACATTGCGCTGTTTCGTCCCACTTTCAGTGCATTTGACTTCCCATATGTACGGCAAAACATCAGTTCTCTCAGTTATGTTGCTTCTACTGGCTGTTTATTGCTGTAGATATGCAATGCAGAGAGACGTATACACGACACAATCTTTGCGACAGGCGGGATATATGCAAGCGCATTTCATGTAAAGCGATTTCACTCCAAAAAAAAAAAAAAACAGCTCTTTTTTAGACACACCCTAAAAATGACATATATGATTGTCACAATGCTAATGTCAACATTGGGTTTGTTGCCTAGAGAAATGCCATCCAAAATGACCATTACTTGAGGCTTGACTTATTCAATTATTATTAATAATTAAAATGGCATTTTAACCCTTTAACGCGTACGATCACACCGGTGTGATCAGTCTTGGCTGGTCCCTGAAGCGTACCATCACACCGGTGTGATTAGAACTTTCAGTGCGTCACGTCATCAACGTTGAATTTAAAATCTGCTTCGCGCTTTCGCGCGGAGCCAGATCGGACGCGCTGAGTGCTTGTCATATTATCACAAATATTCAGTGTTTTCAACCATATAATGCTTATTTTAGGTTTCAGACATTTAAATACACAGAAGTACTAGAAAAAAATTATAATTTAATTTATAGTTTGTAAAATACACGCTGATGTCTAAAGAAACGGCAATAATGATCCTTACAAATATAATCTGATGACATGTTTTTATTGATATCATATACAGACTGTGTAGATAACTATAAAGAATAATTTGCTCTTCTCCCAGTTTACCAGAGACCTACTTTAACGTGTTTCGGGAGGAGAAGATGAATTTGCGTGTTGTAAATCCCACAGCTCGGATTCAGTGTGAACATGGCGGCGCCCATCACCCGATCAACTAACACGGTCGACATAAAAGTGTTTAAACTACCAAATAGATTTACTTGCACATATTTCAGAATCGGAATATCAGATATTTCATACTATAGTGAGCATGTTTGTGAATATTTTGAATAGAACAGGAAAAACAAAATAAAAGCGATCCATGTGTCACACAGATCTATTGTGGCTGCGTTGTGTCACATGACAAGCATAACGCGTTGCCATGGAAACAATAAGGCGATACATTCTAAAATAACGGTCGTCTAAAAAAAAAAAAAAAAAAAAACCTCACGCTGGGGGCTCAGCTAGAATATTTTAAACTCACGTGCGAAAGGGTTAACCATCAAAAATCATGTCTGCAATGTCATTATAATAAATTATCTGTTGGGTATTTTGGGCTGAAACTTCACATATATTCTGGGGACACCCAAGGCCAATATTACATCTTGTAAAAAGGGGCATAATAGGTGCCATTTAAGGGGTTCTGTTACATTTTAAAATCATGGTGTGTTGAAAAAGTTGCTGAAAATTGGTATTGGACTTGGTATGAATAAGCTTTGGAGGTGCCATGTAAAAAAATAGAATATAACAAAAGCAGCAAATATTACAAGAAAAGGTCTGACTGAGAAATGTCGTCATGAACTATATTTCTTTATGCATTCAATGCAGGAACTTGAGCCTGATATCTTACTTCTAAAAGTCTGAAAAGAAGTGAAATCTCCCACCCACTGCCTCTGACTCAACCTGCCTTAATCTAGCAAAGTCTGCCGGTGAAAAGAGGCACCTATGTGTGTGTGGTACATTCACACTGACAGCTGATATATAATCCCTTCATAGAACTCAAATGAATTAGTTTTTGCTTGTCCACTTTCGTAAAGAGAGCTGGAAGCACAAGCTATGAGCAGCTCAGATGAAATCAGCGGACATTTTCAGCACTTTCTATGCACAGAATTGATTTAAACATGGTAAAATATGTTAAATGGACCTGCGTGCATTATTAGGCAAATAGCTAAAAGACATAATAATAAACATAAAAGAGATGTGTAGAAATTTGTGAATGGCCAGCATTCCAAATTCTACATGGAATTCCGCAGACGCAGATTCCGTATGGGCCTAGCTATGACTCCTGAAGAAAGAAGCAGACACATTACAACACCAAACAATCTGTATCCGAAAATATAACACCAATAAGCACTCAGGTTAGAAGCAGGCTGAAATTTGAGGTTTACTCACTACAAATAGTAACATGAAATATGAGAGAGCATGGTCCGAGACGTCACCTGAGACTTTAATTATGAGAGGCTGACATCTAAATCGAATTCATTAAGGATAAAACAAAACGGAATGCTAGAGACTGAGGACTGAGGGCAATTTCCCGATCCTGGGTGCCTGTCTGTGGGCTTCCTGACATCTTTCTGTCTCTATGGATCGATGAGTTCATGTTTAGCTCAGACCCTTCTGCAACAGTAAGCAGTCTGTGAGTCAGCCACATCCATTTATGCTATCTTGCACTCACACACACACACACACACAGTAAATACACTCACACAACAGCACACTCTAACATACAGACTGCACTACATCCCATGTCACCTGTCAATCAGAAGTGAAATTACATCACTGCGTGTCACATCAAAATACTCCAGCTGAACAAAAGTGGGTCGCAAAACCGTTCTGAGTGGGTCACGGAGTGTACGGCCAAAGAAACGACATCAACAACAAAAAACATAATTCTTAATATTTTTCTGATGCAAGACTTTTATTTTAAAAGATGTGCATGAAAGCTGTTGACACTTCTTTCAGATGCAGTTTAAGTAAAGAGTGCCTGAGAAAAACGCGCTGTCCCGATTCAGTATCTGCGGTCAGATGAGATGTTGACAGGCTTAACATCAGTGTCATTATTCTATCGTATTTTCATAACTTATGAAATAAAGTCTCTCACCTCAGAAAAACAAACTATCCTGTCCTGCCAGATGCTATAGCATGTTCATAGCGTGCACTCTTCTATAGCCGTGCTGTATATCGCTTCACTAAAGCGCAGAAACTACGAGCATGCAACGCGTGAAATAAAAGTACAGTACCGATAAATCACATAACTGATACTGCGTGTGTTAGCTGGGAAGGATTTGCATGAAGGTATGATATTCATTCTATTCAGGAGCAGTTTCCACGTTTCATTAAAGGGGTCATATGATGCGATTTCAATTTTTCCATTCTCTTTGGAGTGTTACAAGCTCAGACATTAATATCACCGGAAGTGTCACAAGCGTTTCAGTACGAGTACTACACAAAACCGTGCGTCTGCGCCATTCATTAACACAGAGACATGCAGAATTAATATTTAAATAGGAATCGTTTTGCGGCTTAATATTTACAAATACTAGTGGGAGTGGGCTCACGTGTGTGTGTGTGTTCCTTTTAAAGAGGTCATATGATGCGATTTAAATTTTTCCTTTCTCTTTGGCGTGTTACAAGCTCTTGGTGCATAAAGAAGATCTATAAAGTTGCAAAGACTAAAGTATCAAATCCAAAGAAATATTCTTTATAAAAATTAAGAGTCAACAACGCCTACCTAAAACGGCTCGTTTAACACGCCCCCCCAACATGTCTATGTCACGATGTGGGAAGATTTGCATATCACTGCCCAAATGTTCACGCAAAGAAGAAAGAAGGCGTAACTTTTATTCCCACTGTAGTATTGTTGACGCCGCTGCCATGTCGTGAAGGCGCTGTGTGTTTTGTTGTGAAAGCGAAACTACTTTGTTTGGTTTTCCAAAAGAGGACGATATCGCTTCGTCACGCCTGGAGCTGATCTGTGCTGGTCGCTGAGGAAATACTACAACTTTGCGCTGTGGATCGCCGGATCGGCTTTCACCGTGGAGGAAGCGGAGTCCAGCCCGGGGTCGTCACATGTTCTTCCGGACGCTCCTTCGTTGAAATCGCAGGCCGAGCCATTCTCAAGCCCGCCGCCTCTGCTCACACTAGCCCCCGGCCTCTGCTCACTCAAGCCCGCCCGCCTCTGTCCAATTAGGCCGCCGTGTGTGACACTGTTTAGTTGTGAAAGCGAAAATACTTTGTTTAGTCTTCCAAAAGAGGGCACGACTGGAAATCAGTGGTTAAGTTGTTTTTACAATACTGGTCCAGAACACTTCAACCCAAATATTCAGTTGCGTGCAGCACATTTTATGGAGGACCGTTTCCTGATCCTGGTAGAGTAGACTACAATACCGGCTGTTCTGACTCAAAGACTGTAAGTACGTTTTTTTATATTTAAAGAGTTTTTATATTTTATATATTTAAAGCGAGTTTTTTGGGCAGTGTAGAGTAGGGCTTGTTGTTTGTCATTTCTCCGATCACAAATGCAGACATGGTTTTATGTTTACGCGGCGCGATTGCAACGCAACGCGTAAAAAGACAGTAGAAGTCATTATAATCCATAATTATGTCCCCACTGGATGCAACGAATGCCTCGTTTATAATGAGTTTTCATGTTTTTGAATCATCTCTCCGGCCTGACAGGGCATCATCACAATATGGTGAGGGGGGTAACATTTCCGTCTCACGCTTGAGGTATTCGGCCAATCACAACGCACTGGATAGGTGGCCAATCACAGCACTCCTCACTTTTTCAGACCGATGAGCTTTGTAAAAATCGACGCGTTTCAGAAAGGCAGGGCATAGAGGAGAAACAATAATGTACAGTGTGTGGAAAAATAATGTGTTTTTTTAACCTTAAACCGCATAAACACATTTCATTACATGTTCATTATGTTCTTTTTAGCAGTATCATATGACCCCTTTAACAGTTCATGTTAGTATTGTATATTCACCATGGTAACTGTTGTATTTTTTCATAACCCAAAAAGACCATGTTATTTTCACTTTGTGTCATTTTGTATACGTTTAAATGACTGTGGTGGCTCAAACCAACTTAATTGTATTAACAAAATCTAGTTTAGTACTCCTTTTTAGTAGCCTTACCTTACTTCTCCAATCATTTAGACCACTTAGACACTAAATATGCCATGCCAGTTTAGACATCACTGATGTCAAGTAACCAATCATGATGCAGATGTCAAGATTTTCAGTGAACAATGACTTAAATTTTGATAATAACTTTAGAAGACTTTAAATATATCACATGAGTCACATTGGCTACGTTAAGGTGTTTTAATTTTTTTTTCCTTTTAACAGCTTGAAAGTAACACGATCTACTTGTGTTGTATGAAAAAGAGCAGGATCAACTTTCTTTAAAACATCTCATGTGTTCTACAAAAAAGGAAAAGAAAGTAGCTTTGGAACAACATGAGGCTGATTAAACTAATTTAAGTCAACTTTAAATATATGATTGTTACAATGCTAATGTCAACATTGGGTTTGTTGCCTAGAGAAATGCCATCCAAAATTACCATTACTTGAGGTTTGACTTATTAAATTATTATTAATACTTAAAACGGCCTTTTAACCATCAAAAATCATGTCTGCATCAGTGCAATGCCTACAGGATATGTGCACAGTCACTATATATTCACGGGTCAATTGCATTGAATCCATTGAGTCTAGGGCTAAATTTAATAGACAGTACCAACAGCCATGCAATTCATGGCCCTGGATATCTTGGCTAAGCATAAATAACATTTTAAATATGAAAAATCATTGTTTCTGTATTTAGCCAAGAGACTGAGAGGCTTGTTTTAATTATCTAATAGCCAAGGTTTCTTTTCACATGGAAAACCTGGAACACTACAATTAGCTAAGTGATCTTGAATAACCACAGAATAAACAATAAAGGGCACGCTGTCGGTTTGACTTAACAGTCTCTTGAAACGGTAGGGCTATAAAAGTCAAATTGGCCAATGACTCTAAGATAACAGACATTTTAAACAGGAGGATTAACTTTTGCACAAATAGACTTCTGAAAGATAGATACTTTTTGATATTTACCGTCTCTTTTATATGAGAAAGCAAAGCACCAAAGCCCCTATTTTGTGAGTAAACACTATTGATCGATTCCCAAAACATTAGGATACGAAGAGGGGGTTAAATGTCAGACTAGTTGACATTCAGCACGTGTGTGTGTGTGTGTGTGTGTGTGATGGGGCTGCAGCTGGGTGGCCCAGAGATGTGTGTCTTATCTTCTGACCTTTAAAGGATCAAATGGAAAAGAGGCTAATCTATTCCAGTATGGCTGCCACAGGCTTCAGCTCCAGTCAGAAGGGATGGGAGAGAAGGGTGTCTAATGAATCGAGGAATAAATGGTGGAATATGAGTCACAGCTTCATAATTACGACAGCTCATAATGAGAGTGGCATGGAAATCATTAATATATACAAATTGAGACAAAAAGCGATGCTAAAGTTAGCCAACTGAAATTAATGTAGATGACTAACACCTCAAAAGTAAGCAACTCAGGAGATCGATTTACAGGAAACCACATACATATACAAACACATGATATGTGACTATATAAACTGATGGATGGGTGGATTGAAGGATGAATAATGACCGACAGGGTTATATCATCTATATGAGGCTGTTTGTGAGCCTATATTTCTTCCTCTCACACAAACTGCTTTGAACTGACACTGCACTCCAGAGTCTCAAACCATTCCAAATCCCATCCTGCCTGCTTTCATCCTGCAGTAATCCACAGCGGACGTGTCGCAACTCCAGAGTCCACAGATATATTACATGGCATCATGCTCTCATGGACTAAAAGTAGTTAGCATTTCCTGTGCTAGAGTGGCTTGTGTATTATTATAGTATATATTACATCATAACATATTATAGCTTTTTGATTGATATAATGTCAAAATATAGCATACACCTAGTGCTACTGCAGCACCCAAGCCTCAAAATTCTTCCAGAGTAGATTCTGCTAATGGCATAAGGTAAATACAGTACTAAACATTATATTATAGTATACAATGGTAATATTTACTGGTAATTTTTTTTTAAGTCAGTAATTACATGCTTGGGGAGTTCAACTTCATCATGAATTGTGCATGTACAGAAGGCTGGGTGCACTTTAACATTTGCATAATTGTGAATAATTTTGCCTGCTAGTTTAGCATACAAACACAATGTGATAAAATGAGAAAAGCACAGAGGAAAATAAAGAACTTCTTTAAATACTGAATGAGGAGCATATAAAAGAGACAAATACATACATAATGTAAAAAGCTGTAAATAAAACAGATTATTGGAATACGTTTCACAAGACATTTTATAAGTCGTTCTACTTTAGAATTCCATGTTTAATTCAATGCATTGCTTGGTTGTTTCTTCATAATTATTTGTGAAATTTACTAGCAATTTCTGAATAAAAACTGTCAAAGTAAATCTTACACCAAATCTTTTTCCACGAGTAGGTACTAATTTGATTTTGTTATTAATATTATTTTTAGTTTTTTGATAAACTTGCTTTGGTTTTTACAAGGATTTTACTCTATGCTACAGGAAAGTGCATACATTAACATTAAATTTGTACAATAATGATAATTATCAAATATACAAACAATTATTCTAATGATAAGAATAATAAATAATAATAGACACTATGAAATAATAAAATGAGCCTGATGCCGTGTTGCTTCAAGTGCATCATTCTGCACACCGGATGCACACATTGTAAGCGCTTCGTGTTAAAAACTGCAAAGCACAAAGGGAAGAGAAATTGATGCGTAGTGTATTATATCTGTGCAACTGCTATTGAGCCTTTCTTTTAACAGTTTTAAAATTCAGTTACTGTGTACGTTGAAAACAATTTACAGTCTTTTCTACGCCCGTGTTTTGTTCACACAGACTCCCGATAGCAAGTAACAAAATAACATTAAACTCCAGCAAGAAGATAAAGTCCTTTTTGCAAAATCATAGACATGCATTTACAAATCAAGTATAATGGGAACACAGAATGGTCTTGGAGAGAGCTTTACTGAGCTGACTGCTGTAACCAAACGCAACCAGGGTTTAAAGGCTGAACGAATGACTGACAGCCACAGCGGAGAAAAGAGTTTGTGTGAACTTTAATGTAAGGACTTAAATATTCATATGTAGCTCACATTAAGCTATCGTATGGCTTCAGAAATAACACAGAATAATTCGCACAATCGGGGAAAAAAAAACATTTGGATCGGCCCTCTCTGACCAATACCCTATCCGAGATAAATGGCACTATCGGAGCCGATATCCGATATGAATATCGGATCGGCGCATCCCTAGCTGAAATATGTGAATATCTGTGAAAATAGATGAAAGAGTCGTTTCGGTCACTGAAAAGCGAATTTAACAAAGTGAGTCAAATGAGTTAAAATAAGTGAATACGACTTTCTGCTCTAATGTAAATGCCTGCAATTAATTGTCCATATCGAAATGTATATCACATACAAATTACGTACAATGTCGTCGGACCAAAACATGCCTCAACTTTCACCGTTTGCACTCTGATGCATGTCAGCAAAACAAAATTGCAATTCTACTCTTATTTGCCTATTTGCACCTTACCCTATATTTTATTCCTCTCTTCTTGAGGCAGGTGAAAAGCATTTGGTTAATGGTGAATATTGACCAATAGTACCATTGTGGCTCCCACTGTTAGCAGGGGATAGTCGCTGCATTTGGGGTAAAAACAATGGAATTATTTATTGTGTAAGGTGCCAAGAATATAGGGAGACCCGGGTTGCACTGTCTGTTCTTTCACACGCATCTCTCGGGAGAGGCAGCTGCTTTTAGTTGTGGCAGGTTTTGTGGCAGCTGCCTTTAGTAGTGCCTTTAGCTCCATTGTTCAAAGCATTTGGCACAATCGTCTGTGAGTGACGTCACCTCCCAATACAAACACGCCCCGTAGTATGGTCCCACCCCTGACACGGACTGACAAGTTTCCATGTGAGGCATTGGAAATTCAGATGCTAAAGTAATTGCGATTCCATTTGAGATTTGGCAGGTTACATGTCCAACCAGTGAAAAAGCAGACGTGGTATTTAATAACACCCGATGTACTTGTTTCATGCATGATATACGCTACATTAGTCTGTTTCTTTCTTATTCCGAGGTCACCGTAGCCACCCGGATCCAGTCAGTCTCCAGATCAGATGGTCACTGCAGTCATCCAGATCTAGTCTGTATCCAGCCCAGATGGTGGATCAGCACCTAGAGAGGACCTCTACATCCCTGAAAGACAGCAGAGACCAAGACAACTAGATGAGCCCCAGATACAGATCCCCAGTGAAGACCTCGTCACCTAGACGGCCATCGGCACAAGACCACAAGAACAAGATGAGTCCTCTGCTCAATCTGACTTGCGCTGCAGCCTGGAATTAACTGCTGGTTTCGTTTGGCCAGAGGAGAACTGGCCCTCCGGAAATTACAAGGTTTTTTTATCCATTCTGTCATTGATGGAATTTTTGTTCCTTGCCGCTGTCGCCTCTGGCTTGCTTAGTTGGGGAAACTTAATTTCCAGCGATATCGTCAACTTGATTGCACAGATACTATTTAAACTGAACTGGACGATAAATCACTGAATCAATGATGAACTGACTTTAACTGAAAACTGAGTGTTTACTGTTGTCCTTCTGCATTATTTCTGCATTATGTACACATATTTCCTAGTTACTACGTAAAGCTGCTTTGCTGTTGTAGTATTTAAAAAATATGACAGGTCATTACTCATAATACATGGAAAAACAGTGCAAATGGACTTTGCTTTTTCATTTGAAATGAGGCAGTCACTGTGCGAAAATGCAAACAGTAATGCAAGATTTGCAATTGTGTTTGGATTGTCACAATTTGTCACATGTGGAAAACACAATTGAAAATATAATTTGCAATTCCTTTTCAAAATTGTCTGGAATATCCTTCCATAGACAGGCTCTATAGCAGAGCACACTGCTCTCAGCTGTAGATCTTTGCTTCAAGCTTTTCTACGTGTTGAGATTAGTTCACCCAAAAATGAAAAATTTATTATTTAGTAATTATATTCATTAATTACTCACCCTGGTCTGAAAGCTCTCAGATTTCATCTAAAATATCTTAACTTGTGTTTCAATGATGAACGAAGGTCATACGGGTTTGTAACGACATGAGGGTGAGTAATAACATAACACAATAAATTTTAGGACATCTTTAAATTTTAATTGTCAATGTCATTTCACTGTGTATTTAAATAGTTAAACATGTCAAAATGTAATAGTTAACCAGTTAGACAAACACATGTCATTCAGAACTAATTTTCTTATTTATTGCAACTGTATTTCTGTGATTTTTGCATTTTCTGGAAAAAAACAAAAAAAGATAATTGCATGTCGTTTGTCATTGGTATACATTTTAACACATTTGTGAATGTCAGATGGCAATAAAAATAATTTTTTAACAGTCTAAATAACCTGTATTCTTCATAATTTATTAATCCATGATTGTCTTGTAAGCATAGGCACAATTATGAGAATAACCCAGCAAGAATAACCCAGAAACACAAAAGTGCAAACACCTAAATGGTAAAAATTACTATATCTTAGGTTTTCTCAACAACCCAGCCCACTGGGTTAAAATGTGTAAACCAGCATGGTTACTTTAACCCAGCATGTGTTCTGTCTAATATTTACCCAGCGCTGGGTTGCCAATTGTTTTTTTTTTAACCCAGCCATTTTAAAGTGTATTAGATGTTAAAATGTTATTGTTAATGCAAAACGACATGAGTGGTATTGTGAGAATCAGAATGGCAATCCTCAAGTATAGCAAATTAAAGACATACTTGGTTCAGACCATGACCATTTCATAGGATGTCATTTGTGTGTCCAGAAATGATGCTGGACTGTTTGAAAAGCTCCAAACCCAGAGCGACTGCAGCACAGGGCTGTTACTGACCACACCCCGTCTCTTCTGTTTCCATACACAAACAGCAATTCATCACGGAGAACAGGGCCGAGATCAATGCAGGATTGAATTTCTATCGATTCTTCTGACGAATGATGGCGATACAAATGAATACGAAGAGTTTCTCGCATCACGGTGGAAGCAGAAGACTTTGAAGTGTCACTGCATATGGTTAGCAGCAGCAGCAAAGCCTGAAGAGGTTATTTCATCCCATGTCACTCTAAACACATTTATCGAACCAGTGAATTGTGGCAAACATTGGGAACAGAGGATGGGTTTTATTTCTCGAGTACTGAATCTCCTGACTGAGGAAAGCAGAATGCTTTGTGTTTGCTCGCTGTGAGTGGTGTTATGCACAAGGCGTGACTGTGCTCTCTGGAGGGGTGTTATTTCTGCGGTGGGTGTTAGGAGCTCCATTCCTCTCATCCCTTCATCTCAAATGAGATTTTTCCTCCAGCCTGCAAATTAGTTCTGCAGGAAAAACAAACGAGTATTGAATTATGCTAACCTGATCCCGTCTGAGTGCAGTCTTTGAAAACAAAGTGAAATGTTTTTCCCATCCTGGCCTTGGATAACACAGCTCTCCATTTTATAAACAATTTAAAAAACTTAATTAGCATTCATTCTCATCCTGTTTAAATTGCTGCAAGGCAGCAAAAGAATAAGAGTAAAGTTTAAAGTAAGTTTGGGTTTCAAGCTTTGAGTAAATAAAATGTTGTCACAGAACTGCATTACCTGTTATGCCACTTGGCGGTTTTTTGACAACTTTGTATAAAAATGTAGCACACAAAATAACACACAGCACAACACCTTTGCTTAGATGTAAGATTCAGCATGCAAATAATGAAAAAAGAACACAAATCAAAATGAATACGGAAATACTATGACGTCAGTGTTGAAATGACAGATTTCTAGATTCTATTATAAACAATGGAAATAAATTAACTGATAAACCTTAAGCTGCCTTTCCATCTCAGACATTCATTTACGTTTTGCAAATTTCGTTCACTAGAAGCAGTTGCATGGAGCTTTCAAATTGTTTGTGAAGCAGCAGATTTACCATGGAAAAATGAATGAATATGTATGAATACATGTACAAATATTCCACAAAACATTACGTCTAAAAGAAAAGTATAGTATGTTGAAACTCAAATCAGATACAAAAAATTCCACATAAATTGTGCATTTGAAATAAAGCTTTGTATTTAAATTTCAAACATTTCTTTTAGTATTTTGGTTTACACAAATTTAGCACACTTCAGACTAAAATGATCTAGTCTGACTGGAGTCCTAATTAATTGGTATGGTTCAATATTTAGGGTTATGCATTTAAAATAACCCCTCAATATGTGAGGTCTATCAATACTTGCTGCCATGCAAACACTGTAAAATATGGTCTATTATATTAAAGAATAATGGGGACAGAATGTGTGGCTTTGTCTTAATCGGTATGAAAAATTTAACCGAACTACAGGTGGGGGGAAATGTGTTTTATGTGGCAGATAATTACAATAATTAAGGGCAAAATTATCATGTCAGCTTACAAAAAAATGGGATGATGCTTGTTTATTGTTTTGTGTTTTGACTCATTATTCCTGCAATGACAGCTGTGGCCCCCTTGATAAGTTTATGGCAGCAAACAGGATAACTCCCAAATTAGGAATGCCCTCACGGGAACTCATAATTAGAATCCAGACGCACTCCATATTGCCCGTCTCTGCTACGGAGCCGTATGGGTGTGCAGGCAGAATCTGAAAAGACGCTCAAAGTCCAGCAATAGAGGCGGTGGCTTTGGTCAAGGCCATGTTTGGTAAGTCTGCTGGGTGTATATGTGAAGGGGCCGGAGGACCGAAGGTCATTAGGGGGCTGATGACTGACACAGCACATTCCTCTGTTTCTCTCTCCCCCGCCACATAGTGGTGAAAGTCTGCTTTCCCACACGTTTACAACATCTCCTGCACAGGTGCTCGCCATTCCCAGACATGTTCCTAGTGGGGGGCTGGGAGGCATCAACAAAACACAAGGCCACATGGTCTATCAGAACCTGTTAGAACATCGAACAGATCACAGACGAAAATGGAATAGGGTGGGCTGTTCGGTCTACTCAAATGCCTGACAAATAAATCAGCCAAGTAATACACTAGGTCTACACTCTTAAAAATTAAGGTGCTTCAAAAGGTTCTTCAAGCGATGCCATAGAAGAACCATTTTTGGTTCCACAAAGAACCATTCAGTCAAAGGTTCTTTAAAGAACCATCTCTTTCTCGCATTTTTTTTTATCTGAAGAACCTTCTTTCGCCACAAAGAACCTTTTGTGAAACAGAGAGGTTCTTCAGATGTTAAAGGTTCTTTTTGGAACCATTTAGACAAAAAGGTTTTCTATGGCATCGTGAAGTACCTTTATTTTTAAGAGTGTAGAAGCCCGGGGTTTCATCGTCGGTCAATGTAATAAAGGAGCTATTTGTACAGTTAATGCACAATTAATAATGTTAATTTGATGTCAAAAATGTCAATGTCATTGCATTAGAAACAAAATATCAATACAAGTGTATGTACAAATAGGTGATGCATAAGTGACAAGTGAATTTCTTATTTGAGGCGTTTTTGCAAGATGATTTTTAATGAATGGTTGAACTCAGTTCCCCTCCAGTTCACACAGATGACCTAGCACAAACAGAGTAGGTAAAATTGGTTGGATGTTTTGTATCATATGCAAAGACCTACAGTGGTGTGAAAAGTGTTGGCCCCCTTCCTGTTTTTTATTTTTGGCATATCTGTCACACTTTAAAAGATTCAGATCATCAAACTAATTTTACTATTACACAAAGATAATCCAAGTAAATACAAAATGCAGTTTTAAAATAAAGATTTCATTTATTAAGGGAAAAAAGCAGTCCAAACCTGCCTGGCCCTACGTGAAAAAGTAATTGCCCCCTAAATCTAATAACTGGTTGTGCCACGCTTTGTAGTAACAACTGCAATCAAGTGTTTGCGATAACTGGCAATGAGTCTTTCACATTGCTGTGGAGGAATTTTGGTCCACTCTTCTTTGCAGAATTGTTTGAATTAAGCCACATTGGAGGGTTTTCGAGCATAAACCGTCATGCCACAGCATCTCAATAGGATTTAAGTCCGGACTTTGATTTGGCCACTCCAAAACCTTAATTTAGTTTTTCTTGAGCCATTCAGAGGTGGACTTACTGGTGTGTTTGGGATCATTGTCCTGCTACATAACCCAAGTGCGCTTGAGCTTGAGGTCACAAACTGATGGCCGGACATTCTCCTTCAGGATTTTCTGATAGAGTGCAGAATTCATGGTTCCGTCAATTATGGCAAGTCGTCCAGGTCCTGAAGCTGCAAAGCAGCCCCAGATCATCACACTACCACCACCATGTTTGACTGTTGGTATGATGTTCTTTTAGGAAAATGCTTGTGTTGGTTTTACGCCAGATGTAACGGGAAACACACCTTCCAAAAAGTTCAACTTTTGTCTCATCAGTCCACAGAATATTTGCCCAAAAGTCTTGGGGATAATCAAGATATTTTTTGGCAAATGAGAGACGAGCCTTTGTGTTCTTTTTGGTCAGCAGTGGCTTTTGCCTTGGAACTCTCCCATGGATGCCGTTTTTGCCCAGTCTCTTTCTTATTGATGAATCATGAACACTGAATCATGATTGAGGTAAGTGAGGCCTGCAGTTCTTTAGATGTTGTTCTGGGTTCTTTTATGACCTCTTGAATGAGTCGTCGTTGCACTCTTGGAGTAATTTTGGTAGGCAGGCCACTCCTGGGAAGGTTCACCACTGTTCCAAGTTTTCTCAATTTGTGGCTAATGGCTCTGACCATGGTTCGCTGAAGTCCCAAAGCCTTAGAAATGGCTTTATAATCCTTTCCAGACTGATACATGTCAACTGTTTTGATTCTCATCTGTTCTTGAATTTCTTTAGATCGCGGCATAATGTGTTGCTATTTAAGCATGCTTCACTTTGTCAGGCAGGTTCTATTTAAGTGATTTCTTGATTCAACAGGTCTGGCAGTAATCAGGCCTGCGTGTGGCTAGTGAAATTTAACTCAGCTTTCTAAAATAATGTGCTTAATCACAGTTCTTTCATGATTTAAAAGGAGAGGGCAATTCATTTTTCACGTAGGGCCAAGTAGGCTTGGACAGCTTTTTTCCCTTAAAAGAAATCATCATTTAAAAA
This sequence comes from Sinocyclocheilus anophthalmus, assembly GCA_018155175.1. Classification (NCBI taxonomy): domain Eukaryota; kingdom Metazoa; phylum Chordata; class Actinopteri; order Cypriniformes; family Cyprinidae; genus Sinocyclocheilus; species Sinocyclocheilus anophthalmus. Next base: position 272,782 of record JADLZN010011643.1, on the reverse strand, counting down.
CTGCATTTAGTATTACTTGTATTATCTTTTATTAATATTTAAATTTGTTTGATGATCTGAAACATTAAAGTGTGACAAATGTGTAATGTAAAGAAATATTGCAAATATTTAATGCAAAGTCATCCATAAGCATGCCTGGATTTAATTCAATAGAGTTCCGTTTCAAAGAGTGTTTTCCTGTCATATCCCCAGATTCTCTCCAAACATTGTTAAACACTGGTGCTGTCTTGGTCTGAAAAGATGCACTACCGTTCAAAGGTTTGGGGGCAGCAGTTTTTTTTTTTTTTTGTTTTTTTTGAAAACAATATACTTCTATGCAGTATTGAGGCAGTAAATAGATCAAAAGATACAGTAAAGACATTTAAAATTCACAAAAAAATTATATTCAAAGAATCCAAAAAGTCCTACCACATTTTCCACAAAAAAATACTAAGCAGTACAAAATGCATTTTTCCCCCTGATAATAATAATAATAATAATAAATATGTTTCTTGAGCTCCAAGTCTGGAGCAATGATGCTAAAAAATTCAGCTTTGCTATTACAGACATGAATTACATTTTAAACTACTATAAAACAGAAAACAGTTATCTTCAACTGTAAAGTTTTTATCCAACCTCTAAAACACCTAACATTTGCCCTTCATTGTGCTTCCATGCCAAGCAGCAGCTTGGTCACGCTTCCTGTGGGTGGAGACTCATGTAATTTCCTCTGAGGCTAACATTCTCATCTCATCGTGAGCCCTGTGGTGTCAGAAGGAACAGGAACCTTTCAGAGCATGCTAGCCCCGACGTAATCCCTGCCTCCCAGAACGACCAATAAAGCTGTCTGAGTGAAAAGAGAGCCACCTAAACCAGTAAGAAAAGGCATGAAACGACTCATTAGGGAGCTGTTGCTAAGCTTTAATTAACGAAATCCCATCTTCTGCCATTAAAAGACAGAAAGCCGAACTGGTCTCCGATCAGCGGCTGCCGAGTCTTTGTTATTCCCGGTCCCTGCCACCCCCACACACAACACACACACACAAACACACAGAGAGAGAGATAAATCACATTTACAGACCAAGCCTGCCGCTAAGTAATCCGTTATGACAAAACCAAATTCTTGTTTAGGTGTCTGATGATGTTTTAGAGCGATGGATGAGATGAGGCAAATATATGACATACTGCATCAGCCATCTGGGAGCCCGGCGTATGGCTGCACACCACGACGGAAGAAGAAAATAGACAAATACAAAAGAGTAGCTGCTTTTTGAACGTATGGGGACATTCATCTAGAATATTAATCCTGCCAGCAGCACAAAGGTTATTACTAAGTGTCGCAGACTGATGCGGTGCACATATATTGACCAATGATGCATGATGTGCAGCTATTATGAGGGAGAAATGTTGTTGAAACTATAGCACCGCAGAGGATTCGTCTGGTGTCCATCATTTACATAAGACGTGTCAAAGATGGAAGAACGACACTCATTTAGCCCACCATAATTCAGCACTGCCTGAGGAGACACGACTAAACTGCAGTAGGTGGATTGTGATAGAGCTCGTAATTAAATGATTCCCTTCGGGAAACACCTGACATCTTAGCACCCTCAAAGTCATCAGGCAACCCTAATGAACATTATGAGGCTTCATTTTCACAATGTCACCCCACACAATACATTACCTACCTGCAAGACAGGTGCTTGTCACCATCATCTTTCTTGTCATTTACCCCATGACCAGAGCGCTCGAAAGATAATTCTCTTATTTTCGCCAAGGAGCCAAACAGCCTGCCAGTTCTGCACATCAGAATAACAGAGCCAAGGTAAACTGCTGTTGCCATGGTTACCAGCCGGGCTCGGCGTCCACGGATGCTCATTGCAATTTTAAGCTGCAAAAAGAACCCTGATAGAGGGCATAAATCCATACATCCACCCACATAGACACACACACACACACACACACACACACACGTTATACATACAGTCGCAGAGCTCATAGTACATATGGGCTCTGAAGCACAGGTGCACATAAACACAGACACCCACACATACTCACTCACACACTACACTCACATGCCTACAATGCATATGCACTATGCACAACACTATGCAATTACTCCTGAAATGTCATCATTCAAAAATGCTCACAAACTAGAATGTGTGCTATTTTTTCATGTATATGCTAATACACTAGTAAAACTTTATATGGTAACTAATAATGCTTACTGGTTATTGTATTGTAATTAAAATCATTAAACGGTTCACTATCAACAGTGTGGAAAACATGCACTGCTTATTTGTAACTAAATCTTACTGTGTTTTACTTTTGCTTTTAATATTTTGAATCTAATTGGCTACAATGACTATTTGGTTCAAAAAGAAGGTTCAACTCAAACAAGCAAAAGAGAAAGAGAAAGCCAGGGAGAGAGAGGCGCTGATGAAAGCATTGCTCATTTGCAGAAATTTATGATATTCCCATGGGATGTGTGCAGCTCTGGTGTAACGAAGGCTTTGCCTCCTGATAAATATCCTCCATATCTGAAAGAAGCTAAGTAAAACTGTCACTTTCACCTCACTTGGCTATGAACTGTTTGAACATAAAAAAATATATGCCGGTATATCTATAGATAATCAACAGGGATGTGAATTTATCAATTCTGGTTGCAATTTTATTATCTTAATGAATTATATATTAAGCAAAAAAAGTATCGTTAATCCTAATTGTTAATTACAACCAAACCCTGTTCTGAACGTGTTTTTTTTTTTTATTTTAAAACTGGTTAATGAATAGTTTTGACCATTTTTTAAAGCAAGTTATTACATTATATTTAGCAGATGCTTTTATCCAAAGCGACTTACAAATGAGGACAATGGAAGCAATCAAAATCAACAAAAGAGCAATGATATATAATTGCTATAACAAGTATCAGTTAGATTAACGTAGTACACGTAGCAAGGGTTTTTTAAATAATATAATAAAAAGAAAGATAGAATAGAAAAAGAATAGAGCAAGCTAGTGTTAGAGGTGTTTTTTGCTTTTGTTAATTGTATAATAAATGAAAAGAAAACCGATAGAATACAAAAAGATTAGAAATATTAGTTTTTTTTTTTTTTAAAGAAAAACAAGCAGCAAATGAATAGAAGGGTCTAAAAGGGACAAGTGTTGCTGTTGTTTTTTTAAGAATATAATTAGAATAGAGAGTGCTATAGAGTTAGAGGGTCAAATAAAGATGGATTCTTGAAGATGGCTAAGGACTCAGCTGCTCGGATTGAGTTGGGCAGGTCATTCCACCAAGAGGGAACAGTTAATGAAAAAGTCAGAGAAAGTGATTTTGTGCCTCTTTTAGATGGCACAATAAAGCAACGTTCACTTGCAGAATGCAAGCTTCTAGAGGGCACATAACTCTGAAGTAATGAATTTAGTTAAAGGGGTGCAGAAAAAAAAAAAAAAAAAAAAAAAAGCCAGTGGTTGTTTTGTAGGCAAACATCAATGCCTTGAATTTCATGCGAGCAGCTATTGGTAGCCAGTGAAAACTGATAAACAGAGGTATGACGTGCATTCATTTTGGCTCATTAAAAATTAATCTTGCTTGTTAATGGTAAAGGTTTGATAGAAATGGCTGGAAGACCTGCCAAGAGAGCATTGCAATCGTCCAGCCTGGACAGAACAAGAGCTTAAACAAGAAGTTGTGAAGCATGTTCTGAAAGAAAAGGACTGATCTTCTTGATGTTGAATAAAGCAAATCTGCAGGACCGGACAGTTTTAGCAGTGTTTTCTGAGAAAGTAAGCTGATTATCAACCATATCTCCAAGGTTTCTGGCTGTGTTTGAAGGAGTTATAGTTGATGTGCCTGTATGGTGAAATTGTGATGAACCGATGGGTTTGCTGGAACCACAAGCAGTTCTGTCTTGGCAAGGTTGAGTTGAAGGTGATGGTCCTTCATCCAGCAAGAAATGTCTGTTAGACAAGCTGATTAATAATTTATAAGAGTCATTACTACATGAATCAGACTACACTGGGTGCACAATATGTAAAAAAATACACTTTGTCTTCATGCCTCATCACGTTCAATTCAGACTCATTCAATTAAAAAATTGCAAATGCAAACTAAATCAAAATATTTTCAGGGAAGAAAACATAGGTTAATAACCATGAAAGGTGGGGTATGTATTGTTTCAAAAACGCTTTAGAAAACTGATCCGGCCCGACTAGCAAAACAAACTTGTAGCCAATCAACAGTAAGGGGCATGTCTACTCATGATGTGGAGGAGAGAGCGTTCAGTGCACAAGACGGACATTAGCCGAGCCGAGCAACGACAGAAAGATAGAGATGGCGGATAAAAAACAAAAGAGGAAAACGTCTGTGGAACAAAAGAAGGCTTACGATAAGGCAAGAAGTAGGACCAGTGTAAATTTCGGATCAGCTTTCCAGCGCTGGAGAGAACTCAAGGAGCGGAATGGCCTGCGATCGGATGCCGAGGTTGCTTTGTTTCTTCTCGATGGCTGTGTAACATTGGTTTAGCTTTGTTTCACAGAACAAATGCTGGCTTGATTGAACTATTCTCGGTGTAGGTTTCCCTTGTTTGTTCATCCGCAATCGTATTGTCGTTCCCTTCAGCTATGATAAAGCCACACCCTATAAGTCTGGAGCGTCTAAACTCCTCCACTGTCTGTTTCAAGCGTCAGCTCCCAAAGTGTGTCTAAAAGTAAGATAATATGTTTAATACAGCAGATAATAATACAGCAGATACCGCCATAATCGTTGCCTGGGTTGCATACGTATGTGTGGGGCGGAGCTATCAAAATAGGGGCGAGACCCTTTTAGGGTAGGGGCGTGTTTGTTTTGGTGATTTGAAATATCAACATTGGCTACCAGAAATCACTTACCCCACCTTTAACAGGAACAAAAAGTCATGCAAATCATTTAGATATAACAAGAAAGAAAGAAAGAAAGAAAGAAAGAAAGAAAGAAAGAAAGAAAGAATTGATCCTCAAAGTCCAAACAAAAAGTCTGTAGATAGGGTAGCGCCATACTTATTTTTTTACAGGAATGAACCTGAGGCTGTGAGTAATAGAAGTACAGTGCTTTCAATGAATTGCACTGATGTTTAACACACCGACTTGTCCAGCTAATGAAACTCATTTCTGAAAAAAAAACTTCAGAAGACAAATTCCACAAAACCGTTTTGAAAGCTGTGAGTTGTGATAATTATGTGCTCTAGGAACTTTATACAGTGTGCACCAGTGCAAGGACTGTAAGTTTATCCCTTACAGTCTTGTTTTCATCTGTGTTAAATTCAATATGGTGTCTAACCTGATTACGGTCTGAAGAAAAGAAATGAAAAAAAGAGACCATGAGATTAAAAGATTGTCGTCATGTAAAAACATGAAATAAGTGTGCAGTGAATGCAGAGAGTCTTGGCCCATGAAAGACCGAGTTGATTTACGGGTGTGAAGTAGCGCTCCAGCTGGACCTTCATTCGGTGGTACAATACTTACGATACAGTCACAGCCCTGACACAACACTCCCACTCACACTATTACAATATGCTCCTGCTCAACAGACCTTCACTGATATAGCGTTCTCTTAAAGGAAGGGCCAGGAGAAGGCCACAGGAGGAGCACTAACAGCAAACCTTCACATGCACATCACTCCAAACACTTCATAACTCACAATTCAGACTGAATAAACTTTCAGTGCACTCTGTCACTTATGGCACTTTCCACTGCGTGGTACGACTCGGCTCGGCACGGCTCAGTACGGCATGGCACGGTTCGCGTTTCCACTGCAGTTCAGTACCGCTTTAGAGTGGGTGAGATTATTCACATGTGTTATAGTTGCGCCGCCTCTACTACCACGACCCCTAAAAAAACGTTTTCATTCCGCGTCGCCCCATCAAGCTCTCGCTGGATCCGCTCCTCTGCAAACAACGAGAGGAACGTCTGTTCTTTCGCAACAGCTGAACACGCACACAAAACTTTTTGATTGTTAAAAAAGGTGCGCTCGTTCAAAACAGTTGCGTTCGATCCTTCGCTAGCTGTGCTGATTTAAATCTAGCGGTTCTTTTGTGTCGCAAGTTCAGTGACGCAGGTAGTGACGATTCTCTCCGGCCTAGCCGTGATCAGCAGAGTTTACACGTCACGTTTTGGTAACGGTACGGTTCACTTGGAACCCCAGCTGAGGTGGTACTAAAAAAAGTACCAGGTACTGTACCCAGTGGAAAACCCCCAAAAAGTCAACCGTACCGAGCCGTACCGTGTCGTACCATGCAGTGGAAAAGCGCCATTAGTCTCTTTCCAAACTCACATCGTGGAACAACCAGCTGGTATGTGGAAGCCTGCAAACAAGTGCAGCTCCATCAGTAGATAAGGACGTTTGGGCACAGAGAGCTCAGTTTCAAGGTAATGCTGCTGGTTGTACGACTGACAGGTACGCACTGTGTGCATTGCTACAGTGTCTCTGAGCGTCAATCTAGAGGTGAATTCCAGCCAGAGTATCACTTTCCATCACTCACCGCAAGAAAATATGATCCACTGGTACATCCAACCCATTAAGTTGTTTGGACAGAAATCAATAGCTTAGATGGAGCCATGGGAATAACATTCATTCATATCTGTGTGTCCAAAAAAAAGATCCACTTAATTTGTATTTCACTTTGCTTTGAGCAAACACACCACAGTATTTGGCTCTACCTGCTGGAATACAACTGAACTGAGGATTATAACTGGACAGTAAAGCAATGAAAACTATCTTTGTCCAGATTACTGAAGTAATCAATAACAAGTTTCAGCACCAATGCCACTCATGCTGTAGCTATACTGACTACATTGAGAATTTAGAGATGTTCATACTGACAATGATTTGCAATGACAAAGCAACACGATTCAATTGGAGTTAAGTAAAACTTTATGCAAATAAATATATCAATGTTAATGACATCATCACAGTTTGCATGAACTTAAAACAGGCGTGCCCAAACTCGGCAGGACACCGGCCCTCCAGGACCGAGTTTGGGCACCCCTGACTTAAAAGGATAGTTCATTCAAAAATGAAAATTCTATTTTTGAAATTCTAAAAGTCTATAACCCCCATACTGTTCAAAACCTCTCTTAAAATATATATAATATATGCTGATAACTACGGAGCCCCTAAAGGGACATGGTGGTGGAATAAAAAAACTCGGGGGGGGTGGAAAAAAAAAAAAAATTTGGGGTGGGAGGAAAAAAATTTTGCGTTCCCTCGCAAAACTTTTGCATTCCCTCGCAAAACTTTTGCGTTCTCTCGCAACACTTCCTGTTTACTTTATAATAATAATAATAATTCCTTATTTATTCCTTTACAGCTTTTAAGTTAGTGGTTTATACAGCTCGTACGTTCACAATGGTGTGGTTCATAGTTTTATTTTAAACTTGGACTCAAATTCAAATACAGCCAGCTTTGCTTATAGTTTAAGGCATGGTTTTGGGACATTCTAAAACGCTTAATGTGGCTTAATGTACTAAGACAGTCGGCAGTGTTAAATTGTAATTACATAAATACTATAATACCGAATAACAATTGAATATTAATAATCTTATTAATAGTATTACTATCAGTAAAGCAGATAGCTATGAATGCAACGTTAAGCTTTTTCTCCCCCATAGAAAACAGTTACAGAAAACGCTTAAGGGAGGCTAATGGACGAAGACGGTATAAAACCAAAAAATTGTACACAGTTAATTAATAAAATATAGCCTAGCACAGGAAAGCAGACAAGCCCAGAATAGAATAAGCCAAAACCTAATTTAAAGCGAAACTGAAAGTATGGGCTCACGGCCGCTCTCATTCAGCACAAATCCAAATGTTTCCATATTCGCAATGTATTTGAAGCTAAACCATTATTTATTAAATTAACTGGGCTTTCTACATTCCAATATTGAATGGGGGAAAAATCATAATGAACAAAAATGTGCCGCACTGGAGTGGACCGGGGCTCACGCTGTACGGCACAGACTATAATACAGACTATTTAAATTGACTGTGTAACATTTTATCTGTATTGGTGATTCTATGTTTTATTTTAATAATGAACAGGCCGCACTGTTTGCAATGAATATGTGCGCATGAGGCGCCGGCACGATCAAATTGCTGAAACATAAAATACTGTCACATACAATAGGGCATAATTCGAAATTGCAAAGTGTTAGCAGTTTGAAGATTCAATAATATAAAAGATTATTAGATCAATTTTATAAAGCGAACACTGTTACGTACTTATTTCGCTCTGGAACCTACAAGAATGCAATTTTCCCTGAATACAAAAAATACTGCAAATGTGATATTGATTTTATATAACAGTTCAACAAAAAAAGGCAATATTAAGTGTACATTTTAAATGTAGCCTACATTTTAAACACAATATTGTCAGTATAGTTTGTTATATTTTACAACGAAATAATAGTTCCAATGAAATCCACAACAGAACTGTGTGCGTCTCCAAGCAACAGCGTTGTTTCGTTAGTGAATGAATCTGCCGCTTTGAATGATTCAGAGAGTCAGTACTGATTAATAACCCCTTCATAACTACAACCATTTGCTTTGTTACTGAAGAAGACGGGCGCATTGCTCATTAAGACGGTACTTGTAACTTGCCTCTATAACGGAAAAAACCACCTGTAAATCAATATAAGGGAGCCAATATTGTCATTATGGGAAAAGGTGTGACTGCGGTCTAAGTGGCGGTGCTCAGAAGAATGTTAGGATGAATGCCCTAGGGGGTACGCCACTGTAAAAAGTTGGAGAACCACTGGCTTGGTGATTACTAGGTTACTGGTTGGATTACCTGTAGTATATTAAAATAAAATTATTTGAAGTTGGGCTTTTTATCTTGTCTATTAAGTAAGCACGTACATTAAGCGTGTTTCGATTGGGAAGAAAAAGATTATGCAATTCAGCTTCATATGGGCTATCTGCTAGTACACAGAAATATGTGTTAATTGCTTAGCATATTGGTTTTTGATCACCGTCTTCATGAAACGCGTTTTCTTTATGGGAGGAAAACAATTCTGTTATATTCTGGTTACCTGCGTTATGTATAATATTAATAAACTGTATACCGACGTGCGGCCTTTTTACCCACTGTCGTAGTCCATTAATTAATGTTTTCGTCGAGGGGGAGCCACGTAAAGTGGCAATAGTTTACCGGGTTACGGCTATTTCTGGGTAGTCGATTGTCTGTATGCTTATTATAAGGGGTGTTATGGAATTTAGTCCTCCAGTGTTTTACGTAAGCATGCACTGACTATGTCGTCCAAGTTCAAAATAAAACTATGAACCACTCCATTGAGAACGTACGGAGCAGTATGAACCAATACAATCTTTAAAAGTAAAACAGGAAGTGATTGTTTTATCCAGACTCAACTAGTTTGCGAGAGACCCGCAAAGGGTTGTGAGGGAACGAAATAATCTTTGAGGACACCGGAGAACGCAAAAGTTTTGTGAGGGAACGCAAATATCTTTGCGAGAGAACGCAAAAAATCTGAAAAAAAGACTCTGATTCACTCACTCTGATTTTTTTCCACCACCATGGTCACTTTAGGGGCTCCGTAGATAACCAACAGCTTCGGATCCTATTGACTTCCATTGTATTTTTTTTTTTTAAATAAAGTCATATTGGAACAACATGAAGGTGACTAAATTATGACAAAATTCACATATCTTTTCATGGTATGGTCACAGTTAATATTGTTCAGGTGATTTTTCACATTAAAAATCCAGTTATTTCAATAGGAATCCAAGTGATCTGGAATTTCATGTGAGAGTAAAAGATTTCCCTATGCACATTCTGCAATGGGTTCAACTCGGTCATGTGTATTAACTAAAGGTTGACCAACTGATCGGATTTGCAGATTAATTGACACTGATTACCGATTGCTGGAACAACTGGTCATTGGCAAAAAAAAAACTAGTTTTTCTGGGTTGTATCAGTTGCTGGAGTGGCTGTAATGTACATTTTCGTATCATTACAGTAAATAATTTGTTGACTAGATGCTGCAAGTCCTACCCAATGTTTTTAATGTCATGATAGTTTATATCCAGTTGCTCACTTTTATGCATTTGTTATCCAGCAAAGTTTGGTCATTGGCAAAAAAAAAACTAGTTTTTCTGGGTTGTATCAGTTGCTGGAGTGGCTGTAATGTACATTTTCGTATCATTACAGTAAATAATTTGTTGACTAGATGCTGCAAGTCCTACCCAATGTTTTTAATGTCATGATAGTTTATATCCAGTTGCTCACTTTTATGCATTTGTTATCCAGCAAAGTTGCATATTTAAAGCTAATGATATGGTATTTTGATATGTTCATGCAGCCGACAGAAACCAACCAGAAATGCATCCCATTTCAGTTCTCTTTGGCTTTTAATATGGGTGGCACTGTAATATATATTTTGCTATTTTTATTAGATAATCATCAAGCGTCTCATAGAAACAAATAAAGTGGGAGAGAATACATAGAATATAGCCTACTTAATGTACTTTGTCCATTGGAAAGTTGTCCTTATTTCTACTAAAACTGACAGACAAGCAGTCATTGTGAGAACACTCCATGAAAAGCCTATTTAGGGGGTGCTCTGAGTTTAATTGCATATTTTACTATGGAAAAAATAATAATAATAATAAAAATCTCTGGCCACATCAGGCGGTTATTGACCAGCCACTGTGGTTAATGAAGTTAATTTCATAGTCTGCTGATACAGTTAGACACTATTTGAGTAAGAACGTCTAATGGCGACCACAGCACTGCGACCTTCAGTCAGTGATTTAATTGCAGTCAGTGTGAACGGCCCATTACAGATCAGTCATGCACTAAAAGAGAAAAGCCTAAGCAGAGGACCCGTGTCCTCCCTGATAGCCAGTAAGGCTTCCCAATCTGGTCATGTACAACAGCCACCCCACCTGAAAGATGAGATGCAGAACTGAAGAAAAAATATTCAAGTCACAATAAATGAAGGACATGCTACTGGCGTATGAGGTTAAAGCTTTCAGAAATGCAGACCCGCCAGAGTATAAAACCACAAAGCAAAACGGATTTCGTCCATAATTTGCTGAAGGTCATAAAATTAGGACTGCTCTCATTTGCATAACGTTCCCAAAGTAAATGATCTTCATTATGTGGTAAATTGACTCAATTGTTCATAGTTAATTGACCTGTCCGTGTCTAGCACTGTGCAAGCACTAACAGCTGCGATGACGAGCGCCACCCACATGAGTCACCGTTCAGTATTACTGCACTCCCAAAAGCCCTTTATTGCGTGAGGCATGCTAATGAGACCGTATTTAACAAAACACCCATACATCATCATCTGGGTATAATCTTGACCTCTAGACTTGACAGAAACAAAAACATGTCATCCGCAGAGTGCTAACTGTTGTTGTAGCATGTGACAAACGAATGAGAATTATATGCTCTGAATGTGATCGTGAAGGGATGTACTGTATGTGGGCATCTGGTGATGTTGCAGTGGGTGTATGTGTGTAGCCGTCTCACCAGAACTCTGCCGGTAAGGGTCTGTGCTGAGATCATAGACACCCCAGCGGCCAGAATACTGTTGACTGAGGGATGGCATCCGCCCACGCGTCGCTTACCTGGGGCGTCATCTTTATCATTCGTTTCTCTTACGGTTGGGGCCATCAGACCGTGACCTAGTTCATAGTTATTCACCTTCTGTGCCTCCTGGGGAAAATAAAAGCACACATACAGCAAAGTAAGCAACAGGATAGTTTGGGATACTCGCAAACATGCTGTTAAAACATTCATATCCTAGGGGGGAGGAAAAAGAGGGAAAAAAGGGACAAAAAAAAAAAAGAGAAAGGGAGAAAAAAAAAAAAAAAAGAAAAGAGAGGGAAAAAAAAACCACAACTATGGCTGATGTATTAAATATTCACATAGTATATGTAAGAATTTAGCTGGTTTTATAAAATGTGACCCATGCTGGCAAAATGAGTCAGAATGTGCATGCTGAGCCAATTTGTGAGTTGCCAAGCAAAAAAGTGAAATGTAGCGTGAATATTATGAAGTGTTTTCCCAAAAATTTTATCATCAGCCCTCGTCTAGTTATCCAATCTCGCAAATGTAAATTGCACCGTTTAAAAGTAACTATTTGTACATTTTATGAGAGGAGTACATTTTCTCTGCTCACTTCTTGCGCTGATTGACATCCGACTCTCTCAAGGCATACCAATTTGATTCTCCATCACGCAAGTCCCGATAAATATACACAATTGCAGTATTTAAGTATTCACGCAAACATACAAGTCTTAAGTGAACTTTTGGGGAACTGTTGGGGAAAAACATTGGATGTGTAACATTATATTAAATCAGTTTATTACAGTAGGTCTTAATATATAGGCAGCCTCATTAATGTTAATCTAACAATAAAAAAAAGAGGGAATCACTCGCTGGGTTCTTCATTGAACAAGTTTTTTGATATTTAATATCATAGTTGTAATGACCCCCTGAAGTGATTTTACATTTGATTATTGTTTATAAATCTACGTGAATGCTTTGGGTGTTTCGATGTCGGGCCATGACAAAAGCGGGGGGGAGGAAAAGGGCATGCATTTGTGTTCTTTATAGCTTTTGTTCTACGAGTTTTTTATTATTATTCGTTTTTTTTATTAGTTATTATTTACTAATAACAGATAAATAAAAAATAACTATATTTTGATTATTAATTATAATATTAATAAATAAGGCCTGCAGGAAAAGAGGCAATGTGTTATGTGAGTTTTGCTTTGGAACCTTCAGAAAACTTTTTTCTCAATTTATATTGCTGACTCCATCGACATCATTTTGAAGGTCTTTTAATGGAGAATGTGAAAATAAAAATATAGTTGCATGTAATTATACACTCTTTACTTATTACTAGGGGTGCTGAAATTAATCGTTGCCGAAATAGAATTGTTGCTGTCAAGAAAAAAAGAGAAAAAAAATCAGCAGTTGTGAGTGGGGTGGCCAACCCTAGACCCGCCCCGGCGTTAACTGGCGTTTAAATATTTTTTAAAACAACGTAATTCAAGGTTTCCATTACAGATTTGTGCAAAACTTTGGCGATATTTTCTGAATAGCGATAAAAACGTATTGCGAAATGACGGCGTTTCCATTAACCAATGTTATGCGGCTTATGCGTGTATCTTACAGATGCATCAAGAGCATCCGCTTCTAAATGTGCGTGGCTCGGCTGGAATAAACACAGACTGTATAAAAAAAAAACCACAAGCAGTGCGTGCCGTATCACTTCATGACGTATCATAGCCACACTGCACCTGCAGACGTGTGCAGTGTAATGTCTAGCTTACTAGTAGGGACGCCCCTTATACTGGAGCGCGGAGTCCACTTATGAAGTGTTCTCTGGAGGTTATACCTAATGAAGTCTGATCAGCTACTTTATTTTCCAACGTACGCCATGTGACCTGTAAATGCGAAAAAGCCGTTTCCATTGCAGTTTTGCAAATTATTCTTTTTCGCATTGCCTGAAAACCACCTCATGCGAGCGTAAAAACTTTTTTGCGATATATGGGCGTTTTTGCGAAATTGACATATTTTCATTAGGCGTATTTTCAATTCGCAATTTCAATTTGCGCAATTTGAAGGGTAATGGAAACGCGCCTACTGTTAAACTGAAAAAATTAATCACCTGCGTTAACGCACTAATTTGGACAGCACTAATATACAAGTTGACAAGTAGACTTAATTTTCCAGATCACCCAGCCTTAATAGAAACCCAGGACACTTACTGATTCATTGTGTAAATCAAGTGTAAAAAAAATAAATAAATAAAAGCATACACAAAAAAGGCATATTCTAGAATGCAAACAGATGACAATATTTCACTGTGTTATGAGTGCTAACTTAATTAATTATATATGTAAGCTTCAGAAAAGGTAAAGAAATTATAAATTCAGAGGTTTTAGAAACTTTGGAGTTCAGTGTCAGAAACTGCATTCATAACACACTATTTTTGCCTGTTTCTACAGCTTGCCTCATGCTATAGTTTGACAGGCTGAGACCTACATCACGTTAGACATCAAACCCGCTGTCAGGTTTCTGACAGCTGGGAGAGGCCTAAGATGAAGCAGCAAGGGGAGGTCTTTTTTGAGGCCCAGTAAAAGAGCATCTCTCCGACTGCCTGACGCACACAGCGCGGCTGGCGGTGTGTAGGCAGAGGCAGCGACAGCTATGATTCACAGGCTCAGGGAGTCGCCGTGGGATTCTGGGGTTACATCCGCAGGGCTAGGCAACACTTCACAGTCAGGTGGGTGGATGAAAATACAGCCATCATGCGCTCTGTGGTGTAGCCTGATGCTTTAGAAGCTGCGCTGGAGGAATCGCTCATATTCAACCGCAGGGAACTAACGCACTTGAGCTATGATGCATAAATAACAACAGGTAATACTCTAATTTCTACACAACACTCTTTTGAACATCTCTGTCTGTTCAGTAGGGTTGGGTACCGAACTCGGTACTTTTAAGGGTACCTAGTGAATTGTGTCGGTACTACAGAGTACCGATTCACGTTAAATCAATAGGTGCCAGATTTCGGTACCTGAGAAAGCATCTGGGCGCATACGCTACAAAGAGAGAAAGAGAAACCCTGTGATGTGATGTCTCTGAGAGTCACTTCGCGAGAATTTTACAATTTCATTTGAGAAAACTAGCATCATCATACTGTATACACACAGGAAAAACCTTAAAAAAGACTGTAGACACACAGAAACTGCATGGCAACCTCTCAAAATAAAAGTACGGTTTAACATGTAACAGAAATAGTTTACTCTTGTATTACTTTTGTACAGTATAATGTACATCTTTAAATATTCAATTTTCTATCAAATTTAAATAAAACAAATGATAAAAATAAATATTACAACAAGATTAATCACTTAAATGTAGAAAAAAATAATACAATTATTAGCCTATTAAATTTTTTTTTAAAGGAATATTCACACAATTTTTCTTTCATGTATTCATTTCAATTGTAAACCTCAGTTTGTTTGCCAAAAAATAAGTGTTTAATGCCTTCATTTGATTTTCAAAAAAATTTAAAAAGAATTTCTGGGGGAATAAAGAAAGTTTGTAGGGCCCTATTTTTCAAAATGTTGAAATTGAGACTTTTGGACTTGTTTTTTTCACTGAAATAAAATTCCACCATTACGGACGTGACATTTGCAGGCAAAACCTGAAATAACTAAATTCTCATAAATTATATTTATTATCAATATATTGAACCTTCTCTTCATGTTTTTCTAAACCGCTTAAAATAGAGTCCAGACATCAGAAAAGTATCAATCGATAAACATGTTTGTTTTATATTTTAAATAAGGGAAAAACACATGCGTTACGGACGTGACAAAAAAAGACGAGTTTCTGGGAGACAACATATTTTGTAGACTTTCTGCAATTTACAATGCACAAACCAGAAGCAACAATATCTACCGAATGGAGAAGGGTTGGCTATTTACAAAGCATAAAATATCAATGTTGTTTAAATTTTCGTTTTTGTGTTTCACAGGAAAAATCAATGTTACGCACGTGACATCTCTCCATTACGGACATGACCGTTCTGAAAGTGGAATTTATCCGACTATGAAAACGCCTATAAAAATGCTTTAAAACTTAGACAGAGATGTCTAGTGGGGTGTTTAATAGGGCTACCCCCTACTAAAGATTTTTCTAGTTTACTAGTCGTTCGTTTAAGCCATTAGGCTATTCAACTAATCGCACATTTATATTAAATCAATTGGCCTACTAATCCACAATGAGCTTCAATATATTCCACGCTCAAGCACACAAATAAAGTTTGCCACAAAGCACAGGCAAAAGTAGCCTAATGATTTGAATTATTTATTAATAAACAAATGTTTTCTTCTTGGCTGCAAGATGAAATTCACGATGCTGACTCTCATCTCCACAGTAGCCTACTGGACGGGCCTTTAAAGAAATGCAACCTTCATACATAATCAGGGAGTGTTTAATTTAGTTTTTAATTGGTTAGTTTAAAAGTAGACATTTCATATTGGGTATATAGATATATTTCTCTATGTGAGAGACACATTCTGAGTTTTGGTTCTTTTTGGAGACGCGCTCCAGTTCACAGAGAGAGAGAGATGGCAGAAATGCATCCTGTTCGTTTTCGTGATTTTACAAAAGCACAGCGTTTTGTTGTTATTATGAATTTACATAAAATCAGTTTCGAATTGATTTTAAGTTGTTTCATTACTAGGAAAAAAAATGCAAGTGATCGTGCGGGCGTCTCCCTTTTTAATGCATGTGCATTAATATTTTGCACAAACATTTGAACACGGGCTAAAAATATAGCACATTTATAGCCTATAGGTTAAAGATAGAGTTTGGAATCCACATTAAAATAAATCCTCACCAGTCTACATCCGAGACACGGGCAGTTATAACCTATAAATTGAAGGCTATTTGACGTTTTAAAATGATCTAACCAACCAGCGCCCTCCAATTTGTTGATCATATTGTTGATCAAGATTAAACGGATGCCGCTGAAAAATTTTTTTTTAATGACTTGCTTATGCATTAAATAACAGAGATACGAAACAGGTTAAGTAAAATATTTTAAATCTATGATAGGCCTTTTGTAAAAATATAGGCTATACGAATTTATATGACTAGGAAATGCGTAGGCCTATAAAATGCTTTAAAAACTTTAACAGAGATAGAGGGTATTTTCATAGGGCTGCCCCCCACTAAAGATTTTTCCAGTTAGTAGTTAATTTAAGCCATTACTAAATCGCACGTTTATATTAAATTAACATAATACTCCATAATTCCGCGCTCAAGTACACGCATACAGTTTGCCACAATGCACAGGCAAAAGTAGCCTAATGATTATGAAAAAAATTAGACATTTTAATTATTTATTAATAAAATAATGTCAGCTGCAAAGATGAAATTCACGAAATATCCACTGGATGCGCCTTTAGAGAGAAATGCATTCACAGATTATATAATCAGGGAGTAGCCTATTTGATTTCATTTTGAATTGGTTCGTTTGAAAGTAGACAAGCTTAGATATATTTCTCATGTAGCCTATGTAAGGCACCCCAATTTTAAGTTGTTTCATTATCAGGAAAAAAATGCAAGTGATCGCGCAGGCTCCTCCCTGTCATGCTTAAGCATTAATTCTTTTCCACACAAACATTTGAATATGAATAATAAACTAGAGCACATTTATATTAGGTTAACACTAGAGTGTGGGATCCGCATTAAAATAAATAAAATAATTAATAAATAAAATAAATGCAGTTTTAACCTGCAAATTGAAGGCTATTTGACATTTTAAAATGATCTAATAATGGCCAATGCTGCTCCAATTCATTGATGTTGTTGATCAAGATTAAACTGTCGCAGTCATAAACTTGTTTTAATAAATCGTTATGCATTAAATAATAAAGATACTAAACAGGTTAAGTTAAATCTTGATCTCTGCTTGAATGCAGCGCAGAGAGCGACAAGTTATTTGAAACACATAAAATGTTTAAAAGAAGATAATGTTGACAATGAACATTATGACATTTGAAAAAGTTTTGTCGATGTCTACTTCCAGAGTTTAGCTTCAACCTTGATCAAACATAATGGTTTTTGTAAACCAGGCTACAATAGTCCAAATATAAGTACTTATAAGTGTACCGTAGTGATTCTGAACTAAACAAACCCGGTTTGGGAGATGAATTCATGAGGTAGTGTCCCCCCCCCCCCCCCCCCCCCCGACTCATTTATACTTTTGCAAATTTTGAACACAGAAGAAGCTACATAGTGCTGCTTTAAAACCACCTTGGGTATTTTAATGAAGTATATTTATAATCCATTGCTAATCAACACAGCCTTTATTACAGTATAGAATATATTTCTGCGTCATTCTGTGATAAGAAGCCACATCAGATGAGGAAAGAATTTTTTTTAAACATTTGTCTGGTGTTGTGGAGTAAAAGCAGGTTATAATGTTTTCTTTTGTTGGACAACAGGTTTAGAAAGACTTATCATTGCACGTAATTACAAGGGAAGATGCTCGGCGTGTGTTGCTTTTTCAGATGCACGCGTTTCCTCATCTCAGCCTGCAGATTCAGGGACGCATACAAACAGAGCCAGCTTGGAAAGAAATAAAATGCACAGAAATTAAAAAAATTATTAAAAACAAAAAAAAATGCTCTGATTTTTCTGTTTGTTTTGAATACTGCACGTGGACAGAAGGTTTTTGCATAGTTTAGAGTGACAAATCGTATCAGCATACTTTGAGGTCAAAATGCGTACAGGTTGGCAATGACTGCTGACTGCTGAAAACTCAGCTTTTCCATCACATGAATAAATTACATTTTAAAACTAATTAAAAACAGAAACGTGTTTATTTACTGTAATCTTTCACATATATCAGTGTTTTTACTGTATTATTCATCTAATGGTGAGCATAGGTAACTCATTTACAGATTTTACAAATCTTACCAACCTCAAACTTTTCAACAGTATTGATTATTTTTCTTTAGCCATTTGTTGAATGCCATAGATTTTTACACAAAGCAAAAAGTCTGTTTAATGTGTTCTCTCTGATCACGTGAACGTGACACATAGTTACACCTTAAGAAGCAGGATGTAGGATCATCTGACAAAGTGTCTTTTTAAACTGTTTTTAAGAGCTTACAGGAGGCAGGAGTCGAAGATTCAGTCTATAAGACTGGCCTGGCTGTGGGTGTTAGGTCAGACTTAAGGACGTGAACACATCCCTGGAGGAAGTATATCACTCTGGTGCTGCCACAGAGGATGCTAAGCTGTGATGGAAAGATATATGGTTCAGATGAGTACAAAACTAATGAGAGCCTCAGGAGCAGGGAAACACTTCTGTCAACAAGTGGAAAGAACAAAACACACATGCATCAGTGATATAAAACTAAACTCCAGGATAAATGAAAACCACTAAGCATTAATGATCTACTTGCTCACTGCAGGCTTACTTGTTACAGGTGCTGCTAGCAGAAGGTATCAAGGAAAATGGAATGGAAAGTCCATTTTGGATCCTGAGTATAGATAACAGACTGAAACCATGAACGGAAAAAGCTGTCCAATAAAAACAGAGGTGTGAGTGTCATCCCAGGACAGATATTATAGCCAGTCTTCAGCCCATTGTTACGTCATCATACGTATTCTTGTGTGTCTCAATTGTTTCTGCTTTCCTAGGTTAAGTAGCAACACCTGTTGTTAACCAGCGTTCCTGAGTGTCAACCTCCGCTGATTCGCTCTTGTGACTGTGTGCCCTACCATAAAAACCGGCTAGTTTTCCCAGTGCTTGAGGGGCGTTTTTCCTCCGTCTCTCTTGCGAAGTTAGACGTGTGGTTTCCTTTTTTTTGTTTGTTGTTGATTGTTATAGGACTCTTTTCATTGAACCCCTGAGTGCAGGGCAAGTTGTTTCATGTTTTGTTTAGCTATTTTCTCAATACTTTACATTTTAATATAAGGAAGCTGTAGGGAGGTGGGTGCCATTTGTTTTATATACTTTTTCTCCTGTTTATAGGTAGTAAGGGAGGTAGGTTTAATATTGTCTTTTGTTTGCATCGTTATTATGTGTTTAGATTATTTAGTTTACTAAAATAGTTAGACCTATTTTTGTTTATCATTTTGGTCATTACCCCCTCCTGAATTTAATTGCTTCCATGTAAGATCTTCCGTTTTCTTTGTTACTGTTTTTCCTATTACAATTTGTTTAATTCATTTGAATTTATTTATTTTCATCTGTTCCTTCTCCTCTACCCTAGAAAGGGGAGTTCGTAACACCATATATCAGAGACCGGCATGAAGTTTTTGAAGAGACTGGCACCACAGGAGATCCAGACATGACCATCTGGCTCCAGATGGCTCCAGAAGTTGACCACCGGCCCAGGCATACTGAGCAAAGGTTACAGACAGCCCATACATTTAAATTTGTAGTTAAAGCTATTGTACAGTGATTGAGAAACTATTGCATAAATTACGCATTTGAAAATGAAAATTGTTCAGTTCATCTAATATTATATATTAGATAATGTCATCATCCGTGTGTCCACAGTATATACACTTTTATTTCCAGATAGGGCTGGGCGATATATAAAAAAAAGTGATATCTCGATATTGTCCATTTTTACGATATTCGATATATATCTCGATATGTTTGCATTTGCTTTTAAATAATAAAAAACATGATTTTCTTTTGCCCCCATTAAAAAAACAAAAACAATTTAGATAGAACAGCTATTGTTACGAAGTAAATACAAAATGTTTAGTGCAAATTTAAGCAGTTAAAAAAATATCTTGACCAAGTGATCACTTACTACTTTTTATTAAATTAACACACGTATATGTAACTGACGTAGAGCAAAACAAGCACAGAAAGTGCATTCTGTCAACTTTTTACTGCATGCAATTCACAATTTACACTGTGCAACTGGGGGAAATAATTAAACTGTATTTAAAGTATTTTTTTTACAAGTTTTTAGCTAAGAACACAATTCTGCTAACTGTCTTTGGTTTAAGAGAAGCTCTGTGGCATGAAACTATGTTCCCACTGGCACTAAAAACCCTCTCAGATGGGGAGCTAGTTGCTGGAACATAAAGGTATTTCTTAGATAATTTTGCAAATTTGGGGAAATGTGCCTCATGGATGCTCCACCACCATGAGCACAAATCAATAGAATGTGGACTCATACATGGTTTATTTTACTCGTCCTAGTGTAACCTGATTCATTATAAGGCTTTAAAACCGTATTGGCCCGAATATAAGATGACTCTGATTATAAGACGACCCCCCTTTTTTTTTAGATGTACTTTTTGGAAAAAGGCTTTTTAAAAACCATCTTGTTTTTTCTCAGTAAAACACATTTTGTCTTCAATTATGTTCATATTGCATATTTTTCCTATTTTACTTTTTGTTTTGAAAGTATGGTAAAAACTGGTTAAATGTACCAACAATCACATTTAAAAGAATATACGCTTTTTGATATACCATAAAAAAAAATAAAAAAAGAATATCCCATCTGAATTAGGACATTTTGGCTATCCATCTAATATTAGCCTACCAAAATCTTATTAACAGTGGAAGTTAAATATTACTGTAGTTTTCAAATCTGGGTACTGTCTTGCGTTTTAAAATCACAAAATGAGTTTGGTCCCATCAGGCTAACGTGAAAGTCACGACTCATGCAGCTGTAAGCTCGTCTTTTTCTTTTGTTTTTACTCGGAGGGCAACCGCCCTCTCTCTCATCGTGAGCCACCACGGAAGTGACTTACTAATTCATCAACTGTCCACTAGAGCTGGCTGCAAAAGGTTCAATCCCTATATGTTAAACATTTTAACTTTCAGATGTAATTTCCACGAAAAAAACCACTTTTAATTCGTTCAATACGGTATCTGATATAAATAGAATGTCGTGGAAAAAGTAATTCAACTCAAATTGTGAAATTCGTTTTTTAAATAAATTCAATGCACACAGACTGTTTAAGTAGTTTAAGTCTTTGGTTCTTTTTTTGTGATGATTTTGGCTCACATTTATCGAAAACCAACCAATTCACTATCTCAACAAATTATACCTGTTTGTATATATATATATATATATATATATATATAATAATATATATATATATTTAGGGCTGCACTATTATATCGAAATTATCAAATTCGCAAATGTAAATATCGCAATATGCATATCGCAATGGCGTGCAATATCATTATAATTTTAATAGGCTACTTAAATCAAAACATTGCACAAGGTCAAAGTTTTAGTTCGATGCATATAGCAGATAATTGCTTGACGTTAAAAAGAGTTAAGTGCGATAAGTTGCAGAAAACAACTCTTTGCTGTCTCGTCTTGCTGTCTGACTCACACCTGAAGCACGCGCACAAGCCGCATCTCACACAGCGTCTCTTCAGTTCTGCCGCACACATGCAAAGCACGCACACACACAGAGAGAAGCATTTCATACAGATTGATTCGCTTCCATCTCCTCTGTTTGAACAACACTACCACGAACCATGATTATGTCATAGTACCCGCGCGACGATCAGTCCTCATAAACGCAGTTCGGTTTGTTTTTAAAATGATTAAACAGCTGAGAAGGAAATCGATTGTTCATTTACTGAACTCTGTGCAGTCGGATTTAAAGGGCACAGCATCCTAAATACATGCTGCTGAATAGTACACTCTGTTAACAAAACGGCTATAACAAGATAAACAATTTATTCATACAGTGAACACTCTGCATTGTTTATTTGAACACTTAATTATTAATGTCTGTACCTGAATACGAACTGTTTATTTTTCTATGCTTGTAATTGTGTATTTTCTTTTTTTTTTTTTTTTTTACTGACTGTTCACTTTCCTTTAATCATGTTTGAACTTTCTCAGACTATAGTTTTTGCTGTGGTTTATGAAGAAGTACTTAAAGTGTATGGAAAGCAAAGTTACAATGATATTAAAGTAGTGTCATTAATTTTTTTGTTTGTATGTTCACATTGATGTTAAAATGACATTTTTTGATTTGTGACATTACTTTTTATGTAATTCTAAAACACTGCTGGTCACTTTCAGAGGTTGTAGTGATTCTTTATTTTCCAAGAAAGATTGTGAAACAAATTGGTTATATAATTTAAATTTTTAAATGTTTAAAATATAATTTAAATTGATTTTACACACTTTAAGCAATATCATATCGCATATCAAATATCTCATCCCTTTTTCTTCATATATCGCACAGCCCTAGTATGTGTATATATATATATATATACAATTTATATTATCTTAATTTCTTCACTTGCAAATGAGTTTTTGTATAACTGCACTTTCTGTGAAAGCAGGTCCTATTACAAATCTAATTAAATGTTATAATCATTCAAATGAAATTATGCAAATGTGAAAAAGCATGACTGGCACAGTGGTGCACTTTGCGTTCCCAAACACATTAAACTCACATATACATTAGGATAGCGGATTCGCTATGAGATGCTGAAAACATTAGCTACTCACACTAGCTCATATTGCGATTTGGCTGACAGATGCTTTGCCAAAGCAATGGCACAAAACACAATGCAAGACATTTTTTTGGTAATTATGAGAAATGTAAAAATATTTTTGGTTCATTATAAAACTGTTCCAGGAAGTAAAGTATAGGTAGGCTAATTAATGGAAAACACTGGCTGGTTAAAGCTTAGAAGTAGTACGAGTAGAAACCTATCCCTTCCATGACCGCATTCAAAACTGCCACACAGCAATTCTGCTGAAATTGAATTATAATCCATAATGATTTGCCAACGGGGCAGCTGGTGTTTCAATAATTTGATTTGTCAAATAACAGTATCAGGTAAACTAGTCCTAAAATGTGAGCTTGCTGTTCAGCAGATCAGATTTCTCTGTCATTCATGGGAACTTAACCTTCAATCCACAGTCGCTGCGGGAATAGGTCAACAAAGGTGTGCTCTGCCTGTCCATCACACTTCAAAATATATCCCCATCTCCTCAAGCCTCCTCTGTCACATTGCACACATGCTTAAACCTGTCACTTGGTGTAAATACTGTAGTTGGTGTGCTGTGCCCACAGCGTGTACACTAAGATCAGGTTTCGTTCTGATCGGATATCACCATGTGCTCAGCCTGACCTGGAAAGTAAATCTTCGAGTGTGTTAGCAAAGCCACTCAAGATCTGAATCTATCAAGTTAATGAGAGCTATTCAGGGAAACAAAAATAAAATCATGTCCAGGCACCTGTGTCAATCATTTCAAATCAAACATGAATACATTTAAATCAACTATTTTGACTAAAAGTGGGTGATTTTAATTATTGTAATTAATTACAAATAACAACAACAAAAACAGTCAGTGTACAAGTAATCTCTTATATACAGTATCTCACAGAAGTGAGTACACCCCTCACATTTTTGTAAATATTTTATTATATCTGTTCATGTGACAACACTGAAGAAATGACACTTTGCTACAATGTAAAGTAGTGAGTGTACAGCTTGTATAACAGTGCAAATCTGCTGTCCCCTCAAAATAACTCAACACAGCCATTAATGTCTAATTTATTTTTTACTCCAATGAGGCTGTTTCATTTTGGGTTTGTTAGCCACTCTTGGGCAATCATGCCGCACACTCAACAAACAAACCGGCTAGAAGTAAATTTATCATGTTTAAAGCTGATTACTGCACCGAACCTGCATGCTAACACCACTGAAATCACATTTCTCCAGCGCCACAAGTGAGAGTGAAAGCTATGAGCTGAGAGAGGTGTGGCGGTATGGGCAGACTCTTCATGTGGGTAAAGCCATGAATTATACATTAGGTCTCAAACTGATGGCTGTGCAGATCCGAGCAGACAATGTAAACAAGAAACAACTTCTATTTCATTTGAGCGCTCTATGCGAGCGAGGAAGAAAAGGGGCTGTGGAACAGTGAGCCATGGGATACTCCATCAGTATGTTTTCACCAGTGATGTCAAAGCCTGAGCTACATTGGGCAAATCCAGCACTCTTCGCAATGCAAACAGACAGAAGGCCTGAAGCAGACTATGGCTGAGCAGTCAACACAATGAATTTAGAGTGTTGACCTTGGTGTGAACCCGTGTGACCTCAACATTGGTTGATGGTTTTTGTTTTGTGTTTTTTTTTTTGTTTTTCGGTTTTATTATTGCACCCCCCCGACCCCTCCTCTCTCCTTCACCCTTCTTGTGGTTCTCCTCCCCTCCATCCCTTTTCCTCCTTATCATCTCTCTCCTTTCTCCCCTTCTCCCTCTTCATTCATAACCTCTACATATTTTTCCTGTTTTCATTTTTCTTCTTTCTCTTCCTCTTCTTTTTTTTTTGTTAATTATTTTTAGTAGTTGTTCAAGGAAAATTACGAGCTCCATGGGGTAGAATATTATTCAAAATATGTGAAGTAGGTGGTGGCGCAAGGAGTGGGTGAGATTGCGTTTCGAAAGAACTAGAAGGGGTGGCAACTGACCATTGGGGCAAGGGCCCACTCTGCAGTGATCTGTTTGTCGCTTGTCCTACTAAGATAATGGTAGAGTATGAGAAAAGTGAGTGCAAGAGTGAGCTGAGGTAAGTAGAGAAGTAAGATGAAGAATGATGGTCAGAATGAGTAAGCGAGAAAAAGGGCCGGGTGGGGAAAGAGTCTACGCAAGGGTGTCTCTGCCTGGGCAAAGAAAGCAAAGTATATTAGGAACGTGTTAGGTGGGAAGAAGAACGGGATGGTATAAGGAAAGAGAACACAGAAAATGGGTTTATAGAACATAACGAAAGGTCACAGAAAGAGGTCTAGAATTAAACGAAGTAATCGCTGCAAGTGGGGTGGAGGGGGACAAAAGAGCAGGGACCTGAAAGGGGAGGGGAAGGAACATGGAAAGGGGGAAAAGCAAAAGGGAAAAACGGAAATAGGGACCGAGAAGGGGACACAAGAGAATCGGAGATACAGCCAGCGAAGAAAAAGTCGTGAAAGGCGTCTGTCAGTAATGCAACGCAATTTGTACACCGTAAAATAAAACAGCACACAACCGAAGGGTGAACGGGGGCGGGACGGGATGATTTTGGTTCACATTTAACAAAACCCCACCAATTTACTATCTCAACAATTTAGAATATGGTGGCATGCCAATCAGATAATCAACTCAAAACAGCTGCAAAGGTTTTCTGAGCCTTCAAAATTGTCTCTCAGTTTTGTTCACTAGGCTACACAATCATGGGGAACACTTCTGATCTGACAGTTGTCCAGAAGACAAACAATGACTCCCTTCACAAGATAAGCCACAAACATTCATTGCCAAATAAACTGGCTGTTCACAGAGTGCTGTATCCAAGCATGTTCATAGAAAGTTGATTGGAAGGAAAAAGTGTGGAAGAAAAAGATGCACAACATACCGAGAGAACCGCAGCCTTATGAGTTTTGTCAAGCAAAATCGATTCAAGAATGAGTGAAGTGAACTTCACAAGGAATGGACTGAAACTGGGGTCAAGGCATCAAGAGCCACAACACACAGACATGTCAAGGAATTTGGCTACATTTGTCGTATTTCTCTTGTTAAGCCACTCCTTAACCACAGACAACGTCAGAGGCGTCTTATTTGGGCTAAGGAGAAGAAGAACTGGACATTTGGCCCAGTGGTCCAAAGTCCTCTTTCAGATGAGAGCAAGTTTTGTATTTCATTTGGAAAGCAAGGTCCTAGAGTCTGGAGGAAGGGTGGATTAGCTCATAGCCCAAGTTGCTTGAAGTACAGTGTTGTTTCCACAGTCTGTGATGATTTGGGTGCAATGTCATCTGCTGGTGTTGTTCCATTGTGTTTTTTGAAAACCAATGTCACTGTACCCGTTTACCAATAAATTTTGGAGCACTTCATGCTTCCTTCCTGCTGTATTGTCAAGAGGACAATGAGAAACAAGAGACCAAAAAAATCAGATGAGCTGAAGGCCACTGTCAAAGAAACCTGGGGCTTCCATACCACCTCAGCAGTGCCACAAACTGATCACCTCCATGCACGCCGATTGAGGCAGTAATTAAAGCAAAGGAGCCCTTACCAAGTATTGAGTACACGTACAGTAAATAAACATACTTTCCAGAAAGCCAACAACTCACTAAAAAGGTTTTTTTTATTGGTCTCATGAAGTATTCTAATTTGTGGAGAATGTGAAGTGATTTAATTACTGAAAGAATTAACTTGTTCCATGACCTTGCACTAATTTACTGAATGCACCTGTATAATGAATTTAAATTTAAGTGTCAGTTTGGTGATTTTTTTTGTTCATGTAACAATAGCTTCGACCTTAAAATCAAAACATACATGGATTTTAATGGCATGAATTACTGGTTTATTTAATCAAAACCAGTCTACATATTAGGTGTGTATTTTTTGCCTTTCATTTTATTAGAAAGCCAACAGTGCACCCTCGGAATTAAACTCCCCCCCTTTTTTTTACTGAGCGTCTGCATTAGCCCCGGGGAGGCTACCGCCGCTGCCGCTGCACGTTCTATTACGGTTGACTCTATCGCATAACAAACTTGTCATTCTGTACGGGCATTCTCAGTTTAAAATCAAGCGATCTAAAACAGGGTATCCCAGCACCTTCGGGCATCTGCTACTTTAAAGAATGGGCCACACTGCTGACTTGATCTAATCGCACTGTTGACGTGATCTAATCGCTAGCACACCCTGAGCACATGTGAGTTAATGTATTCCTCTTATCGGCAAGACATATCAGAATAACTTTTCATATCAGGCCGATGCCGATATTTACATTTAAAGCCATTATCGGCCGATTCCGATATTGGACCGATAATATTGTGCATCCCTAATCTCTATCTATCAATATACCCATCAATCCATCTATACCTAATCATATGCATATATATGCATCAATATCCATCCCTCCATCCGCCTCCCTCTGTCTCACTAGCTCCCCTTTTTGGGTGTTTTTTTTTTTTTTTGTTTTTTCCCTATGTCCTATCTCTTTCTATTCATATGCAAGCAAACAAAACAGATAAATGTTTCAGTAAATGTAATTAACTATAAACAGGGTTGACTGTGATATGCACACTTTGGAGTTTCAGTAATAATGAATGGCATAGAGCAGGTCATGTGACCAAGGCTGATCTAACACGACTTGGCTTTAGCGCAGCTGTTCCTGCGACTTCCATTTGCATCACTGGGGAAAACTGTACTTCATAGCGAGCACTATTTTTAGCTTCACCCAATGTTTCCCATTTGCTATTTAAATATCAGTACAGTCAACAAATATCACAGGGTGACCATTTCACACTACAACGCCATCAAAAACATCCCTCTAAAATAAATATAACTTAAATACAAAGCAGCAACGAGAGTTACACACCTAAAATTACATACTTTGTCTGCTTCTCTAATTTCAATATGACTGCAACAAAATGGAAGGTGTCTGAGAATGTGCCATACACTTTACAAGTGCTGTACAGAGATATTCATTTGCCAATTTAAAAATGATTGTTTGGGGATTATACTAAACTACTAAATAGTATACTAAACTATACTATACTAAACTAAGGTATTCTTAAGTCAATTCCAGATTGACAGATCTCACCGGTAATCAGCACCAAATACCGTCAGGGGTCTACAACAAGATCTATAAAGGTAAAGGAGACCCCTGAGAGCAATCAGCACCTACAAGCACTATGCAAAGAATATTATAAAGAAAATTATTATTGTTATTATAACTTTGAAGTACATTGTACAATGCTAATATATTTCTGCCATAATTTCAAATGAAATCGAACTTTTATTCTGACGGGTTGTAGCGGACCTTTGAGTTTCAGAGTGTATTTGACAATGTTTTTTCTCAAATAAAACTAGGAAATGTTTATTTACGTTTTCTCTCAGAGCAGCTCTGCTGATGTTCATGTATCTTAGACACTGAAAACACCATTTATGTGTGTACTTCAATATGCAGTAGATAAAATGGTGCCACTCAGAGACATGCAGAAACAAGCAGATTATTCATATAGCAGTCTCTTTGTGCTTTAATATTCACAGACACATATCATAACTACTTTTGATTTATCCATCGATCAGATTGCTATTTTACGTCCTCGTTGTAAATTCCATGTTCACGACTGCACCGGGATTCCCTCTGCTTCACGGAAATCATACGGCTTTAACTTATAACTTGTTATTAATGCGACATACCTTTATCTGCATGGAGGGATGGTGTCCGCGAATATGAGCGAAGATGTTGGATATATTGCCTGCTTTTGCAGCCACTTTGCGCCCACATTTTTTGCAAGTTGGATCGGTCATCAAGGACAACACCGCGTTCGTTTTTTTAAATATCCGAAGTATTCCCATACTGCAGATATTAACTTTTTTTTCGGCGGGGATGAAGATTAGATATCATCTCTGTCTCTGTCAATTTCTCCGCTGTACGTGCGTGTAAGCAGCCAAGTGAATACAGAGTGAAGCTGCAGAGTGGAAATAAGTTGCGTGGGGTCCTGGTGGGATTTTTGTTCATTCATTTTTTTTTGTTGAAAAACCGTAGATATGCAAATGTTTACCGTATGATAACTGTGCCCGTTCAAACCGTGATAAACCGTCATACCGGTATATCGTTACAAACCTACTCTCTTATAGCTCATCGCAGACTTGTGACACCAACCCAAGTCGGTCTAAAGCCGTGCTGCTTCAAGTTGAACACATCTAAACAGTCTTCAGAGGAAGCATCAAGTTGGCACACTACAGTGTTGCCAAGTCCGTGGTTTGGGGAACCCCTCCAAAAAAATGTGTATTTTACCCCTTGTAATGCGATTTTTACCGGTGGACCTCACCCCCTTGAAATGGGCTAGTTTTGAGTAGCAATTGGGTGGGTTTTGTTGTGAAAACTTTGCAACCCTGGCACGCTACACGCAGAAATGTTTGAAAACGTATATATGAACGTACTTCAAAATGGCACATGGAAATTACTCAAGCAGTAACAGTGTTACTAGGCCTGTCGCAATAACCATATTGACTTATCGCGCAATATATGTACATGACCTCTATAATTTTTTGGTGACGCAATATATCGCCCATTATTTTTCCTTAAAGATTAATGTCATCGTGTTTTTTTACATTCCACTTGTGCCAGTGTCTTTTACAGATTCTCGTTCATAATGTGGTGTAGTCATGAGGTGCTAATTCAAATTAAAAAAAATATTTTACAAAAAAAAGTTTTATCTGCAGATATGGCCTTGTTTAGGGATCTGTGCCTTTTTGCATACGGACATCTGACTGATAAGTAGTGATTGTGTTTTTCAGCAATAGTGTACACCCTTATTTACAGAGAAAAGAAGGTCCGTAAATCTGTAGATAGAAAAAATCTTCATAAAAGTTTTTTTTTTTTTTTTTTACTTGTTACCTTTGCACTTTTTGTTAGAAAATTGTTTTTTACTATTTATTTAGTCATTTTTTTTTTAAGGTATCTAATATTTTGATACTTAATTTCCATGATTTAATATTCTTAAAAATTAAAAGTTTGTTGTCATGTGGAAGTGTGTAGGCCGCCTTGGATTTTTATGCTGTTACATTATGATTATATATGCAGTGGCATAAAATGATCTTTAAAATGACAATAATATCGCTAATCGCAATTATTTCTGGAGCAATATATCGCACAACAAAAAGTTGTTACCGTGACAGGCCTAGTGTTAACGTGTGCTTTTATACTGAAGACATCGAAGATAATAATAATAATAATAATTTATGCATTTAGCAGACGCTTTTATCCAAAGCGACTTAGTGCATTCAGGCTATACATTTTTTACCAGTATGTGTATTCCCTAGGAATCGAACCCACAAACTTTTGCGCTGCTAACGCAATGCTCTACCACTGAGCCACAGGAACACACTGAGTCTCAATGCTTTTTAAAACCACTGTTCAGGCAGCCCTGCCACTTCCATGACAGCTCACGACTCTGCAACCACAGCATAGTTTGCAGAGTTTACCCCGGAGCATCATTCTCTCATATCTTGCCTAAAACACAAGCCAAACACTGAGGATGTGCTGCCTGTGCATTAGTGCTACTCTGCAGAGCATCCAGGCCACATGTACTACTGTTCTCAACCTGATTCATAACAGTGTCCCATTGATACATGACTATCAGCACCAGTGCTCTTAGATAAAGACACATCCTCTCATGAATGGTGCGGTTTCCCAAAGTCAGGACATGGATCTCTGCTTCAATGATGTTCGCTGATGATAAACATGTACTAGTCAACATAAAAGTCTGTTGTCTTGGTCCATGTTGTGGATCCCTGCTGGAGCATCTGTGGTGGAATAATTGAGACCGGAGGGCTTTGGGAGAATCTGACCTTGATTTCCAATGCGTTTTACCTGCCAGCAGCAATGGCAGCTTGGAATAAGAGCAGGATACAGTGAACAATGGCAGGCAAATGGCGACAGATTTAAGTTCTGTAGCTTGGAGGAGCGGAAAGACCTCTCTAAACCTTAAAGGGGTCATATGATGCCATTTAAAATTTTCCTTTCTCTTTGCATAAAGTTGCAAAGACTAAAGTCTCAAATCCAAAGTATCTATGTCTTTTATCAAAGTTAAGAGTCAACCATGCCTACCTAAAACGGCTCGTTTTGTTCTAACACGCGCCCACGTCCCTGTGTGGCGACTAGTGTGGGAAGATTAGCATAACGCCGCCCGAATGTTCAAGCAAAGGCGCGTAACTTTATCTCGGCTTGTATTGGTCCATTTTTTTTTTTGCAGATTTATTAAAAAAAATACTGAAATATCACATGGTCCTAAGTTTTCAGACCCTTTGCTGTGACACTCATATATTTAACTCAGGTGTTGTCCATTTCTTCTGATCATCCTTGAGATGGTTCTACACCTTCATTTGAGTCCAGCTGTGTTTGCTTATACTGATTGGACTTGATTAGGAAAGCCCCACACCTGTCTATATAAAACCTTACAGCTCACAGTGCATGTCAGAACAAACGAGAATCATGAGGTCAAAGGAACTGCATGAAGAGCTCAGAGACAGAATTGTGGCAAGGCACAGATCTGGCCAAGGTTACAAAAAAAATTTCTGCTGCAGTTAAGGTTCCTAAGAGCACAGTGGTCTTTATAATCCTTAAATGGAAGACGTTTGGTATGACCAGAACCCTTCCTAGAGCTGGGCGTCCGGCCAAACTGAGCTATCGGGGGAGAATATTTCTGGGGAGAGAGGTACAGAAGAACCCAAAGATCACTGTGGCTGATCTCCAGAGATGCAGTCGGGAGATGGGCGAAAGTTGTAGAAAGTCAACCATCACTGCAGCCCTCTACCAGTCGGGGCTTTATGGCAGAGTGGCCCAACGGGTAGAGCTGCGTCTTTGGGGTCCGTCGCTTTTCTGAGGACACATGAAAGCCCGCATGGAGTTTGCTAAAAATCACCTGAAGGACTCCAAGATGGTGAGTTATAAGATTCTCTGGTCTGATGAGACCCAAGATAGAACTTTTTTGGCCTTAATTCGAAGCGGTATGTGTGGAGAAAACCAGGCACTGTTCATCACCTGTCCAATACAGTCCCAACAGTGAAGCATGGTGGTGGCAGCATCATGCTGTGGGGTGTGTTTTTCAGCTGCAGGGACAGGATGACTGGTTGCAATCAAGGGAAAGATGAATGCGCCCAAGTACATGGTTATCCTGGACGAAAACCTTCTCCAGAATGCTCAGGACCTCAGACTGGGCCGAAGGTTTACCTTCCAACAAGACAATGACCCTAAGCACACAGCTAAAATAACGAAGGAGTGGCTTCACAACAACTCTGTGACTGTTCTTTAATGGCCCAGCCAGAGCCCTGACTTACACCCAATTGAGCATCTCTGGAGAGACCTACAAATGGCTGTCCACCAACGTTTACCATCCAACCTGACAGAACTGGAGAGGATCTGCAAGGAGGAATGCAGAGGATCCCCAAATCCAGGTGTGAAAAATTTGTTGCATCTTTCCCAAAAAGACTCATGGCTGTATTAGATCAAAAGGGTGCTTCTACTAAATACTGAGCAAGGGGTCTGAATACTTAGGTCCATGTGATATTTCATTTTTTCTTTTTTATTAAATCTGCAAAAATGTCAAAAATTCTTTGTTTTTCTGTCAATATGGGGTTCTGTGTGTACATTAATGAGGAAAAAAAATGAACTTTTTTTAGCAAATGGCTGCAATATAACAAGAGTGAAAAATTTAAGGGGGTCTTGAATACTTTCCGTACCACTATATATATATATACACACACATACAATTTTTGTATGAATTCAAATGATTAAACACTGTTTTTTATTATTACTATTAAAATGTATTTAAACTATTAAAACAGAATCCAGAAAAAGCAAATAGTGAAGCACGGATGGCAGTTATATCTGCGGGCGCTGTGGATAATCCGCGGGTTGGGTGGGTCAGGTAATAAAAAAAGTTAATTCTGATTATTCGCGGGTGGATGAGATAAATCATTAACGATGCAAATATTAACTACATTTTCTAAAATATAAACGTGTTTTAAATAATTTTTTTCATCAGGAAGATGATTTCATTGGATTCGTATGACGTTTGACTCATCCGCACATCACTAATAACAAAGCACAGAATTTTGGGGGTGGGGGGGGGGGCATTTTAACTGATTTCATAGGGCCCTAGAAGAGCCTTCAAAAGAAAATCTCCCATTTACTAGCACACATCTCTGATGTGTCAGTGTTCCTACAATTTGCTCTTGATTTCTATCTCTGTCCCCATAACCCATTCATTTTGGAGAGCAACATTTTTGCTTCTGCTAAAGAAAAAAAAAAAAAAAAAAAAAAAACATTTCACCAAAGGGCACAGCTCCAGCAAATGTGTGTGTACGTGTGTGCTTGGTGCAGTAATTGGTTCCCATCTCTCGCAGGGTGAGATTTGTGTCAGGGCTGGTTAGCTCTTCTTTATATCAGAGGCCTCAGAGAGTGGCCAAATCTCCACACCATGAAACTCATATCAGGGTTTCCAGCTCCTCTATCAGGTTCAGTGAGCACAGCGCTGTTTGTCACATGACTTCAGACTGACCTACACTCACTCACTCACATACTGTATGTGCAGCATTTCATCAACTACACATGAATACCATGGTATACACGTTGGAGGTATTGTTTCTTTTTCATCAGATATATTGTGAACAGATTAAAGTCTAATGTCACATGTTGTGCTCGGTCATGAACATTTGACGTACGACTTCTAAACATGTTTCACACAATGCATCCTGACACACATCAGTGTTGTAATCCAAGTTCACCATGAGATGCTTGTGCTGTCAGTCTAGGCGCAGTGACTGAGTGCTCTCCCCACCAAACCCAACAGTCTTTTTCAGCGCTGTCAATCAAGAACAGACACACAAAAACCCCTCAAGCAATCGTAATGAGCCTCTCCTCTGATGTCAGTATTACGCCAATCTGACACAACCATCTTCAAGCACCTGTAATGAACCGGCAGTCAGGTCAACCTTAACAACAGCTCAAAACAGGACCTTCTCACAGCCAAAGGAAGTTGACCTGGCATCTAGAGTGCAAGCACCTGTCTGTCTATCAAATTGGCTTCAGACTGTCCATCCTTTGCAGACCAATGCTTTTCTCTATGAACAGCATTCAGAAAACATTCTTCTCACTGATTTTTTTTTTTAATGGCAAAGTTTAAGGGTAAGCTTATAAATATATAAGTGGCTCAGTTCATTCTCTTGTGGATACTGTGCTGGATTCTCAAGCGTTTACTAATTTACAGACAATAACCTATTCCAGGGCCGATTCCACACCTTTAAATATTTCATGAAAACATATGGTAGCATGCAATACATGCGTGTCTGTACACTTACAGCGGCCCATCTGTCCTGCAGAGCATCATTCACTGACAGAATAAATGTGAATTATTTGAGGTCAGCTAGTTAATTTCTTACCAGATATACACCATATTCGATTTAGTGAGAGGAACTAGTAAGTAGCATTAGTATTGTGGATGTTGCAAGCACTTGCAAGCACCAGCCTTTGAAAAGAAAAGAAACTAACCAGGTTATATGCAGCCTCCATGGCCATTAGGTGTGTAAATCTTTGGATTGACAGCACAATTCAATGGTTGTCAATTTAATTCAACAGCATTTGTCATTTCAATTCAAAATGATTCAATTCGATTTGAAATGATTAAATACTTCCCCAAATGTATCTTGTAAAAGAAAAGACAAACTATGCTACTTCAAATCCATGGGTAACTTGTAAAGAAAGACAAGACAAGACAAAAAAGAATGAAATATATAAACACTGATCAATGCACAGATATGGAGCTCATCCAAAACAGCTCAACTTATATAGATTACCTTATTTTGATGCATGAATGTTTTGGTTGCATAATGATAACATAATGTGAAAAAATATCTTCATTTGTGTTCTGAAGATTAACAAAAATTTTGGAACAAATGTGGGTTGAACTGACATGAATGAGAGTAAATAATGACAATTTTTATTTTTGGGTGATTTTTTTTTTTTTACACCATTGTACAGATGTGTCAGATGTTCTTGTCTCCACTAAAGCACAAGATTCTCTTCATACTAGAGAACATGATCATTAGGTTTCACACAAAAGTTGCTGTCAAATGAGGGACAAAGCAAATACCAAGCCATTCTCAAATTCAAATTGTTATGCTGATGATGTAATCGGTCATTTAAAAAGGTCTATTAAATAAGCAAAATGATCAATAGAAACATTTACTTTTCAACACAACTGTAAATAATTTTAAATATTGTGACCTACTTTAACAAACTGCAATTAAAATTTCAACATTTTCAATGAATTATTGACTAATGCAAATTAATCACTGAAAAGATATACTTCAACACTGATGCAGCTGAATTCACAGGATATTAAATTTATGCATGAAGAGAACTAATGAAATGCTATGAGATATGGGATTCACCAAGTATTACCTAGACACTCATGCATGGACCTCATCTCCTTCATATCTAGCATACACTTGAATGAATGAATGAATGAATGATGCATTTATATAGCGCTTTATTGTGTATTTTTGTACACCCAAAGCACTTTACAATCATGTGCGGGGGAGGGGTCTCTCCTCAACCACCACCAGTGTGCAGCATCCACTTGGATGCATGTTCAGTGGAGATTTAACTAATTTCCTCCTCAGATCAGCACATAGCAACTATATGAAGACCAGAAACATCTGGTCTCCATATGAAAAGAGATATCCATCTTTTTGGACTATTAGTCATCAAATCCTATGGAAACACTGCAGTTGGTTTTATGATTTTAGGTACAGTTGCACCTTTAATTTAACTGTGCTAATGAACACGCTCTGATCATCATTTCACGTTTATTTCAGTTCTGATGAGACAAAGTGGTGATGTCCAAGTGGGTGGAGTAGTTTACTTCGTAAATAGTCCATTTTATCAGTTTGAATCAATCATGCTCATTTGTGGACCAGTATCAAACATGACAAGCGGGCATTATCACACTGGCAGGGTAATCAGACAATCATAGTACTGAGGTGGCAATGCCTCCATTCACAATGAATGTTCACATGCATTTTGTAGTCATATGTAACTCGTGTCCCACAGATTTCAGTTTCCACCCTAATCAATCAAGTGTGTTGAGTTGCCCATTCCAGCTTTAATGTGTGGTCACATTTACGGTTGCTCAGTTTGCTCTGTGCTCCAGTCATTCCAATAGGAATCCACATGTTTCAAGTTTCCCTCACAGATTACGCTCCTCACACTGCCCAACAGAAAGCTGCTGGGTTTGAAAGTGACTTCTATGTGAGCTATGCTTCATACATCACAACGATATTGCCAATAAATTTTTTTTTGGCATGCAAAATTTTCCTAATGTGAATGCACCGTTAGGAATTTATGAGAACTCAAGCAGCTAAAATGAAATGCCACCTACCTCACAAACTTTGAGTAACATCAGAGTGTTTTATACATTATTTTAGCTCATATTTCATAATGTTTTTTGTACTGCTGATGATTTTCTCCTCAGAGAAAAATGCCCCTGGTGGACATCTCATTCCATCCTTTTAAATATCGACCAAAGTTCAAAAGCTTTTTATATCATTAAACTGGCATTTCTCATAACAAATAAGGATTTCTTCTGCCAGAGGCTGGCTAGAAGCGTAACACAAGATTCAGATGAGGCACCTTTGAGTCAGAGGATTTCTTCATTTTAAATCATTTGGTTTTAGGCTGCAAATGCCCTCTATTCCTCCTATTACTGCTTTTGCTCTGATCTGATTTCATGAACTAACACGGCACACTGCAGTTTTGTTTGTTTCTTAATTTCCCCATTTTACATATTTTTCCTCTGAATATCACCCTGGAAGTGTGCACCAAGCAGAGCAGGCTGCCAGTGCGATAGGTCAGTGCTTTGAGGTGAATTGAGCAGTGCTCTGTGGAGTGTAAACTGGGCCAAGAGGATCGTCTGAGGCATGCTGCCTTCAGCCCTGACTTCATCACATTAGTTCACTTTCACTCACTCTACATACTGTACACATGAACGACTCACTCAGTTTCCTCTGCTAATAGACTCATTTGTCGACCCTTATTATTTTTGTCAGTGCAAGTCAAATAAAAATAACACAGATCGCTTTGCAGTTCTGAATGGCGGTATTTAACCAGTAATAACGATAACGGTCTTTGAAATAACATTTGAGTTAGAATTTATTTTTATATTTTCTGTTCGTATTTTAAAGTTTTAGTTTTAATAGGGTTTTTATGAAGTTTTAGTTTTCAGTTTTAGTTTGTGTTTTAGTTATTTCAGTGCTTTACTTTCTATTTCACTTTATTTCAATTACATTTTTTTTTATCTCAAGTAATGAAAATGTTTTTATGCCTTTAGCTTTAGCAAAGTCCCTTTTAAGGAAAGTCTGTTCACTCTGTGGCCATATTTGCAATACCTCCGGGCAGCTCATAAAAGACCAAGTCCTATCTAAATGAATGGGGGAATCTTGAAATCTCAAAAACTGCTCGCTGAACTCGCAATTAAATTACATATTTCAAATCAGCAACAACATTGAATATTAACTGCCTCATAAATGTTGTTTGTTTTGCTCAAATAGCATTTAAAAAGCTGCAGTGACAATGACTTTACCAATTAGCGATTGGCTCTTTCATTTAGAAGGTGGGACTATTCTGCCATATTGTGCGCTGCAGTTTCTCCCATTCATAAGTAGAAGTGAACCATCTTTGTATTTCTATAGTCTTCGGTTTTAGTTAACGATAATAAGGATGATAATATATATATGTTGTATGTGTGTGTATGTGTGTGTGTGTGACTGTGACCCTGGACCACAAAACACAAGGGTATATTAAGGGTCAATTTTTTTAAACTACTGAATAAATAAGCTTTCCATTGATGTATGCTTTGTTTGGATAGGACAATATTTGGCTGAGATACAGCTATTTGAAAATCTGGAATCTGAGGGAGCAAAAAATAAATAAAAAAAATTAGAAAATCGCCTTTAAAGTTGTCCAAATAAAGTTCTTAGCAATGCATATTACTAATCAAAAATTAAGTTTAATATATTTACAGTAGGAAATTTCAAAATATCTTCATGGAACATGATCTTTACTTATCCTAATGATTTTTGGCATTAAAAGAAAAATCGATCATTTTGACCCATACAATGTTTGTTGGCTATTGCTACAAATATCTCTGTGCAACTTTATGATTGGTTTTGTGGTACAGGGTCACATATAACAACATACACACACACACACACACCACCACCATAAATCATACATAGCACACATATAATATATATATACATATATTATAATATATATCTATATATATAATATAGATTATAGATATATATATACAGTGGGTACGGAAAGTATTCAGAGACCCCCTTAAATTTTTCACTCTTTGTTATATTGCAGCCATTTGATAAAATTCATTAAGTTAATTTTTTTTCCTCATTTAATGTACACACAGCACCCCATATTAAAAGAAAAACACAGAATTGTTGACATTTATTAAAAAAGAAAAACTGAAATAAATATCACATGGTCCTAAGTATTCAGACCCATTTGCTGTGACACTCATATATTTAACACAGGTGCTGTCCATTTCTTCTGATCATCCTTGAGAGATGGTTCTACATCTTCATTTGAGTCCAGCTGTGTTTTATTAGACTGATTGGACTTGATTAGGAAAGCCACACACTGTCTATATAAGACCTTACAGCTCACAGTGCATGTCAGAGCAAATGAGAATCATGAGGTCAAAGGAACTGCCTGAAGAGCTCAGAGACAGAATTGTGGCAAGGCACAGATCTAGCCAAGGTTACAAAAAAAATTCTGCTACACTTAAGGTTCCTAAGAGCACAGTGACCTCCATAATCCATAAATGGAAGACGTTTTGGGACGACCAGAACCCTTCCTAGAAACTGAGCTATCGGGGGAGAAGAGCCATCGGGGGAGAAGAGCCTTGGTGAGAGAGGTAAAAAGAACCCAAAGATCACTGTGGCTGAACTCCAGAGATGCAGTCGGGAGATGGGAGAAAGTTGTAGAAAGTCAACATCACTGCAGCCCTCCACCAGTCGGGGCTTTATGACAGAGTGGCCCGACGGAAGCCTCTCCTCAGTGCAAGACACATGAAAGCCCGCATGGAGTTGTGAGATGGTGAGAAATAAGATTCTCTGGTCTGATGAGACCAAGATAGAAATTTTGGCCTTAATTCTAAGCGGTATGTGTGGAAGAGGGAAAACGGCCATGGATCATCACCTGTCTAATACAGTCCCAACAGTGAAGCATGGTGTTGGCAGCATCATGCTGTGGGGGTGTTTCAGCTGCAGGGACAGGATGACTGGTTGCAATCGAGGGAAAGATGAATGCGGTCAAGTACAGGGATATTCTGGACGAAAACCTTCTCCAGAGTGCCCAGGACCTCAGACTGGGCCGAAGGTTACCTTCCAACAAGACAATGACCCTAAAGCACACAGCTAAAATAACGAAGGAGTGGCTTCACAACAACTATGTGACAGTTCTTGAATGGCCCAGCCAGAGCCCCTGACTTAAACCCAATTGAGCATCTCTGGAGAGATGAGACTTAAAAAAAAAAATGTCTGTCCACCAACGTTTACCATCCAACCTGACAGAAATGGAGAGGATCTGCAAGGAGCAATGGCAGAAGATCCCCAAATCCAGGTGTGAAAAACTTGTTGCATCTTTCCCAAAAAAGACTCATGGCTGTATTAGATCAAAAGGGTGCTTTACTAAATACTGAGCAAAGGGTCTGAATACTTAGGACCATGTGATATTCAGTTTTTCTTTTTTAATAAATCTCCAAAAATGTCAACAATTCTGTGTTTTTCTGTCAGAATATGGGGTGCTTGTGTGTACATTAATGAGGAAAAAAAAATAACTTAATGATTTTAGCAAATGGCTGCAATATAAACAAAGAGTGAAAAATTTAAGGGGGTCTGAACTTACCTTTCCTACCCACTGTATTATATATGAAGAGTTAATTTGCAAAACCAATAACTTTTTTTTTTTTGGCGTCATTCACGTAATATCATCAAAATGCAGTTGGTTCCTGTTTGATTAAGCAATAATAAATATAAACAAATACAGGTAATTACACAAAAATTAAGGTCATTGAACGTTTTTTTTTTTTTTTTTTTACATATTAAAGGTTTGTTTTATCCACCTTTTTCGTCAATGCGGAAGTAAGCCTATGGGTGAGACATCCGGTTCATTAACCGCTATAGGTAAACAATGAGGATAATAACAACGTGCAGTAAACAGTAAAAATGTTTGCACTACAAACCAGTGTGTTCAAAATTAAGATAATACATTAAAATAATATGATAAGACACACCAACTTTCAATATCAAGCAGCAAAAAAAAACTGTTTTGTACAGCTAAAAATAGCTAGACGCAGATGAGACCGGAAGCTAGACCCATAGAATTTACAAATAGCCGTGCCCATTTTTACGACAAGAAAAAGGTAGATAGCGAAGGCAGAGAGATAACTCCAACAGTCGTTTTTGGCCAAAAGCAGATAACTCCACATTTCATGTTTTAGAGTTTAAAAAAACACTCGTTTAATCTTTGTAATCTCCTCAGATGATAATGTAGATGCCTGACAAACGTTGTTGTTGTTGTGATCATAAACTGTATGTATGTGATTACACGCAATACACAGAGCTTTTCCCTCATCATTGTAACGTGCTGCTTCTGCAAGGTTCCGTGAAAAAGTTTCATCTTTTATTTTCCTTTTTCGCCCTGAAGAAGATATCACAGGTTCATCAAGTTCGTCGAAATATCCATCCTCGATCACTTTTAGTCAGCTTTGACGAAACTCCTCTGAGCTAGCACGTCTTTTCAAAGTGAAAGTCGCCTTGTCACCTGACCTGAATACAACGCGCTGATTCACTAAAATGGACTTATCGGCTTCTGTTCAAAAACAACAAGGGCGCTTGTCGGCTTCTGCAGTAAAAGCTGAACTCGCGATGCCTTGAAAGTGGACAAAACCGGCTTTTTTGACAAAACGTG
The DNA here is from genome assembly GCA_018155175.1 of Sinocyclocheilus anophthalmus. Classification (NCBI taxonomy): domain Eukaryota; kingdom Metazoa; phylum Chordata; class Actinopteri; order Cypriniformes; family Cyprinidae; genus Sinocyclocheilus; species Sinocyclocheilus anophthalmus. The sequence continues at coordinate 231,712 of JADLZN010011643.1, read as the reverse complement.
TTTAGGGTTCAGATCGCGCTATATGTAGAGAATAATGCATGACAATCAGCTCTTTTTTTTTTTTAAAGTGCCGTTTATCAGTTTTTGCAAATGAACTCTTCAAATATTATTATACAGTCATGGCCAAAAAAATCGGCACCCTTGGTAAATATGATCAAAGAAGGCTGTGAAAATTAATCTGCATTGTTAATCCTTTTGATCTTTTATCAAAAATTAAAATTAAAAATTCACAAAAATCTAACTTTTCATTGGATAATAAGAATTTAAAATGGGGGGGGGGAAATATCATTATGAAATAAACATTTTTCTCTAATACACATTGGCCACAACTAACTTTTATTCAATACTTTTTGAAACCTCCATTTGCCAGTTTAACAGCTAAAATTTTTCTTCTATAATGCCTGAAGAGGTTAGAGAACACCTGACAAGAGATCAGAGACCATTCCTTCCTCCAGAATCTCTCCAGACCCTTCAGATTCCCAGCTCCATGCTGGTGCTTCTTCTCTTCAGTTCACCACACTCATTTTCTATAGGGTTCAGGTCAGGGAACTGGAATGGCCATAGCAGAAGCTTGGTTTTGTGCCCAGTGACCCATTTTTGTGTTGTTTTTAAGGTTTGTGTTTGGATTATTGTCCGGTTGGAAGATCCAAACATGACCCATTATAAGATTTCTAACAAGAGTCAGTCACTTATTGATTTTTTTATCATTCACTTATTGATTTTTTATCTGTTGGTATTTGACAATCAAAGATGTCTTGTATCTAAACAAGATGTCCAGGACCTACAGCAGAAATATAGGCCCACAACATTAAAAATACAGCAGTATATTTCATTGTACACATGGGGTACTTTTTATCCCTGTGTGCACCAAACCCATCTTGAGTGTTTGTTGCTAAAAAGCTCTTTTTTTTTCTGACCATAGAAGCCAGTCCTATTTGAAGTTCCAGTCGTGTCTGATAACTGAATATGCTGGAGTTGGTTTTGGATGAGCTAGGAGAATTTTTCTTGAAACCCTCCCAAACAACATGTGGTGATGTAGGTGCTGTTTGACTTTTTTTTTTTTAAGGTTTTCTGACCCAGAGACTCAAATATTTCCTGCAATTCTTAGGCTGTGATCCATGGAGAGTCTTTGGCCACTCAAACTCACCGTGCATCAGGACTATATAGACACACATCCTCTTCCAGGCAGTTTCGTAACATTTTCTGTTGATTGGAAATTCTTAATTATTGCCCTGATGGTGGAAATGGGAATTTTCACTGATCTAGCTCTTTTATTAAAGTCACATTCTAATATGTGAAGCTTAATTATCTTTTGCTGCACATCAGAAATATATTCTTTGGTTTTTCTCATTGTGATGATGATTAAGGGAATTTGGGCTTTGTTTTCCCTCCTATTTATATTCCTGTGGAACAGGAAGTCATGGCTGGATAATTTCATGCTTCTAGTTACCCTGGTGTGCTAAAAAAATGTAAATATGAATGGGAGTATACTTCAGAGATATTTTACTCATAATAATTTCTAAGGGTACCATTAATTGTGTCCAACGTGTATTTGAGAAAAAAAAAAATTTCATAATGAGATTTTCCCCCATTTTAAATTCTTATTATCCAATGAAAGTTTAGATTTTTGTGAATTTTTTAAATAAAAGATCCAAAAATATTAACAATGCAGATTAATTTTCACAGCCTTCTTTGATAATATTTACCAAGGTGCGATAGTTTTAGGCCATGGATTTGTATGTATGTATGACTGTCGTAGTATATTTATATTTATATCCAACTCATATATATATATAGATATATACAAACACACACACACACACACACACACACACACAACACACTATATATAGGGCTTTCATAAGCTTTCAGAAAATAGAGAATGACTCAAAGATAAGCAAAGTTGCACTGCTAAGCCCATGACCTAAAGGCAGCTGCCAAAGTGCATTGTGGGAAATCTCTCTCTCTCAGCTGGGTGAGTCTGGGCCTGGCACTGCTGTTTCAAGATAAGAGAACACGGATTCTCCAATAAGTCAGCACAACACAGGCCATGCTAGAGGACCCGGGCTGCCCTGCGATTTCGCCCTCTATTGTCTGAAAAAACACAGTGAATAGAGGCAGTGTTACAGCAAACTATGATAAGAAGCGACGGCAACATTCACATGAGACTATCTAAATCAGCTCCTCTATAAAACAGCCAACAGAGCAGAAAAGACACACAAAGACAAAAACACTAATCTCAAAAAAACTTTGCTAAGCCACAAAAACCCTGACACAGAGTAGTGGCATCAAAATACGGCATATTATTGCCAATAGTGAGCCATCTATGAGGCAGTATTTTAAGATATTTTGGACACGCTTCTGACACGAAGGCTGGCAATTTAATTATGCTGCCTCTAAAAATGCAATCCCTGAATACAGTGCAAAAAGCTCAGTGAAGAAAGCATCCAAGTTGGCTGACAAACTGAGAGAAAATCTAAAAATGAAATAAAACAATGAAAAATGAACATGATTGACACAGAAATGTAGTAATTACACCATAAATGCATATAATTAAAGTCTACTGTTTCACAGTCAACACATGGCTTTTTGGCTAGATTTAAAACAAGGAAAAGTGCACTTTTAGATAAACAACGCAATAATAGACGGCACTCGTGGAGGTAGTTAAACAAAGTTATATTTATTGAGTTTAAACGTGAATATGTCTATGAAAGATTGTATTACTGTACTGTGATAAAAGAATCACAATGCTGAAAAAGTATTTTCAGTAACGTTTGAATTTAAAATCAAAATATTGGATAAATGTTGTGTTTGTGGTTAACAGCCGCAGATCAGGAGTGGACTGCAACGTATACTGTACACGCACTGCAGACACAGAGTACGTGTGAACCTGGCACAACAAATCTATTTCAACACCTGAGGCAATGCCACAAAGAGCTCTATGACCAATGCATGGCAAAAAAAAGCCCTGGACATGGGATCTTTTTTTTTTTTACCATATGTCTGTTCTAGAGACATTTTGTGACACCTTTACTTGGTGATTATTTTGCCTTATGTCGGTTCTAGAGACATGTTACAGCTTTTTGATAAAGCTCTACTTGGTTTTCTTTTGGAAATATGTTTCAAAAATTCACACTGAATGCATTAATGACTGTAGAGCATGTCTGTGTGTGTCAAAATCCTGATTAAAATCGAAATCGCAAAATTGATCAAAGAAATCGCAATAGGTTTTTTTTGTCCATATCGCACAGCCCTATTTCAGGTTCACACTCAGTGTGTCAAGGTCAGGCACCAATACAAATATGAAGGCACTAATACACATCCTCGTGATTCTCAACTGCTCTTTTCTAACGGCTGTTATTTTTGTTGTGTGTTTGCGGTGTTATTGAGAGGTAAGCATTCAACACATATTTACATATTCATCTAAACAGCGCTCACAGCAGCGTGGGGGCGTCAGAATGTTCGCAAACAGTATGCTGTTGTGCAATTATTGAGAAATATTTATTTTTAGTCCAAGTGAAGAACATCTCCGTTGGGCCTTTAGGCTAACATACCGATTCCAGAAAGATCCTGCTTGTTTCAGTATCTAAAACAAGTACATGCGTATTAGTGTTAAACATACTTCATCAGAAAAACAGGTATGCCAACATACAGGGCAAAATGCTATTATATATTTTTTTAATTGTGACATCATGGTTATGCAGAAGGATTTATTTTATAACCTTTAATTTTGTATTTCTTTTTTCAAAATGCCATTAAAATGGTTTAGGGTCAATAAATATCCTCAACATTAGATGCAAAAATTATTTCTTCATTTTCGTCATTAGTACATCAGTCTCAGCCTCAGACACACTCGAATCACCATTTCCAATCTAACTGGCTGCCTGCTACAAAACTTCTGTGAGTCAGGCTGCACAGATTTATCAGTCTGCCAGGAAACTAAGTCATGCTTACAAGAGTAGCTCAAATGAGTGCTTTTGAGGCAGAACTAATCACTAGATTGCCCTCTGGATTTTGTCAAGTGAGTGACATTAAATCTTTGACAGATAGAGTTTGGTTGAGACTAACAACCCTTTATGAACCCACACTGCTGTGCCATGATGAGTTTATTATCGTGGTATCAACAATTTACCAAACAGCATTGTTTATGAAAGGAGCCTCTAATACTCGGCAAGACTGCATTTAAAAAAAAAAAAACAAAAAAAAAAAAAACAGTAAATCAAGTAATACAGTTGAATATTATGACCATTTATATTGCGGTTTTGTACGTTTTAAAATGTAATTTGTAGTGCTGTCAAAATTAGCATGCTAACACAGGCAATTCATTTTTCCAGTTTAACATCGTTAAAAATATTTAAGGCGGTAAGTCAACGAGCACGGAAAATGGTACAGGTGATGAGGAGCGTCAGTAGAACATCTGTGAACTGCGGTCAACATCGATGAAATGTTGTCAGGCCATATGTCAGTAAAAACATATTATGTTATATTACTGTTATACTGTGATTGTAGGCCATGCTCTTCAATTGCACACACAAATACTGCAGCACACGCTGTAGCCAGTATCATTTCATATTAAAGCGTGAATGAAACTACGAGCATGCGTGTCAGATCCACATCACGTTCAGCAGCAGCTCTTAAAGTAATAGCAGCCAAATAACCTACTAACCCAGCTGCTGTGATGTCTGTTCATCAAAGAACAAAAGAAAAAAGAGGTAGTCTAATCAATAACTTTTGTAGCTTTAAGGACTCATCTATATTTAATTTAGAATTTAGTGTTTGATAACTTTATTCAATTTCTATATATTTCCTACTTGCTGAAAGGCACAGGTAAATGTGACATTTAATGGGTTTATATGAAGATTGTTTTAAGTTCACAAATTAGAATTTGTTCTTTTTTTTAAAGTAATACCGTAATGTTGAATGGCTATAGTCAATAGAGGAAAAAAGAGGAAAAGAGCCAAAGAGGAAAAAAGAACAATTTCCAAGAGACATCAGTAGTATTGGTATCAGTGATACTCCCCTTCAGTCATAAAGAATGAAGATTGAATGTGAAATTATTGCAATATAAACGTATATTTAAAAACGTTAATGTTAGATGGGATTAATTACGGTTAATTTCAGGGAAAAAAAACATGCAATTAATTGGTTTTTGTTTTATTTTAATCGATTGGCAGCACTAGTAATTTGATATTCTCAAAATGTAATTTATTCCTGTCATAGCAAAGCTGAATTTATAGGAAAAACTCCCTTCTAAATGGCACACAAAATAAACTGCAACTGCAACTAGCTTTACATGTCAATCTAACAGGCGCTTTCTGCCCATAATAAGCTACAAGGAGGAATAACCCTTGTGGAAATACCACTATAAAATCATTGTCATATGTGAGTGATTATAGGAGAAGGTGAGCTGCCACAAACCAACCCGACTGCATTACTGTACTGTATGAGACTATGTAATCTGTTACGCAAACAGTTACCCGACATCACGCTGACCTATTTACACTGATATTGTACATCTGTTCGTTTTGCCGGGTGTATTTTTAACAAGATATTCTGAACGATTCGTCATTGTAGTATCACAGCGCTTTATGAAACCAGTCATGCCAGCTATGTTTGCCAGTGTCACGCATTCCCAAAACCAGAGAAGAGAAGGGCGCTTTATGTGGCAAACGTCTCCAGTCTCTCGTGTTAGATAGATTCCACCCAGCAGCGCTGGACTTAAGACAGTTAAGCACAGCCTTTTAACATTACAGTGAGCAAATCCACATTGCTAATCTCGACATTTATGTCTTCCATTTAAAAGAGGGCCACAGACAGGGTGGCTGCAGAAAGAACACATCTTCTTTCTGCCGTAGTTAATAGCCACCATTAATCAATACTCAGTAAGTGCTCTTTATCAATCATTTGTTAAAATAAAAGCTGGAGATGCTCTGGGGACCAATCAAAGGTGTGAACCAGCAGAAACAAATCATGTGACCGACACTACTCATACCGCAGAGACTTGGAAAACATCAGCCCCATCAGCCGCCGTTTGATAAAAAGCTGCAACAACATGCTGAAAAGTTCACATGCATGAAAACAAATAGCACGGAGCCTGCAAGGTCAAGCTAGAGAAGCGGTGAGCATTGTAATTTGTGTAAGATCGTCATATTTTGTATTGCAGAGGCAGCTCGGATGGCAAGATTCAGTCACTTCTGAGGATGAAATTACACTGGACAAATGTCACTATCATAAGAGCAGTCCATCGTACTTGGTTTGTCGCTTAGCAACAGAGACCGGGATGGTAGACTGTAGGTGTGTGTGCTAGAGTGAGTGGGAGACAGAGAGAGAGAGATGAGCGAGATGAGAGAGAGAAGGGTGGTGTGTTTGAATAAGCCAGTGAAAGCATGAGAGAAAGAGAGAAAAACTGAAAGAGAAGAGGAGGGAGGAAACAGTGGCAGAAATGAAATGGAAAGTACTGGAGTGTCTACTTTAGTCATGTACAGAACTACACACAAAAATGAAGTAAATTGAAGGAAGCACACGGATCACGGAGCCCGCAAACATGGCATGCCCACCAGAGAAGATGGGTTGTAGATGCCGTCCTTCTATGCTCCGACGCAAATTAATGTCTTAATGTACCAAAGGACTCATACGGTCATGAAAAAGCAAGGTGTGCGTGAGTGGCCAGCTATCAGTGCCGTTATGATGGACAGAAACCTCAAGCGTTGACGGAAATGTGACGCCCTACCTACTGTGATGATTGCCCGGTCCGGCGGGAAGGACGAGACACAATTGAGATGGATTCACACAAAAAGGACATGAAAGCCCTACTCTACACTGCCAAAAAACTCGCTTTAAATATAAAAAATTTAAACTCTTTAAATATAAAAAAACTTACTTGCAGTCTGTGAGTCAGAACAGCCGACACTGTAGTCAACTCTACCAGGATCAGTAAAAAGTCCACCATAAAATGCGCTGGACACATCTGAAAATTTGGGTTGAACTGTTCTGGAACAGTGTTGTAAATTCAACTTAACCACTGATTTCTAGTCGTGTCCTTTTTGGAAGACCAAACAAAGTAGTTAGTTTCACTTTCACAACGAAAAACAGCGTCAACACCGCGGCCATATAGGAGTGAGCGTGCGCGGCCTAGAGTGAGCAGAGGCCGGGGGCTACAGTGAGGAACGGCCGGAGGGCTAGAGAGAGCAGATGGCAGAGGCGGGATTTTGCGAGAGAGCAAAAGAGGGCAGGGTAACAGGCGGCCGGCGGATTCAACGAAGGAGCGTCCCGAGGGCTTGCGGCAACCACATGTGACGAACCAAGGCTGGACTCCGCTTCGTCCACGGTGAAAGCCGATCCAGTGATCCACAGCGCAAAGTTGATGTATTTCCTCCACAACCAGCACGGATCAGCTCTAGGCATGGCGAAGCAGATATCGTCTCTTTTGGAAGACCAAACAAAGTAGTTTCGCGTTCACAAAACGAAGCACACAGCGCCTTCACAACATGGCGGCGGAAACAACAATACTACAGCGAGAATAAATGTTATGCCTTCTTTCTTTGCGTGAAAATTGGGCGGTGTTATGCAAATCTTCCCACATTGTGATGTAGACATGTTGGGGGCGTGTTAGAACCAGCCATTTTGGTAGGGCGTGGTTGACTCTTAACTTTTAAAGAATATCTCTTTGGATTTGAAACTTTAACTAGTCTTTGCAACTTTACAGATCTTCTTTAGGCACCAAGAGCATGTAACACTCCAAAGAAAAAGGAAAAAATTAAATCGCATCATACGACCCCTTTAAAAGGGAACACACACACACGTGAGCACACTCCCACTAGTATTTGTGAATATTAAGCTGCAAAACGACTATTTAAATATTAATTCTGCGTGTCTCTGAGTTAATGAATGGCGCAGAGTGTAGTACTCCTACTGAAACGCTCGTGACGCTTCCGGTGATATTAACGTCTGCCGTATCACTAATGAGGACATAAATACATGAACAACATCTCCCGAACTGCTCGAGAGTCACTTCTTGAGCATTTGACCGTTTCATTTCAGTAAAACTATCATCATATCATACACACACAGAAATCTAAAAGGTATTCACAGCAACCCGTCAAAAAAAAGGTTCTGTTTAACTTGAAGACACTGTGCCAGAAATATATTACTATTGTTCAGTAGAATATACGTAATAGGCTGCTACTACTACTACTAAAATTATTAAAACCTTATTTTTAAGGAATAAGCATACAATATTTCTTCAATGTTTTAAATTTGAATATTAAATGACATTTATTTTCCAAAAAATAAAATTTAATTTTCTTTACTTAAAAGATAGATTAAATGAATATCTTATGCCTTAAAACAAAATGTAAATAAATACACAACACAGAATTTCTGAGCAAAAATCATAAGGCTATTGTAAGAATAAATAAAACTTGTTTTATGCTTTCAAATAATTAGACATGCTAAAACATAATTTGGTTACAATAAAACATAAGGTGGAAAAATAAAACATTTCATAGGCCCTAAACATGTAATATTTGTTAAATTTTAATAAATTGATGTGAAATTGTTTACGTTTCATGATGTTCAATTAATTAGACTTGCTTTTTGATTAATAAAATGTAATTAAAACATTAAAAAGGAGTCCAGAAAAATAAAAAAAAAGGATGCCCCAAGTGCAAGGGGGGAATCTGTACACAATTCCTGGAAGCGAAAACATCCAGTCCTTGCATGGCCAGTATACTCACCGGACATGTCACCCATTGAGCATGTTTGGGATGCTCTGGATCAGCGTATACGACAGCGGGTTCCAGTCCTGCCAATATCCAGCAACTTCGCACAGCCATTGAAGAGGATTGGACCAACATTCCACAGGCCACAATCTACAACCTGATCAACTCTATGCGAAGGTGATGTGTTGCACTGTGTGAGGCAAATGGTGTTCACACCAGAATACTGACTGGTTTTTTTTGTATCAATATAAATGTTGTCACTGTCAGTTTGATCAATTTAATGCAGCCCTTGCTTAGAAATGAACCGATTGCCATTTTCTTGGCTTAGTGTGATCTGCCGAAACCGATTTTTGCCCATTCAGATATTCTTTCTAAAAGCTATAATTGACAGCATATACAAACAAAAATCTATGCTATTTTTAATGCAAAAAATTATTTACATATTAAAAAAATATTATACATTACAGTTCCCCCACTCTGGACAAAGTTACAGACATTCTCTCACTTAAACAGCTCTCAAAATAAATTGCTCTGTGACTAGAAAAGAGGTAGAAATAACAATTAACTGAGTTGCTGTATATAACAAAACAGATGTAATTTCCCACTATATTTCTTAAATTGTCATTTTTTTCCACTAACCTTTTAAATGTGTCATCTTTCACAACAAATTCAATGTGTTAATAAATTGAGTTAAGAATAATAAGAAACTGTAGAGCTGTTACCATTCAAATGAAATCAGTATCAATAAACTCCATCTTTCCCCCTGCAGGAAACACAGAAGCGCATCTGAAGGGCATAGATGCATTTACACAGATGTTCTGATGAGTCGGAATCTGGCCAGACGATCGCTGCATCTCTACATTTGCTGAATAAAAGTATAGTTTCCCAAAAAAATCTTACTGACCCCACACTTTTGAATGGTAAAGAGATTTGAAGTGAAGATTATCAGTGGGTAACAATTTACATTTCAGTCTGTTTCTCATGCAGTCCTATAATATAAACTTAGAAGACTTGAAATGCACTGCCTAAGTCACAAGAATTGCTTTAATGATGCTTAGGGGTGGACACTTTGAACCACATAGCAATATTTTAAAGAAAACTCTCAGAGTACCTTAGCAACCACACAGCAACATCCTAGCAGCCACTACAACAGCCTAGCATCACAGGCCTGACACTCTAGATTTTGCACATACAAACACCTCAGACATTTTCTTCAGAATCTTGATTTCTTCTTTATATCAAATATTCATTGGATGAGTAGACTATGAAGGATCTAAAAGGGCTATGAAGGACCAAAAGGATCACTTCATAACTTACAAACAACTATTCCTTTCCCTCCTTGCATAAATATTTGGCAATATGGGCTATCAAGTGAAAGACAGCCATGATATCTGTGGGCCGATTGATCTGTTTGAGTAAGCCAGACACCAGAGACTGACAGAGGACATAAGGTGGATAAATTGGTCTAGTCTAAGCAACCAGCTTCTCTGACCTTCATTTTTAATGAGGTAAACACAAGCTGCCATTTGGGAATTTCAGACATGTCGGTGGGTCTCAGACATCTGGCAACAACAAACCTGACACAAATTATGGTCAGAAAAAGCATCCCATCTTATGTCAAAAAATGGTATTGGCCAAAAACTTTCCCATCCATGACTAAAGTGTATTACAAAGTGAAGTGCTTCAAAAGCTGTTACAATGGTTTTCCAAAAACCCTGGTGCTAGTCATTCCTATAAATATAATATATAATTAGAAACAGTAATAATAAAAATAATAAGTAGCTCTCATTTATATCTCAAAAGTTGCTCCTAGACAGAAATTAGACTAAATGGAGAACAAATCGCTATAGCCTTCTGCTTCTCAGATGCTTCTCCTGTAGGGGTGGGGCGCTATACCGGTATGAAAGTGACTACCGGTATTATGTTATTCCATTATATGGATTTTGCTATAGCGTGGATACGTTATATATTCATGAATTCAAATTTTGCATTTACATTGTTTTGTTCAATTTGGTACGCTTTGCAAATTTTAACACAAATAACAATAAAGAGTCGACGCTGAACGTTTTTGTCCTCTTTGTGCAACGGCCGACACACAGGACAGTTAAGAAATCAAGCATTGGTATCTGTCCAAATTAATAGGCACAAATCGCCCTACTCCAATGTGTTCCAAACTGGGGGGCAGGCGCTCGCGCGAGCAAAGGGACCCCATCCTGAGGGAATTATTTTGCAGCTAAATAAGAAACTCTGACCAGGGTATGAAAGTACTACATGACTCTCGGTAATTTTCCCGTAACTGATCGCCAAGAATTGATAAATATATATATTATATATATATAAGTAAATATTATAAATATAATTACCTCATCCATGAATAGCAGTCACGAGTCCCTCGCTTGAGCGATCCATACAGGTGTAGCAGATTGTGGTTATATCAATAACAGACAACTATTTTTTATATGAAGAATCATGAGGTGTAGGGAAACGGGACACCATGTTGAAATATAAATGAACGATGTATGGTTCTGCTCGAAGCATGTAAGTTACAAGTTTATGAAAGGACTTCCAGATCCAGGTAAACGTAAAGCAGATTATGAGTATACTTAAGATTCACAAATACCAAAATTTGACAAAAGCAAATAGAATCCAGTCAGTGATGTTCTCTGCTGTGGATGCGGTGCGACGCGACGCGACAAATCCATGACAGTAAACACCACACCGCAACAGCTAAAGTCAGTGTATACACCAGACGCGACCATAGCAACCATTGAAAATCATTTGAAATTTGTGGCAATACGTCATAAATAGAACGCGGCAGCAGTTTACTGTTGGGGATTTGTCGTGTCGCGCCACACCGCGCCGCACCAGTGTAGACCGCATCATGTTATATGGTTATAAAGTCATTGTGTGCGACACGCCAATCGTATCCAGTAGTAGACACGGTTGTAAACTGATGCTGCGTTCTATTTCTGATGAACTCCAGCGCTCTGACACAAAGGACTATTTCAAATATTCATAAGAGAATCGTGGAAAAAAGTTTCCTCAAATATTAAGCAGCACAAATGTTTAAAACATTGATAATAATCAGAAATGGTTACTGAGCAGCAAATCAGCATATTAGAATGATTTGACCCCTCTAGTCCAACAATGCAAGAGCACGCTGCCCTCTGTACTTCATATGCCATTAAAAAGATATTTTTCTCCTCTAAGCTGTTGCCCATTAATAGCAATGCATACACAAAAAAATGCTGCTGTTAGTAATTCGTACTACTTGTCAGTTTTTCCTTCTATCCAGTTGATCACTTCAGTTTTCCTGTGTGTACCCAAGTTTTGCAAATGATAATGATTGCAAAATTGCTGATTGTTTACTGTTTGCCAGATGCTGTGTCTTTAATCGGTGTCCAGGGACATAGGAATACTGCTGATATTCTTACTGTGTCAACAATGGTCTCATGTGCATCTATTTTTATTTGTCCTAAGGTATTTTAGGAGAAATTTTGTTGATTCTTAAATTAATCATAATTGAGATCATTAGATCTGAGAGCAACCTCTGACGCAATACAATTTTCTTCCGGCTGTCACAATATTTTTAGCAAGAGGGATGAATAAAATGCAACAATGTCATACTGCAGGCTTTCACAGTGGTTTACAAGATGCTTCTTCCACTGTAGGTCTAATACCACATATCAACAAGGGCGTCTTGTGAAAATGTCAAAGGTAAGTTTAGATCGCACGTTGAAGTGAACAGAGAAACACTGTCTACAGCAAGTGATTAGCCGGGGTATTTTTACACTACTGCTAGAGAAAAATGCATTCAGGAAAGCTGTTATAAACTGTCTAGAATGTACCTAAAAGACAAAGGTAAACAGGGCAAGTAGTACAAGTTCCAGTATCCAAACAATTCCCTAGGAGCCTTAATTAATTAATAAAGGCTATCATTTGTTAAAATTGAATTTCTGAACAAACCTGCTAATTCAAACCCCTGATTTCATTACAATGTAATTCCCATATGTCTGTGTAGACCTCGGTAGACGACACAGTATCCCGTCACAGAGATCGGATCACAAGCAGACCCAATATCCTTCCATCTACTGCTCAGCCTTTCCCAGAAGCCAAAGCCTCTCAATCCAAAACAGTACACCTTATCAAAAAACTAAAAGTGAGATGAACAACCCATGCACCAGGCAACCAACATTACAATGACACAGCTCTTGCTGCTGAAATTTACATACAGTTGGCCAAAACATATTTGGACAAATAAGACATGCGTAATATAATATACATTTAATCACCTTCATGACATCCCAGATGTATATAACGTTTTCTTCAGATGGACACAAACAAATATCTTTAGAAAAATAATTAAAAAAAATAATACAAAATAATAATTCATATAATGCAACTCATGACTTCCAAAGATGACACTTCAAAAATCATACGAAACAAACACAATGGTAATCCATACAAAGCTGAAGAACGAGTTGAATCAATGTCTTCTGAAGCAAAATAATATAACAAATACTGCACTTCTGGCCAAATGTCTGGCAAATATGCGGGTTCTAGAGTTCACACTTGAGGTAAATATCAGCACGCTGTGAAGCGTGATGCAAGTGCGCAGTGACGGTCCTCTGTGCTTCTGCATCACTTCTCAAACAAGCTTCAGAATGAACTTACATCAGGCTTCACAACATGTTGACAAATTGCTTTGTGACACTCTCACAAGCTCATGAATAACAGTTGGCCGGAAGCAATGGTTTATGGTCTAAAAAGATAAAATAGTAGTATTTTTCTCACGCAAACCTATCGTTTTGATTCAGAAGACATTGATTCATTAACTGTGGTCATGTGGAGCATTGTCATGTTTGGTTTTTTTTGTGTCATACATTTGCGACAGTATGTGGGTAAGTAAATAGTGAGAGCATTTTCATTTTTGGGTGACATCCATTTGAACAGCAAAATATCGAACTAAATTGTATTTCATTCAATGGCACAAAAACACTAAGCAAAACAGTTCAAGAGGATTTACATTATGAAGCAAGATACGTACGGTTCAAAATGCTCTTTTAGGAAACCTATGTAAACTTGAGGTGAACTTGGTTCATAAACATTATCAGCTGATCCAATATCTGCAGGTATTGTCAGGCTTCAGTCAGAGCTGGATTGTAACCATGCAAAAAGACAAAGTCATCTCAGGACAGCTGTATAATGCTGTCTTCTCCCTTACTGATTTAATCCTACAGAGGGGAATATTTTAGTGACAACACATAAAACCCAGAGATTTGGGCTGAACTCCATTACTTGGTGCTGCAAAAAGGAGATCAAACCTAAAGAAAAGCATGGTAGTCCATGGTAACAGAAAGGTCCAGATGGTAAGAAAGTAGCCTAGATATGATGACAGTGTGTGTGTTGACAGAGATGCACAGTGCAAGAAGGGAGGGAGGGAGGCCCAACAGTGCCTGAGAGATCTCAGTTTCTGTAATTGCTGTCAGTTAAAGGTCCCCTGAAATGCTTAGAAACATGCAGCATTACTCTATGTGTTGATGTCATTTTAACTGAAACAGGAAGACAGGCCGGGACATATCAAGCAGCCCCTCCCCTTTTTAAAATAGTAATGTGTTTGTTGAATCACAGCCGTGGGTTAGAGAGTCAGCAGTTGAGCTACGTAACGCCGCATTGACGGGGTATGCCAGCCACAATCTTCATAATATTGCTATAAAATACAGAATTATGTTGAATTCAACTAGCTCGATAATTTTGGGTCAGTGCACCGATCAAAGCATGGGATCCGCTCCGTGCTACGTGTCTCTGTACAGGAGCAGAGTGTGTGCGGTGCGGTGGTTAGCATGACAGCGCGAAACCAGACTTCTTTTGTCTGGAACGAAAAAGCAATTACAACACTGTTTGAAGTTCCGTCCCTATATAGTGATATACGCATTCACTGTTACAGAAAATACTAATTCGGTGGCAACGGTGACTGATTTCAGCGTGGCGTCAGCGCTATTTTATGTGTAGGGGGCGGGGTTCGGATTCGAGAGAGCATTTGATTGGACAGAAAGTTGATGTACGATGTGACGTCAAAAAAAAAAAATCGTTGAGCCGTTTTGGCGGAAGTGACGAACTGCAAGCTTTTAATGCTTATATCTTCTAAATGCGAATTTTGTCACTGTTTTGGAGCACACTGCCTTATAGATAACCTTAAGACTAACATATTGAAACTAACACCCAAAAAACTTTAATTTTAATTTCATGGGGACTTTAAAGTCTACGAAGCAGGGGATGGGCTGACATTTGAATGTGATTCTTAACCCCACCCACAATACAGTGCTTGCATTTCTAGATAATAATTTCTATAATTTCAAAAACCTACTGCTTTATTAAAAAAAAAAAAAATAAATTTGTAGATTGAAAATTGAAAAATAAAAATGTAATCACTTAAAGGTAATTTGCTATTTATTGTAGATATAATAACTAATACTCAACTGGAGACAACTGCATGAAAGGCAACTTAAAGCAGAAGTTTTTATATGAACTTTCAAATGATATGTTTATGTTTCCAGTAGGGGTGTGCGATATGACGATTTTTGATCGTGGACGATAAAAATGTCTCCACGATCTGCTCTTGAAGAAATATCGTTAGTATAGTGTAGGGCTGTCACGATTATGAAATTTGGCTGACGATTAATTGTCTAAAAATAGTCACGGTTATTGCGATTAATTGTCTGTTTTAGGGCTTTGGCGATTATGCTGATTATCACGATTAATTGTCTGTTTTTTTATGGCTTTCATTATATAATTGTGATTAATTTAAGGGTTCAGTAAATAATGATGATGTTATCTTTTAATCTTTTTTGAGTTATAATTTTGCAGTGTAAGATTGCATACAGTATTCCAAATTCTAAGAACCGATCCAACACCAGCGCTATTTTTTTTTCTACACCACTACAGAATATCAATACTGTGTTTGTGGAAATAATGGTCACTCTTTTAAACCCTTTGTTAAACAATCCACTAAATACTCACTTCCTTATTACAGAGAAAAAGTACATTTGAATAAAAATAAGCTATGAAACTAAATTAGCTGACTGTATAATTTAGCAGCAAAAACAATATCCTGAAAAAAAATCTTTGGTGCACATTATACAATTTAAACATGTTTATTCTGTTAACTATTTGTATTCCTACTAAATACATTAATGAAAAATAAGATAGAAATCATGAGAAAAATAAAAGCGTCTAATAATCTTTCTGTGTGCAAAACTTTGATAATGTGAAACGCTTCAAACAGCGGCACAAAGCTCTTATGCACATCCAGGGTGCAGAATGGTGCACTTGAAGCAACATGGAGCGGTTGGGCTTGCACATCTAAGGTGCAGAATGATGTGCTTGAAGCAACACAAGTCACAGCGCGCTGCACTCCACACAG
Source organism: Sinocyclocheilus anophthalmus (assembly GCA_018155175.1). Lineage (NCBI taxonomy): Eukaryota > Metazoa > Chordata > Actinopteri > Cypriniformes > Cyprinidae > Sinocyclocheilus > Sinocyclocheilus anophthalmus. The sequence goes on along the minus strand of JADLZN010011643.1, from coordinate 215,569 downwards.
TACAAACAAAGAGAAGAGAAATGAGAGAGCAATGAACTCCAGCAAATATCATTTTATGCGAATCCCCAGACCTTTATCTACACATCAAGTATTATAACGGGAATATATCATCTTGGAGAGAGAGTTTTACCGTGCTGACTGTCATAACTGAACATGACGTGCTGTTTGAATGCTGAGCAGAGAATGACTGACAGCTGCAGCAGAAGGAAGATGAGTTTCTGTAAATTAAAGTTAACAATGTAAATAGATTCTGTCCCTCCCATGCAGATAGGACGGTTCAGATGATATTAAACTATAAGTGCATGAAAAGCAAATGGTGCTCTTCGGTTCTTGGGGCATGATCCCCCTTGAGCCGTATAAAAGACAATAATCACGGTTCGACACTAACCACTACCATCGCCCCCAGACCTTTGAGTTATTTGATTATCGCGACAGGCCTAGTATCGTGCTACAGCGCACATTCTGTCAGTTGCAGTTCTGGCACCCCGTATCAATATACTGTACAACGCCACACATTCAGTGTTAACTCAGCGGTACAGTTACTCTCACAGGACACTGCACTTATTCACAATCACAAAAGTACATTATTTGCAACTGCTTTAAAGCAATACCGGTTAAACATTTAATTAACGTGCTGTTCTGCATGCGCTTTTTCTGAGCGCGTACTCATGAAGAGCGAACACTACAAAGTTTGTCAAAACAGAGTGATTTCTGAACAAGTTACTTTGAGCTAATACTGTCAACACACCAGGTTTACATATAAACACAGTTGGTTATGTCTAAAGTGAAAGCAAACAGTTGAGAGAGAAACGGATGTGTGCCTGTATATTAGATGCGTGCATGTCTTAAAGGGACAGTACTGAACATGCTGCCGATAGTCATTAAAGGGATAGATCACCCTAAAATGTAATTTCTGTCATTATTTACTCACTCAAATTTTGTCCCAAACCTGTATTAATTTCCTTCTTGTGCTGAACACAAAAGAAGATATTTTGAAGATAACCAAACATTTGCCGGTCCACATTGAATTTGATAGTAGGAAAAAATACTATGAAAGCCGCTGTGGACCAGCAACTGTTCGGTTTTCCACGTCTAAATATTTTATGTTCAGCAGAAGAAAGAAACTCATACAAGCTTGGAACAGCTTGAGGGTGAGTAAATAATGACAGAAAATATAAAAACACTATACAGAATTGACAGACAGATGACCAGTTTTCTTTGGGTGAACTGTTGTAATAAAAAAAATAAAATAAAAAAAAAACTTTAATACAGTTGCTTTAAGAGGAATCAAAAGCAAGTTTTATTTTTATATTTGTTCATTCAATTTCCTGAATGCTCCAGCTAAATACACCTATTGTACCTGAAAATAAAACACTGTTTGTTTTATTTGTATGTGTATTTGTAATGTGTATCTTTATTCTTATTTTTAATAACAAAGATAAAAAGGATTTTTATCTTCGCCCACTTTGGCCTAAATATCCGCCATTCTTTTTTATATTTTGTTACTGAAAGGTTTGTCTTTAAATAGGGAAAATTAGTTGGCGTCACTGCTCAGAAAAGAATAGTAAAAACCAAACATGCACAAAGAAAAAGAATCATGATAAAATCGTCAATCGTGATATTTCTAAAAAAAAAAAAAAAAATTGTGATGATATTTTTGCCATATCGCCCACCCCTATAGTCCCATTTGATGTTGAAAAAAAATAAACAAAATGTTTTCAAAAAGGTTTTCAGTTTTTATTCAAACACACTAAAATAAGTAAATCAAATAATTAATTATAATAAAAGGTAAAAATAGAGTCATCACGTAATAAATTGAATATATTCAGCAAAATGCTCCTCTCTACAGTTATTTTTCTCACTGACTAACAAGATGTGAACATTGAATGGCCCTCCTGATGTAAATGTAGGATTACGTGGCATTGTTTACCAGCTGTTTTACTGACATCTTTCCACAGTTGAAATGCTGACTGACTGATCACAAGACATGATACATTTCAGTTGTACTGTATCTCTAGTTACAACATGAACATTTCTTATTAAAAGTAACAAAATGCAAAGCTTATTGTAATTATTGGACGCCAGGTGCACTACAAACAATGTTTAGTGATGTTATATTTAGGCATCAACTGAAAACAGAATAGACTAAAATATTGATCTTGGGATAGCAATGATATAAACAATATTAATTCATTAAAATAAAGATGATTTAAAAACAGGAAATGTACATTTTCAACCCAGCCCTATTAATTCTTATAAAATATTTTGCTTATGCATGTCAGGGAAGTTTGTAGTTTGACAATACGAGACATGAACTAATAGTGACACATGAACTAGAAATATAAAAATAAACTAGAAAAGGCTATGAAACCACCAAACAGGTTTCCAAAAAACTAGCTTTTATGTTATAGGCCAAGCAAGCCTATTGTAAGTACATTGATGTAAATATGCAATTGATAATAACAAAATGTCAAAGGAAAAGACTGGAAGGCAAAACGTCCTTGCCATAGTGCAACTGTAAATGCTTCTAGGAAATACTAATGAGGTCAGTCTTGACTCGAGTCATTACATCTCTTTCCTCATGATCACTGTATCTCCAGCTTAGCCTGACATGGGCCATCAGCTCCAAGCATCTGGAGAGAGAAACTGATGACACTGGGTTGGAAAAGTGGGTTATGAGATGTGTTTGGTCCTCTCAGCATGTGGTTCTCCAGTTTAATCTCCTCTTTCCAATATCACTGTTTAAAACGTCTCACATTTATACTGATAATAAACAGAATACTAGAGCTACTGGCTCTATTCCAATGCCTAGCGAGCTGCCTACATAGTCAGCAGCAAACAAAGGCAACATTGTTGTGCACTCGATGCGAAGGCCATTCCAGAATTAAGCCTAGTCTTCAACTAGTGGTCGACCGATATTGTTTTTTTGACAGCCAATGCGATATCTTGGAAAGCAGGGTGGCCGATGGGCACAGGTGCATATAATTGTTGTCAAGCGACCTGTTTTAATTTCTCTAAAAACGTTCAGAGTATGTGCCTTCTGAGTGTTGATACGGTGACCTGTCTGCCTTTCTATGAAACGTTAGGCTACATAACCAATTAAACTTCATCTTTACATTCTTAACTTTAATGCAGATTTTAGATTGGTTAATATTAGCGGTCAATCACCCAGTCACTGCTTTCCGCTGTCAGGTGACAGGGAGCTAACTACCGCGGGGAATGAAAAAGGCTGAAGAAGAGAGAAAATAAAAAAAGAAACACTGACAGATTTCTTTTGTGAACCACCTAAAGTTACAAATAATGGTGCTGTTGATAGCGATCATGGGGTGAATGTTGATCCACCAGCCGAATAGAAGGCGTACAGTTTTCGGAGAGAGTGGTTGAAAGACTTCTAGTGGCTCCGCTATGAAAATGGTTCTATGCACTACGTTCACTGTAAAGCCTGTGGGACGGAGTTTGCAGGTAACAGCGTTCGCCACCGAATCTACACATTTCGTAATTGTTGTTTTATGATGTGCGGTTTGACATTATCGAGTATATTGCAAAATCCAAACAAAACACACCTACTGAGAGTGCACGCATACATGACGTGAAGTCTATTAGGTTAGATTAGTGCGCACACGCGCATTTAGAGTGCGTTCTTTAACATGATTCAGTCTATTCAAATGCATCACAAAATTCAAGATATGGGGCCTTTACATCATTTCATATAGTTCAGGGGTAGGCAACGTTGGTCCTGGAGTGCCGATGTTCTGCAGAGTTTAGCTCCAACCCTGAAATAAACCTCACTTGTCTGTAGCCTTAGTAATCCTAAAGACCTTGATTAGCTTGTTCAGGTGTGTTTGATTAGGGTTAGAGCTAAACTCTGCAGGACAGCGGCACTCCGACGTTGCCTATCCCTGATATAGTTAATCAATATCACAAGAAGAGTGCGGTTTCCTCCAAAAATCAGCATGATTACAAATGTGATCTTTTTTTATTGAACAGTTGTATAAAATCAATAGGAATAGAATGAGACTTACGTTTTAGACACTATATTGCCTGTTTTTGCTCTATTTCGCCAACAAAAATAATTCCAAACACAGTCACAGCGCTGTTTTGCGTCTCTGAGCAACATGAGGGCGTTTCGTTCCTGAATGAATCATTTGTTAAATGATTCGGTTCAATCACAATGATCACTTATTAACAGTGACTTGCTGCCACCTGCTGGCGGTTTTAATTTCACATTTAAAGTTTCAAATATTTCAAATATCAGTATTCAACATTTTATGTTTACAATATTAAAATATTATTTATGCATGTGTAATTGCAGGTTAAATGCATTCATTAAACAAAATACATGTGTGTAAATGCATCTAAATGCCTCTTCAGATGTAGCTTCTGTGTTTCCTTTGCATTGCAAAGATGAATTTTGTTGATTGATACTAGGGCTGAAACGATTCCTTGAGTAACTCGAATACAAAAAATCATCGAGGCAAATTATGTGCTTTGAAGAATTGTTTAGTCCATTTACTAGGGATGCGCTGAATTTTTGGCCGCCGAAAATATATGCCGCGCCGCCCCGCAGTGCTCAGGTTTCACTCTCCTCCAGCCATCATCACTGCGCCATGTGACGCTCCGTTTATTATTCGCTATCAATGAGCATTCTGTATTTGCCACTGATGTGTAGTGTATCAGACCGAATCAGACAATCTAAGATTTGGTCAAAACCGAGTTGAGGCACGAGGAGTCACAAAAATTCCACAGAGGCCCCAGACAACAGAATGCTCATAAATCAGACCCTAGCCAGTCTGAAGCAAGCCTAAACCTAAACCCCTGTCACAGAACAGTTTTCAACATTAACACAAAAAGAACACACTGAAGTCCAAGGAGATGTCAATTTGGGGCAAGTTATCAAGAATAATGGTCAAAAGAGATGCACAGCGTGACTGCCACATGGAAACATGTGACAGTGATCACAAGCTTCAGATTGACTTTTCCCTCCACCTCACGACAAAGAACAGAACGTATCCTTACATCCACAGAATGCCAAAGAAACTTCATTTCCATGCACCTAAATGACACTAAAAGGACTCGAGCAACTAACCATTGCTATATATCTAACCCCATATCATGTATCTAACCCACATGTTTAACCATCATGCCTTAATCATTTATTGTGAATGTATTTTGAATAACTATTGAATAGTTTTAGAATTGCTATTCATGTTTAGTATGTGTGTGTTTGAGAATTCATGCTTGAAACATTCCTTCCAATCAATTCTTGGTCAAATGTAACATATCCTCGTGATAGAAATCATGTCAAAAATCATACTCTACCAGAGCGGGAAAAAAGCAGGTCATGTGAATGATGAGATAACAGATGATTTATGAATGGGAAGGAGAAACAATGCAACACCCCGAGCAAACACGACATCTAATTGGCCAAAACACCATTTGGGGGTGTGTTAAACAGCCTGGTTTAAATACTAGAAACACCATCAAATCACTCTCTTGTCTCTTCGCTCTTGGTTCTCTTCTTCAACCCCCTTCTTACTCTCCTCTTTTTAGTCATAGCTCTGAGCTATGCTTTTTAATCATGCTTCTTTAATCTTTCAGCGTGCTCTAGCTTACACGCCAGCTCCTCCAAAACCACGAGGAGAAACGCCACCTAGTCTCATCAAACTTTACATCTATTTCTATTTCTTTAGTTTGTTTAATTTTCCATTGAGAGTTTCGTGTTTCGAGTTAAGTTTGCCTAACGCCGCATCTCCGAAGAGTGCTGTCTAAATCTTCAACTGCAGAACAGGCTCCGGTTCGCACAGCCAACGCACAATCACTGGCTTCAACGACTATTGAACTTCCAGCCAATCAGCAACCTCGTGAAACCCCTTTCGGCAACCAGACAAGAAAGGGAACCCCGCAACACAGAAACGCAAGTACCTCCAGATCCTAGCTTAACTGGTGCATTTAATATAAACTTTAACCTCATTGAGAAACTCAAGGCGAGGGTTAATTAAGAGATTGATGGTTGTTCAGATCTATACAATTGCACATATTGCTGTAAACTTGGGATTTCACATTTTCATTTCTTTAATTATTCCTACCTCTTTTCTGAAAAACTGTGTGAATGCGTGTGTTCATGTGTTAGATTAGTTATGTCTTAGATTTATCCAATAAAGCCTTATTTATATTGATAATAGAAGTATCTTGTGTTTTGTGCTCACCAGTTAATGTCTTAAACTGCCGATCTTATTACTGTGCTAATAAATAGTGTTTTCAATATACTTTGGATATTAATATCCATTGCAGAACTGATGTTATACGGCTCGTTCAATGAACCGCTGGCCGACTCAGTGATCAGCTGTAAAACAGTGATCCTGTCCAAATTCCCTTACATATTAATGGTGGAGTTCCCTTTAAAATTTTAAATGATTCCCTTTGAGCTAAATTAAATTGACCTGTTTCCCTTACATATGTAACCGGAAAAAGATAAGGACGGCTGAAAGAAAGCCCCCTCCACACAAGAATTTCTATATGTAGTATACTTGTTCCTGTTTGCAGTACTGGGCAACTCTGGTAAAATCTCGTTCACTGATCTGGTCCCCGCTATGCTCTGCTCACATGCGCTGACAATAATAGCTTTGCCAAGGTTTTTGCATTTTTATACATGTTTACTTGATATTTCTTTACACAAAATAATCATTTCTATTCATTTCCCACTGATTTACACAATCTGATGAGCATTAACTTTATTAGCGAGCCTACTATATGAAGTGAATGAATGAATGAATGAATGAAGGTGACTGGCAGAAACACGTGTTTTCCTTTACCACACCCACATTGAAGCACACGTGACGCTCACAGTGATTTTAGCATCTGCCGTCTCAATGAGGACATAAACACACTAACAACATCTCCAGAACTGCTCTGAGAGTCACTTCTAGATGTCGACCGATATATCGGTCGGCCGATATGTAATGCGATTAAAAATGGACATCAGCCTAATAAAAGTGATGTGTTCCGACCACTTATACGCGACACAGGTATTATCCGCATTACAAACCTGTTAAGTTACCGTAAAGACTGTCCGAAAACTCACAATGGTTTAGCACGGTATTTTTAATTTTTTTTGTACTTACGGATTAGGTAATTTGTTTGTAACTGTAAGCACTCTGTTAACAAAAAACAAACACATTACAACCCTCTACATTGCGAGTAAATCACTCGCATATGCGACTAAATCTTCACTCTTGCGACTAAATGATGTCTAATATTAGCCAATGGCTAATAAATTCTCAGATTTTACTCGCCAGTGTGTGAGTTGGAGGCTAAGTATAAGTTTAGCTCAGATATATTTTCACTATAACACTCTGACTGAGCGCTTCAGAGATTCACTCTCCGTCAAGCGATCTGTGATATTTCTCAGTTCATCTGAATGGATGTGCAACGCACAACGTACCGTAAACTCTAGTGTGAAGGCGCACGACTCGCCGTTGCTTTGTTTCACACATACGCAGCGAGAGAGGGAGAGAGAGAGAATTGACGCGCTACATGTAAACGATATTCTTTGTTGTATTTTGCTGTCAAAATAACGGAGTTCCTTTGGAATTCTTCCGCTTTTAAGAACTACCGCTTTCTCCGCTAGTGGGCGGAACTAATGCGCAAACGGCAATCTCATTGGCTGGCGCTCACCTATTATCGTCCCCGTTTTGATTTCAGAAAATCAGTTCGAGCGAATGCACACAATCTGATTAATATTCATGAATCCAGTAGCTCATTAATCCTTTGTGCGTTTTATATTGTTCTTATTAGTAGAATTCGTTATCAGTATTATCTTATCAGTATTTTTGTTAGTTTTTCCCCAAATTTTTTATTTTTTTTTACAGAAACACTGAATGACCAAAAAAGCACCAGCACCAGTCCACTTTAGATGTTCTGTGTCATTTATACCAAACATAAATGTTGCTGGTTGCTAGTGTGTTTGCAGCACTACCATTATTTATTTTTTTTATATTTTATATTTTTCAGTTTAATTGACTTTTATTTATAAAGTTGTATTTATTTTATTTAAAATGTATATTTAAGTTTACATTTGTTCCAACAAACTTGAAAAATTCTGCTTGATAAATGCTCTAAAACATTTATGTAAATGATTGACATTTTTTTTTTTAATTACCTGTTTTATATATTTAATACTTGGCAAGTTTATTGATTTGTTTGGTTAACTTTGGATAAATATTTTATTTTAATACCGTGCAGTGCACAAAATTAAGATTCGAGAGATGGTTCAAGTAAGTGTTCAATAAATGATGATGTTAAGTTTAGAAATGTTGTGCATCCACTTATTATTAGTGTGACATTTTAGCATGCAAATGAAGGGGAAAACTTCAAGATATCGGCCCTAAAAATCGGCAGACATATCGGCCATCGACTGAGACCCGCTCAAAAAATCGGCATCGCGTTTTATAGAAAAAAACCTATCGGTACGATTGCTCTGAGTCACTTCATGAGCATTTTAGCTTTTGATTTGAGTAAAACTAGCGTCATATCATATACACAGAAATTTAAAGGTATTCACGGCAACCCGTTAAAAAAATAAAAGTCTGGTTTGATTTGAAGACATTGTGCCTAAAACTATTTTTCAGTAGAATGTACATAACCTACTACTACTAAAATTAAACAAACATTACTTTTTAAGGAATAATCACACAAAACAATTCTTCCATGTTTTAATTTTAATAGTAAATCCCCTATGTTTGCCAAAAAGTTTAATTTTCAATAATTTAAAGATAAATGATATTAATGTTTTATGCCTTCATTTGATAACCAGATACACAACACAGAATTTCTGGGGAAAAAGAAAACATTTCATAAGGCTACTTTAAGAATAAATAACAATAAAACATAAGCTGAGAGAAAATAAAACAACTTTTTAACTGTCATTTTCTTTAATCATAGCAATAATTATTAGAACACCTAAAATATGTTGCATGTAAAAAGTGTTTGTTTCAGCCACTTAAAGGGTGGGTACATTGTGTGCACATGATCAGGATGGTACCACCTCCGCTGCATTTTGAGAAAGGAAAAACCCTATTTGCAGAACTATACATTATTTGGATAATTAGTCAAAAACAACAACAGATGTAGATTCTGTTTGCATAGAACTGAATAAAAAGAATAATTGATATTGAATATTAATAGATGTTCTGCCAATTTTCTTTCAATAAAGTGTGGTTTTATTGGCTTGTGTTTTTTAAATTCCGTGTCATTAAAATTGAGTTCAATTAAAAACTCTTACAAAATTACTTTATAATATTTAATAAAATAATAAATAATCATTACAAAGCAGTTTCGGTTTTCGACCAAGCACATCCAGAATTTCCGGTTTCGGCCCAGAATTTTCATTTCAGTGCATCCCTACCATTTACTGTAACGACATACAGACACTGTTGGCAACCCACATGCTCTTTAAAGGCTCACACACACACACATGCACATACACACACATACACACACAAACCCACACACACACACCCACACACACCCACCAGCTATGCAGAGAGACATTTACGAGGGTTGATTCTCCAAATAACTTTAAATACATGTTGCTGAAAAATGTGTTCATAAATGTTGTGTATGGACTTTTGTTTTTGTTCCACGTTAGCTTCCCGCCCACTAATTTTTGCCTCTTACAAAAGACACAAAGCCTTCCAAGAAGACAGTAAATGCTTATGTCATGCCTGAGCTGTAGTTAGGCTGAAACCTGAAAGTTAAGTTGCACAATGTTTAGGTTTTATTTTATTTTTTTATTACTATTAATCTGATTTATGCCTTAGTTTTTGGTTGTACTATGTTTACCTTTTTTTTTAAAGTAATTTGAAATAGATTTTTATATATTTGTATTTGCATTTTGAATGTAATATGGAAATTAAATGCACTAAATGGGTTTAGTTTTCAGTTATTAATGTATGCAATTTCAGCAATAAAAATTAAATTTTTTCTAAAAAGAAAACAAATTAGTAGTTTATTTTAAGAGATCTATCTTATCTCTTGTATATTTAGTATTGCTCTTTAATAAAGAAAAATTGCTTCTTATCTGATTACTCGATTTGACATATTCGATAGCTTAGCCTTAATTGATACTTTATTTGCTGATAACAGCCCAAATGTCTTATTATAATGGATATGTTAAATGTAAGAATTTGACTCAAACGATAATGCACACTTTATAGAAAAATGGCTTTATAAAGGTAAAAAAAAATCCATAAAAGGTAAAAATCTATTTAAAATAATGGGAAAGATTATTCTGTCACTGCTGTTTTAGGAGTCAGCTGTCCACTGTAGTCCTTAAGATATCAGCACAGTAACACTCAGTCAAATTACTGTTATCGATAAAATCCCAGAAAATAGAGATATCATTTTTTGTCAATATCGCACACCCCTAGCTGCCAGCCGTTCCGTAAAATTGGCAGAGCTGAATGTAAAATTTAACACCGCATACACCATCCTAACCCCTCGCCAAGCGGAGCTTAACTTAGGTGGTTTACGAAAGAAATCTGTCAGTGTTCTTTTCATTTTCTCTCTTCAGCCCTTTTTTTTTCTCGCGGTAGTTAGCGGAAAGCAGTGACTGAGTGATTGACAGCTAATATTAACCAATACAAAATCTGCATTAAAGCTAAGAATGTAAGGATAAAATCTGTTAATATATCATTTGTAGTTGTGATGCTCATACATTTTTGGTGAGTGCTCATAAATTTTTGCTGGTGCTCCTAACTTTTTGGCGTTGGGTGCAACAGTTCTACCAAGTAAAAAAGTTAATTTCGAGCCCTGAAATAACAACATTAAAGACAGCAGACAAAGCAATAAACATGTTGATTTTGCAATTATGATTCATTAAATTATGAAAAGTATCAAAGAATGTATTTGGAATTTCAGGCTTATTAGAGCATGACATTTTTAGCCTGGCAATAAGCTTACAGTAAACTATTTAAAACAAATGCATCAAGTTGCACAAGATTTCTTATGAGATTCTATTTCAGTTTGGCATAATATAAGTGTATCTGCGAATCATCAGACAGGTCAAAAGAATAAGAAAACTTTTTTGGGGGGTAGTTACTTAGAATAACTCCATCTGTTTTTGAATGCAGTTGGGAGATTACTTGCAAATGCTCTCTTTTTTCTAGGGCTCAACACGCTTGTTTTAAGAGGGAAGCAAATGGGGAACATCAATCGACTTCTGAGCAAAGAGGGATGAGGACGGTGGGCATTCCCAGACGTCTCCCTCCACGCCTTCCCTGAGTGAATCGTAATTTGCTCAGAGTTAAAAGTTGATCCTCTTTAAGCAAAGTCATCTTCTGCCAAAAAGAGCCATGGCTTTTGCTAGCAAACTGCCCCTGAAAAAGTCCTTTTAAGACAAGTTGGCTCACTCATCTGGCATTTTGGCAACATCTCCAAACAAATTTCTAATCATGCTAGTATGGCTCCAATTTTTCCACTTAAATGTGGAAAATAAAAATGTAAAAACCTGTTGTCCAAGCATTTAAATTTAAATGTCATAACTAGGGCTGCACGATAAATCGCATGCGATATTTAACGCGCACCTTGTCAGTAAAGCCGGTTCTGTAATCACCGGTAAATCTCCATCACGTGCGTGCTTTCACATGGAGCAGCATTAACTACACAGAGCCGTTGTTTACTGACTAGCTGCGCCAAAACACGTTCATATTCGCGCGATTTTTGGCGCAGCTAGTCAGTGAAAAAAACGGCTCTGTGTAGTTAATGCTGCTCGATGTGAAAGCCTGCAGGTGATGGAGATTTACTGTTGATTACAGAATGGCTTTACTGACAAGATGCGTGTTAAATATTGCATGCGATTTATCGTGCAGCCCTAGTCATAACACATAAAAACCTGACTGAACTTTTCAAGTCAGAAATTAATTTTTCACGAAACAAAACTACTTTATTTTTCAGTTTTGTCTGGATGATGCAAAAGCCCTGCTCAAGATCTGCAAGTGCAAATCCCCTTCAGCTCTCTGGACAAGGGCCGTGGTTCACAGACATGTCAAAAATATTAATTAAACATATCTTCCCTATTGACTTACAGCACAATGCAAAGCCTTCCACAATGTAGCAAACCACAAAACATGATGAATTATGCAGTCCAAGTATCTGTATCCACAAAAACAAATCTGCACACAGGCTATTGAATTATACATATGGGATTCCTCTTGTAGTAAGTCTTGTGTTTTTTTAAATTAGGAATTGTAGCTCAGACACTCATGAACCTTGGCATACGTGCACAGCCTGTTCACACTGGCACCCAGCAGGTCACATTCATATGAGTTATTAATGACAATTTTGTATTTGTAGGATACACTTAGCACTAATCATTTTTGTCCTATTGAAATATGGTTGCTTTTAAAGAGATTAGTATTGACGGGCAGTAACCAAGAGCAGAGTGCTTTTGTGAGCCCTATATTATCAGAGTGTCACATTCAGTGGATTTTCTTTTAGTACGTGCACAAAACAGCATAACTAGAAATAATGTTCACAAAATAAGCCAATTTTGACACTATTCACATGATAGCATTCAAAGGGGTATTATAGACTGAAATATCAAGCTTGTTGACTCCTGCACTGCTGTATCTTATAGGGATGCGCCGAAATGAAAATTATTGGCCGAAGCGGACAAAATGAAACCTGGGCCAAAGGCCGAATCCGTTTTTTTGCATTTTTTCCCCAATTTTGCCTTTTTTTTTCTTTTTTTTTCTCACCACTGCATAAAATTAAATAGCCAAAATGTGCTTTAAAATTAATTTACTTAACACTGAACTTTTCTTAACATTCTAGCAGACATTATAGCCATAAAACACAATTTAACGTAAGATTAATAAGTTAGTAAAATAATATTTTGTATTATGTATTTTTTACTGTACAAATAAATGCAGCTTTTCTGAGCGGAAGAGAATTTTTAAAACATTATAAAATATTACAGATCCCAATTTGAACACAATGTGTGAATGTTATAATAAATGTATTAATAGAGCTGTTGTAATTATTATTATTATCATTATTATTTTATTTTACAGAACAACAGTAAAAATGACAATAATAACATTTATGAATAGGGCTGTGACGATAACCGCATTACCGGAAGATTTTAGAATGTAACATGTTAAGGTCATTAATGTTGAGGTCATCACCGACACTTTCTTTTCTTTTTTGCTAGTGAAAGTCAGAGTGATATGGTGTGGGATATGAAACTATAACAATAACATGTTTGTCATTAATGGGGGGGAGGGGGGGTTGTACATGACTGAACAGTTGAGAGCAGAATGAATGTTACATTTTAACTCAACAAAATGTAAAATATATCAAGGCATGCTCACAGATGAAACAACAGAAGACCAAAACAGTGTGGTGAAGTGGATTTAGAACACCCTTTGCACAAAAAAGCTTATAGGGCTAACTACCCTGTTTCAGTATACAATAGTTCCGTGTTGTAGTAAGGGGAAAAGTGATTTATTTCGTTTCGTTGTTTTTATAAGTTATTTGGGAAAAACCGTTTGGAGCAGTTTTTTTTTACTCGTAAATGTAAGTTTTGTTTTTAAAGTAGCGACCAGCGGCAGCGGCAGACCATAAGTTGATAATAGCTTATGTTTGATCAATTTAGCCTTCTGAAATCATCACGACTTGCCTAAAATAAAATATATAGATATAAAACAGTTCAAGCATTTTACAATGTTAGTTTAAATGTTTAACTTAGATAAATGTGCGCTGTTAGACGCATATCCAATAGTTTGAGCGGAGAGTGTAAGCTAAAGTGAAGGCGCTCGCTAGGACATGGAGTTGCCGCGTATCACTTGCATTTTTCACAGTGGAAACAACTTAGAATACGGCCATCATTTTAGCTCAAAAGGTAATACGTCATTTAAACTGTACGGGGCTACTTTTATTTGTGTGCATCACATATCAACAAACGTTGTGCACTTATAAAATAAAGAAAACAACGCTTTCTGCCATCTCTGGCTTGAACAGGCGCGCTTCACAATGATGACCTAAATTCAACGAATTGCCTCACAGACATGATAAAAAAAATATATAGAAAAGCTTTAAAGCTTTTTACTTACTCTTTAAAAAGAAATAATTCAATCGGCATAGCAAACTCTTTCATTATGAATCCGTGCATTTCTCCTCTAAGGCCACATCCAATGAGTGTGATGGCGAGAATTTCATCACCAAACTGATGATGTCTAATATATAAAAATAAGGAAAAGCCTAAAAACAGGCCCGATTATAATTTGCGTTTTATAAGACACGGAGTTGACGCACAACCTAAAAAGAAAAATGGTTAGCATCATGGAAGACAAATATAGTGCACCTGCAACACAGCAACTGTTGGCAAAGGCCACATTAACCCTCTGAGGTCGATTAACGCGGATACGCGTTTTGAGGCATCTTCTCCTGATCACACCGAAAATAACTTAAATTACACTTTCAGTTTTGATCTCACAGATAAGAGCAATACATCAATCAAATCTGTAAAGGGTCTACGTTTATTTGTATACACACATAATAACAAAACTTTGTGCATTTATAAAATAAAGAAAACAAACAAGGTGTGCAGTCTGCCGCCTTGGTCTGCGTAATCTTTATTTAGAGACGCGTCATTAAAATGAACTGTAACTCAGCAAATACTCAACAAAGAGACATGAGAGATATATCTATAGAAAGCTTGACATGTCTACTATTAAACTAAGCAAGTCTTATCGAAAGCAAATATTCTGTGATAAAGTAATTTATATGAAACCAACGCGAAGTCCAGTCTTTCACGTCCCCCTTCATTATATCTAATGCGACCACGCCCACGCGCTGAGCGCTATTGATATTATAATCATCCACGTGAAGCGCGCGGCGCGTAAACACCCACATCACAGCAAACAAAGCAGCAAGGTTTACTGTTCGCGTCGCGCTGAGAGGAATACGACAGAATTCACCTCAAGAAGCTTTGGATTACCTCAGGAAAAAACATGAGTAAGTCTTTATTAACCTACTTGTATTAGTTTTCACATAACTTGTACACATTTTACTAGTTAGACTTTCTCCAAACTATAATTCCTGACAATGTATAATCAAGTGAAACATTATGAAGTTTCATTCACCGCATCTAAATGTCACGATGCCAGGATGTTTTTTATGTTCTATAACAGACAGAAATATGTATAAAAGTAATATGGAGTTATAAGTCCTAGTAATGTGTAGGAATGATTAGTGAAAACTTACTGTTGATAGGAATTCTCTGTTCACGATTTAGCCTACATGTTTTATAATGATAGTTTTGGAGTGTACTAGGCCTACATGCAAAGAGCTTGTGTTTATGACATGAACTAAGCTTTTGTTCATGAATATCTGCTCTGGTGTAAATATTTTGATTGTGTTATACCCGTGTCTTATGGAGTAATGACTCTGAAATGTTTGAAACTGTTTTCATTTTCTTTTTAGGACTGTGGCTGCATCACCGGCATATTGCACAAGAAAGGCACACGCACGTCGGTCAGTTTTGAGTTCGCTGGAAAATCCTACAGAGTAAGTGCACAGTATAGTAATTGTAAATATATTATTCCTAGAATATGTGGTAATAATATTTGTGGTTGATAGTGTTAAAATATTAGAATAGGCATTGTTTTCTCATGAAGTATGCATATTATACTAAGGTACTGTGGGGAATACACTACTCTTGCATTCACCTGCATCTCTCACAGTAAGGGGATGCTTGTTCAGTTTTCAACTCCATTCAGAAGTGTGCATTCAATATTTTACAGATGTTACTTTCATTTGATTGTTACTTCGTGGTAAAATATGTTTGCTTTGTGGTAATTGTGTTCTTTGTTTAGATTAATTAGTACTAGTATCAGTGAACATCATAATAATGGTAATAATGTAGTTTGTGTAAACAGCATGCTTACTTTTTTATTTCAGATGTGATAATAACAGTGCAAAAGAACCTGTTGCTAAGAGAGCCAAAGCAAATAAGCAGCCGTCTTGGTCATGGAAACCAGAGACTGACGCTGAAATGTTCCACAGGCTCTGAGATTCCTGCCTGCACAAGAACCTGGATCACAGCTAAGACCATGTGATGCACACTCTCCCAAAATGATGTGATAGTTATATTTATTCTAAATAAACTACAAACAAAAAAAAATATAAATGTATTTCTCACATTCTTTCTTGTAGCAATTCCCTCTCAGTCACACCCCTGACAGCTCATTATGCAGCTCATTATGCAGGCCCTTTGTCTGCTAGGTGTGAATCATCATTATAAATGAACCATTCACGCCCCTCGCATATTTCCTTTTCTACAAAAAAAGGTCTTAGAAAATTTAAATCATATATTGTTTGCGTGAAGTGAGTTAAACAGAGATTTTACTCATTCGCTGAACAATCTAGACTCAAGATCTGTTCTCAATAGTCCTGTGAACAAATGTTCTGTATTTGTTTTATGGCCTTATTTCAGTGACTTTAAATTTTTTGTTTTTCACTAAGCATGCATAAACTTTGTTTTCTCAAAAACACAAACATGTGGGCTATTTTCATGCTGCTCATGTTTTATTGTAGCCCAGTTTGTGCTGATTGTGGTGCTACTAAACTTAGTCATTAAAATTTTTATTAGCAACTGAAAAAAGCACAAATGTTAGGACATGTCAAAACTTCTCCAGGGCACAAAACACCCTCAGACCCTAGAGGGTTAACATCAAAGATACAGGGGACATCAACCCCGGAGGGTGTGTTAATGATGCGCGCCTGGAGGAGATGCTGGCAATGCCCGATGAGCGGAGTGATGGCGGGGATGGAGAAGGTGCCATGCGTAGGCTACCTCGGCGGCTGGAGAGGGAGAAGGAAGTGCACCATCTCCTCCTCCTCCAATCTGGTCCCAAAAAGAATCCGTGCAGACACTGAAGTCGTAAGGTATTTGCAGGAGGAAGCCCTCGATCTGCACTCTGATCCGCTTGCCTCGTGGCGGGATAATCGGGCTCAATTCCCTCTTCTTTCGAAAGTTGCCAGAAAATATATGACTATATGCACTACGAGCGCTCCCTCGGAGCATGTATTCAGTGCAGCTGGCAACATTGTCACTCCGTTAAGATCATCGCTGAAACCAGACAAAGTGAACATGTTGGTTTCCTGGCACGAAACATGAAAACCGAAAAATAAAGCAGCAGGACTTGCCAATTCACTTAAGCGGCCCAGTAGTTTAACAATGATGTTCCCTTGTGTTGCACTTTGAAAAACCCAAATCAGAAAAAAAGCCTCTTTTATGTTCCACTTTAACATTTTTTTTGTATAAATGTAGCCTTAAGTTAAATAATATTAATGATAATTTGCTGTTAAATGATTAAAAACTGTTCCATAATTCATATTAAACTCAAAAGATATCGAAAAAACTAAGTTGAAATAAATATATTTTAATTTTATTATTGTAATTTTTTTTAAAAATTTTTAAATTTTTTGCTGGTTTTAATAATAAAGAAGGATGCTTATTATTATTATTCATTTCAGTATGTACAAGCTGCCTAGCTTCTTAAGTATTATTCCGCGACGGCGGTGAGGGAGAGGGGGGGGTTTTTGCGATTAACTCCCAACCGCGGTCGTAAGAGAACATCCCATACCGTCCAGCTATTATGAATGTTGATGGAGTTGTTGCTTTTTCTCGGCTTTTATTTTGTCAGAAACCCGCAGGAAGGTCTCATTGTTTCTTTTTGTTGACAACAGCAGATTTATAAATGATTTTCATTACAAATTTGGAAAGATGTTTGTCACACGTATCGCATTGTCACATGCCTTGTAGAAATTAATAAAAATGTGACTGAGCAACTGGACGAGTAACACAAATTCAGCGCAGGCTGTTGAATACAGGCAATTTGGTCGTGTATTAGCACACTAAACCCTAATGAAGTTTAGTGTTAAGGGCTTCGCGATTTCAGTTCCTATACGTAACAGCAACCAACACCTTCCACTTTCATCGGAACATGAGTGCAAGTACTAAACACTCTCGCGGTCGGTTGTGCGTGAAATGTGATTTGGTCTTTCTCGGGACAATTTTAATGCTCCAACTGCCGTAATGTTTTCTGCATTAGCGCGCGCCGCATTTGTCACGTCACCTCCTTGTTCGGTACAATTTATCGGTTTTTCGCTTATTCGGTTATGAATTCGGTTGCCGAAATTTTTTAGGTTTGCATACTAGTGTCTTTACAGCATTACTGAAGTGCGTTATTCGTCAGTATAATCTGGGTGAGGAACAAATCCAGATGCGGCAATTCTCAATCTGAGGAAGGCTTTCCTTGAAACGAGCATGAAGGAAAACACCTGCTTCCTCTGATTCGCCTTGTACCAACGAAAAAAAAAAAAATGATTGGTGCTTGGGAATAAGGACTAGGAAGGATCAAAGCATACTTCAAAGCTCCATTATACGGATGGCTACTGCGTTGTAGTTTATAAAAATATTACCATTAAAATCTAGGGTAGCATATATATTTACACTTCATGCAAACTGCAGGAGAATTAGTGTTACTGGGGTAAGATGGAAATTTCCTATGGTCAAGGTGCATGAGTGGGCTTTTTAGAGATTTTTAAGTCAAAGTTGTATTCTTTTATCAAACAATTATAATGATTTACACCAAGTATCTCATGTCTCATACCTGAAGCATTCCAACTCTTTCTAATCTCAAAAACACAGACTACGTTAATGTTATTATATATAAACAAACTAATTTAAAACTTTAATAATATTTATATAATATTAAAAACACTATATAAAATTATTTTCGTTCATTTCACAGCACAAAAAAAAAAATCCTTCAAATCTTCAGAACAAGAATTAAAAACATAAGCATACAATATAGTGTTCTATAATTTTAAACACCAAGTCTAAAGTAATTTAAAGCTAAACTGAATTATCGGCTTGTCCTATAAATAAACTTTGCGTGCCTCACCTTGCTTAACAAGCATAAACTGTTAAAGTTGATTGTGAGGGGAAATAAAGACTGACATCCACAGGATAAAATATTTATGTACAATTGCACAGGCCAGTCATTTCTAATTTGCCAACAGCGGACTTGCTCAGTTGAATGATGTTTACTGTAATTTAAAGAGAGAAAAAAAGAGAGACTAAAGAGGGCCATCATTTACCAGCAAAAAGGTTGAGACATGGGTGAGAATTTGGGAAAAAAACTAAAGCTTCCAGGTGTAGTCATCGGGTGATCAGCTCACAGAACAGAAATATTTTCAGATTCACATTGTATGATTTGGTTGCAAACTTTTATTTATAATATAAACAAGGCTTTGTACTTTATGTGTTCCAATATTCATTAAAACAGCAACCTTAACATGCACAAAAATGTGTCTGGCATACCACTGATGTGGTACCTGACTCCAAAATTAAATTTCAAAGGTGTGACCGAATGTAGTCATATTAAATCATATTTTTACCATTTAAAACACATTTAAAGTGTATGAGAATGGGCTGATTGGAAAAATGGATGGCTGATTTTGAAAGACAATAAACCAGCACAATAGCACCACGTTTTCCAATTTCTCTGGCTGATGAGCACAATTTGTCATTTAGACTGGATTACTTTAATTTATTGTTTGCCTGATTACAAGGGAAATCCAAAGACAGAAAGGAAATTGCATTGACAGAGACACAATCACAGTTTGCCTCAAAACACAAACATCTCATCAAAGCCAGGCTGGTGGCGGTAAAGCCACTCTTTACTCAACTCTTAGCATCAATTACCAAAACAAGCAAAGCTCCAAGTAATGCATTTTGAATTCGGGCTGCACTGTTTTCCTCACATGAGTGTGTAGTTTTTAAAACACACCAAGTCGTGTAATAACTTCTAAAAGGGTTTAAAAACCAGCATTGCCTGTTGGTGGTGGGCTTTTACCTCTTGTCACAGTAAATGAGCCCTCAGCCCAGGGCACAAAAGACAGGGTTGCATAACCTCGGTGGGGTTGAAGGACAGGGTATGAGCTCTCAGGCCTGTCAACTGACTCATCACTCAACGCCTCGGTCTGCCATTTTCTGCTCCAGCGAAATCACTGGACGGAACAAGAAATAAGCTGCTGTCCCATGATTCACATGACCCCTTCCTGAGAGCCAGGCCTTTTCTGCAGGTAAAATAAAGGTTGGGCTGTACATCATGCTGCGCTGGTGTGAATGAGCTCTGCATCTGTCAGGCAGCTCCTGGCCTGTCTAATCTAGCAGGATACAGCTGACAGTGTCAGGTACATTCTGACATGGCATTACTTTGGCTAAATGTCAAGCTCCTTGAGCTGCAGGAACCAGCCAAATCAAAAAGGCAAGGGCAGGGTGTGCTCTGAGACGGCAATAAATCCCCCATAAGACCTTATATAGTAATATAGAGAGCTGTTCATTTCAATGAAAGCCTACTTTGACTGTGCACTTTGCAGTCAAAGTGAGTGAATGAGTGAAACAGGCAGTGCATCTGAACACAGCAATTAAATCATGTCACTTACACAGCATGACATTATTCATTTAGTTTACGAGCACAAACAAGCAGACAACCGCTGCCTGCAGAATCTGCAGTTTCACCCTCTGCATGCATTTTTAAACAAACTGAAGTGGACAGACGGCTCATCAGAAATGGATGTGTGAGCTTGAGGGACAACGAACACAATCAAAAAGCGAGGAAGGCAATTAAAGAGCATGTTACATGTCTTTTGAGTCAGTGTAACTGTACCACCATTTCTAGCTTGGGTTACTGGGTTAAAAAAATGTTCTGTTCTTGTGCTGTAATTTGAGAGAGGCTGGTTAATTTCTCCAGTGACCTGGGAAACTATGACCCTGACCCTATTCAAAGAGGTCAAAGGTCCAACAGCTCAGGCCTAAGTCAATGCCTTCTATTCGTGGAGAGTGGCCCTTTGTTCCCTTAAAGGGAAACAGGTTATACAGCACTGAGAAAGGAAAATATGTTGCTGGCTATAGTGAAGGGATTTCAAAGGTGACAACACTTTAAATTTTAGATAACAAAAAAAATGATAATCTTTCTTCATAACAGTAAAGTAACACAATCATGGATCAAAATGTCTATCTTGGTGGGTATGAATGTAAACCGTTATTAAGAGATTACAGAATGTAATATGCAATAGAACATGTTAATAGAATGCAAACAAGCTGGACAAAAAGTGTGAAGTATATATGCATTGGACCTTTTGGTATAAAAGCTAACTGTAAACTAGGGCTGCACGATATTGGAAAAAACTCACATTGCGATATTTTATTTTTCTGCGATATATATTGCGATATGAAAAAAAAAAAAATCACCACATGACTTGAATAGTTTATTTGGGGGAAAAAAATGATTGGGGTGATTTTGAAGGCAAGTAAATCAGCATGAAATAAACAAATTACAAGCATAGATAAATATAACAGAACAAAGATACAAATGAAATAAGCAGTGCTTTATATTTTTCAGGTAAGTCTAACAGTATTCAGGTACAAAAATTGAATAAAGTGTAAAATAACACTGCAGGGAGTTGCTTCACTGTATAAATTAGATCTAATAAATCTGTGTTAAAGCTACAAAAGTGATTTTTCTTTGTGTTTTGTTGTTTGATTAACATTCATAACACTGAAAGCCTCAGGAACATTAAACTGCTGTTAAACAATATACTGTTACACATCCATTTTCTTTCTCAATTGTTTCCCTTCACCTAAGCCAATAAGCAATATGTTTACAAGGATACTTGCAGATCACAGTATTTCAGGCACAAATAGAACAGAAGTGAACAGAATTAGTGTTTCACGTGTATAAATTCAATCCTGCGTGGCTCCTTATAATCGTGCTGCTGTCTGTCTACACTGGATGCGGCGCGACAAGACAAATCCCCGACAGTAAACTGATGCCGAATTCTCTTTTATGCCTGTACTGACACAAAGTTCAAAGTGATGGGCACCGGTGGCTTTGTCATGTCCCTTTAGACAGACTTTGCAGTCGCTAGCCGCTTTCTCGGTTTCCCTCTTGCGCTCGGGTATCTTTCGCTTGTGTCTTGCGGGCGTCTGCTGTTGCTAAGCAACCGTGACCTGTGCTCTCCACGACGCGGAAGTTTCAACAAAGGATAATGGATTTCCAGCACTGAATATCGCGTGCAGTAGCTCTGCTACTAAATGTATATAAAATGGGTCCCTCCGTCTCAC
Organism: Sinocyclocheilus anophthalmus; assembly: GCA_018155175.1. Taxonomy (NCBI): domain Eukaryota; kingdom Metazoa; phylum Chordata; class Actinopteri; order Cypriniformes; family Cyprinidae; genus Sinocyclocheilus; species Sinocyclocheilus anophthalmus. Next base: position 193,371 of record JADLZN010011643.1, on the reverse strand, counting down.
AGCTTGTCCCGCCGTCCGCTGTAGACACGGTGCTTGTGTGAGCAAAAGAAACAATCATATCAATCTACCCACGTCCGATAGCTGCTATACTAAACATCCCACATCCTGCACATTGTGACTACTCGCGTACTAATCGATGCTGATACGATACTATCGTGCAGCCCTACCTGTAAAGAGCACAACAGCTTTGTGGTTCTATTTGACGTTCCAATTGGTCCTTAAAACAATACAGTGGAAGTCTCAATGGAACACACACCGTCTTGGTTATTACAACTTCTTCATCAATTATCTGCCTTTCATGTTTTACAAAGAAAGTCAGTCCTATCAAGTTTGGAACATCATGATGTTGGGTATAATGAACCATTTGCCTGGCTCGCTGTTCATTTCTCTTGGCCGAGTGACCACTCAATTCGCTAGGATGCAATGCCATGGTTTCACAACCTCGTGTCATGGACCATCACCGCCGACGCAGCTGTTGCGGGTCGGTAGGGGGCGTAGCCCACCTTCCGTCGTTATCCCGTGGTTCACTCGTAATCCGTCACTCGCGCTCTGCTCCGTGTGTGTCGTCTACATTCCCGCTCCTGACTTGTAGGGTGCTACCATTCGGGGTCTGGGGGGGGGTCCGGGTAGGCCTCCTCAGACTGACCAATGCACTTCTTGGCCCGATAATCTTGGATGTCTCTGATCTTGTCCTGGGCCTCTAAAAGCTGTCCCTCTCAAACAAACGATCTCAGCGCAGGATGCACCCTGCAGTGAGAGGTTTCTGGCGACGGACACACATTGCAGTCAAGCTGGCAAGGAAACCATCTCAGTCTCTGTCCGGCGCAGGTTAAATAATTATAATGCTTTAGGTGAGGTAAAATTCATATTTCTTTATTAAATAACTAAGTAATTTGAAAACTTTCTATGAGACATTTCACAAACATCGTGAGTGATTATACAGTCGTATCACTCCTGCGCCCGTACTGCTCTCTCTTTTAGCTCTCTCCATCATGTGTAAATGCTTCAACCCATCACATCTTGCGTCTGCACTACACGACTAACGAGCCTGCCGCTGCCCAAGTTTTTTTTTGTTTGTGTTTTGACCACAGGAATTGTTCACCTCGCGTTGCCTCCCATCGCGACGGCAGTCGCAGAGTAGCTGTTTACTAAAGTTTCATTAATGCTTTCTTTTTCCTTCCTTAAGCCACCTCTTGAACCATCTCAGTGCTCGCGGTGCTCATCCTGGAGACCAATTACCTTTGCTTCACTCCACACGTGTCGCAGCGCACACACACGTAATGGCCAGTGTTCACATTATCCTCCTGTTTTGCAAGTACTGGGTCATCTGCCCCGTCTGTCATATTTTTCAGTGTTAAAACAGATCTAAAGGTCACTCATCACGACGGGCTTGCGGCTCGGGTCTCCAGTTGCATTTTTCCAGGCGTCAGCGGTGCGTCCTGCAGCAGCTGCAGGATAGTTCCGTCCGTCGCCGTGCTGAATTCTACAACATCGAAACAACCGTGTATGCAGTTGAGCCGCTACGCTGCTCATTAGCCGGGTAAAAATAGTGAAATCCATGGATTGACACAAACTGTAATAATTACACCATAAATGCATAATAATCTACAGGTCTCCTGTGTCGGCTCACAGTCAACACATGGGCTATGTGCTTTTTGACTAGGTTCAAAGAAAAGAGCACATTTTATGAAACCAGGCAAATAGATGGCACTCGTGGAGTAGGAACACAGTTCTTTTATGATCTTTATACCGCGGGTCGATAGACATTGAATAACATATAACTAAATTCAAACGAACAATGCTTAACTGACCTGTACGAAAGACCAATGGTGTGAATAATGTAAGAAAAGTAGTTTGACTGTTTTGCCAGTTCTTGAGCAAATTAATATACTTCGAAGTAAATGCAACATAAATAGCCTTGAATAAATGTGTTTCTTATGGTATGCATTAACAACGTTATTAAAAGATTCTATACTGTACGGTTAAAAAAAAAAAAAAAAGAATCACTGCGGACAAAGCATTTTAAGTAACAATGTTGATGTTCAAAGCACAAATCATGGATAAATGGGGTGTTTGTGGTAAACAGCCACGGATCAGTTGCAGACTCCTGTGTGAAAGCCCAATGAGAGTCCGTGCTGTTTCTGCACCGCTCACGTACCGCACATGGACTGCATACGCACTGCAAACGGAGTATGTGTGAACCTGTCATGAGGCCACCTCATATACAGCTCACGAAATCAGGCTTGTGATGTGTGTAAGCTATTGTGCAACAAAAATGATCAAACATTTAGGTGAGATATATATTTTTGAAAAATGTCTAAAAAAATGCCCCCCTCCACCCCTCAAATAAAAAATCCCCTCTCCAAGAGTCCATAAAGGGAATTATTTTCAAATGAAATTTAGGGCCCCTGAATAAATGTCTAAAAATCTGATTGGATCTCACCATAATAATTATACCGGATAAAAAGAAGCTTTAAAAAGATCGTATCGTTGTATTAATCGGCAGAATACTGCTTTCTGTGATCAGGGCTAATATTTTAAATAAAAGGAGTGTGTTTCACAGCATGTTAGTTTTTGCGGTGGTATCAAAAACAAAAGTGATCAAACATTTAGGTGAGATATATATTTTTGAAAAATGTCTAAAAAAATGCCCCCCTCCACCCCTCAAATGAAAAAACAAATTCTCTCACAAGAGTCACCTAAGAGAGGGATTCATTTTCAAAAATGAAATTCAGGCCATGAATAAATGCCTAAAAATCTTGATTGGATCATCAAATAATTCTACATGATAAAAAGAAGGCTTTAAAAAGATCGGTATCGGTGATCTTATCGGCAGATACTGCTTTCTGTGATCAGGGCTAATATTTTAAATAAAAGGAGTGTGTTTCACAGCATATTAGTTTTTGCGGTGGTATCAAAATCAGCACTATATCTATAAATGAAATGTTGGTATGTTGAGAAATGTTGTGACAAACCTATTGCCAGGGATTTGAGAGGGGCCATGTTGGAAAAGGCTGCTACTGCTAGAGGCAAAAAAAATGAAGTGATTGAGAGAGAGAGAGAGAGAGAGAGAGAGAGAGAGAGAGAGCAGAGAAGAGATAGCGTATAGAGAGGCAGCTGGGGTTTTTTGAGCCTGTGCCAGTTCTCATCTCTCTGCAGTTGTATTGCTTTGAGACAATGCTCAGCAAAGCAGCTGTGTGGCTTTAGCCCCCTCTACTCCACCACCCAAACCGGAATTAGCAAATCAAATGACGTCCTTGTAATATAGCATGCAAAATCATCCTCAATTTCCAGGGTGCATTCAAATGCATATCATGCACTGCCAACAACACAAGGACATTCAAGGGTAGATGCTAGATATGATTCACAGTTCTTTATGCTAAATCAAGGAAGATGTTTAATCAGTACTGTCTTGCAAAATATTGCAGCAGAACCTAAAAAGAGAGACGCAGCTCTCTGAAGCATGTTAAAACTCTTAACGTATGCCAGAAGCCATTATCTTGCCTGCACTGTGAGTACAGCAAGCACGGTCATCGCTGTTCACGTACCCGACGGGTTGCACTGAGGATATTCACACTATTTTAGGCTAGCCCAACATTTTCTTATCCACAATTTACTTTAAAGCCAGGTTATTTTTAGCTTTCAGTCAATAGTTCACACTACCGTTAACTTTGAGAGCTGTTTGAAATAAACATGATTAAAGATGTATTTCTCACGACATCCGTTTCACAGCGAAGAAAAAAAATAGCAATCAATTAGTGGTATCCACCAGCTATAATTAACAACCAAAACATGAACAGCTGTGAATGTGCACAAATGAAAACAGCCACATGTGTAAATGTCTAAAAACTGCAGACCATGACTGAGAGAGTGTAACAGCAGACAAACTAGTCTTCCGAATCCATGTGGTAGTCGCACAGTCATTTACTGCCCATTCATATCAAATGCATTTCAACACAATGTACTTGCACAGATGACAAGGTCGCAGCTGCTTTCATTCAGAGCAAACAGATGTTAGCTTTCAATAAAACAATCGCCACCATTTTCACTCTCTTGATCATGACAAGCTCAGATGTTTAGCACAAAAGTCATCTCAAATGTGTTTGTACACCTTCCAATCAAAGCAGATGCGTCTGAGCATTAAACGGTCCAGTGTCTGGATTTGTGCGGCTGAAACGTGCTCTGAGCTCTCCATGGTGCTGACGGCCTAATTCTGAGCAGAATCACTGAGGCTGGAAACACTTGTGTTTTATGCATCTCATCCAAACCGTGAGACTTCACACTCACACGGTGCTAGAGCGACGCAAATGATTTTTGCACTTAAGATGTTCAGGAGTGCATACATGTTAACAAGATTGCTAGTGTGGACCAGCCCAAAAAAACAAGACGCCTATTAAGCAGCCTAATTTCCAAGTGTGCTGAATGTGATTCATGAGGGATATAAAGCTCATCAACAAAGAAAAATGGTTCTTGGGCTGTCAGGTGGTCTCACAAACTCTAAAGAGGCAAATGCTTGGGAGATCAAATATGTTGTATGTGCCTGTGTGTGCTATATGATCTTTAGGTAGTATGTTGGTGTTAAATATTTAATGAATGTTGCACATCTTAGAGAGCTAGAGAATTTGCTATAAGAAATAATATTAATGAAAGAGTATCATGCTTTTTCAGATCCTCTTGTAAACATGTTGAAATTGTCTTGTTTTTCTCCAGTTATGACATTAAAACATAAACAGACATGCACGCAACATGTGCAAATATTGATTAAACTGCCAGAGCACCATTTAAAGTATTTACATGAAGCAAAATGCAAGGCTCGAAATTGCATATGCTCCCGAAATGTAATCCGTGCGACCTCAAAATATGTTTGAGAGCATTTGTGTGAGTGCATATAATTTTTGTCGTGCGACCTGTTTTCATTTCTCTAAAAACGTTCAGAGTATGTGCGTTCTGCGTGTTGATACGGTGACCTGGCTGCTTTCTATGAAACTTAGCTACATACCAATAAACTTCATCTTTACATTCTTTACTTTAATGCAGATTTTAGATTGGTTAATATTAGCTGTCAATCACCCAGTCACTGCTTTCCGTTGTCAGGTGACAGGGAGCTAACTACCGCGGGGAATGAAAAAGCCTGAAGAAGAGAGAAAATAAAAAAAGAAACACTGACAAATTTATTTTGTGAACCACCTAAAGTTACAAATAAAGGTGCTGGTGATAGTGATCATGTGGTGAATGTCGGTTTGGAGTACCCCCACCACCGACTAGAAGGCTTAACAGCTTTTTCCGGATGCAGCAGTTGGTGTGAAAGACTTTCTAGGGGGCCCTCTCGGCCCGCTACTGACAAAATGGTCTATGACTCAATGCGTTCACTGTACAGACGGGTGGGACGACTCATGCGTTTGCACGGATAAACAGCGTTCGCCACCGCTGAACATCCCCTACACATTTCGTAATTGTTTGTTTTAGTGTGTGGCTGGTTATGACATTATCAGAGTATATTGCACAGATGCAAACAAAACAGACACCTATGAGAGTGGCACGCATACATGACTTGAAGTCTATTAGTTATATTATGGTTGCTCGCGTGCACATTTAGAGTGCGTTCTTCCCGGCATATTCAGTCTATTAAATGCGCACCAAATTCAGATATGGTGCCTTTACATCATTTCATATCGTCAGGGTACGTGCAACGCTCTATCCTGAGTGCCCGATGTTCTGCAGAGTATTAGCTTCCACACCCTCGAAAAACAAAACTCACTTGTCTGTGGCCCTTAGTAATTCCTAAAGAACCTTATTAGCTTGGTCAGGTGTGTTGATTAGGTCTAGAGCTAAATCTGCAGGACAGGGCACTCCGACGTTGCTATCCTGATATAGTGTAATCAATGTCAAAGAAGAGGCGGGCATTTCCTCCCAAAATCTGCATGATTACAAATGTGATATTGATTCTATACAACAGTTCAATAAACAAGTTAATATCAAGAGACTTACGGTTTAGACACTATATTGGCTGTTTTTGCCTAACTTTGTGTCGGCCCACACATGGGGCGTTGTCCGTCCTGAATGAATCATATCGTTCTAATGATTCGTTCACACTCGCAATGAACTCACTTATTAACAAGTGACTTGCTGCCACCCCTTCTGGCTGTTTATTAATTCACCAGTGGAGTAACTCCTTCAAACTCAGTTCAAAGCAAGTTTATTCAACATCTGTTATGTTTACTTATATTGTACAATCGTATTTCCGCATGGGTAACTGGCAGGCTCAAAATGCCATTCTGTCTCTATATAATCAGTGTGTACCATGCGCATCATGCCATTGCGTTCTAGATGCAGCCTTCCTGTTTCTCCTCTGCATTGCAAGATTATTTTTGGTTTATTGATACTGTTTCATTTGCTTGATAGGCAGCCCCACATCTTCTTAATATAACTGATGTATTAGCACGTATAAGAATATTGACTCAAACTGGACGTAATGTACACTTTCTAAAAAAATGTGCTTTAAAGGTAAAATGACCATAAAAGGTAAAATCTTTTAAACATATTGGAAAAGATTCTTTCGTTCACTGCTCGTGCACTGACCACGCACACAGAATATTAAGAATATACAAATGTTTAGGAGTCAAGCTTCCACTTTAGTCCTTCATATATCATCACAGTAACACTCGGACCATCAACTTATTATCGATAAAATCCTCCAGAAAATAAGAGTATCATTTTTTGGTCAATATCGCACACTCCCTAGCTGCAGCCGAGTCGATGCACGTGTGCGCAGAGGGCTGAAGGCACAAATTTAACTCCCGCATACACCATCCTAACCCGCTCTATAAAATAGCTTAACTTTAGGTTGTTTACAAAAGAAACCTGTCAGTGTTCTTTTCATTTTCTCTCTTCTTCAGCCCTTGCTTTTTCTCTCCAGCATTGGCAATGCTTTGCATTATTATATACTTTATTATAATAAAATTTATAATTAGACAAGCTCAGATAAACCATATATTGTTGTAGTCATGTATTTATTAGTCACGTTGAATTAATAAAAGCAGTTAAATCTTCTGTTTATTCAACAACCGCTATAGGCATTTCCTTGTTTTCTTCTGCGAGACGTATTTGGAGTTTCCGCGCGAGAGCGCCCTCTGGCCTTCGGATGGAGATTTACTGCTGATCACAGAACTGTGCTTCACTGAAAGATACGCATGACAATCGCAGCTTCTGCCTAATCGCGATTTATCGCCTTTGCGGTTTAATTTCGATTAATCGTGCAGCCCTAAAACTCATTGTGTTTTAGAAACAGGCCTCACAACCAAATGTATAATATGATTATTTCTATCAAATACAATATCCAGCACCATCAACTCAATTTCACGTGTAAGCAGATAATCTGTCCTTTGTCCCCCGAGGTTTAGCTGGGAAAAACAACAGCCTGTGTTCTACTGACTGAATAACACTATGTCCTGAGCTACATCTATCTGCTGAACTACTATCAGAACTACTATGCATTTGAGTAGTATTGTGTTATTTACTAGTATAGTATTATTGTAGTATTAAACCGAAATTGCAGAACTCAACCTGAAAATGCCTCCGAAAACTATAAGGTGGTCATTGTCATGACTCCACGATTCCTCTACTTTAACTGATATATAATCAACACTCCACACAATAACAAGTTTATGAAACATTTAATTGCAGTTATGATACTTCACACCTTTTAATGATATAATTATACCATCTGTGAAATGCCAACTCAACACTATTGTTGGATGTCAATGATTTCTGCTCCAAATATTTTTGGTTACCAAAATTTTAGTGCATTACTAATAATAGCATTGTTTATTTGTGTGTTGTGTATTAGCATTAATAATATATGTTCAAAATGTATATTTGCAGATGTCTTGCTATTTGCAGAGTAATATCTAATTTTATCTAGTTTTACTCAATGTGCCATTCATAGAAAAATCACGAAGTTTATATTTGGGGATAAAAAAAGTGAAACGAGTATGAAAAGTACAGTTACATTATGTATAACAGCTGTACTTTTACATGATGTTAAGTAGCTAATGTAATGAAACAAGACGGACAGAAACATAACCAACAACATCAGCTCAAAAAAAACTACACCTGCATTAATTGCTTCCTTCTCCAAGACCTACAACAATGAACTTATGTTTCAGTGTGTACAACATACAATATGTAGGCTACATGATGTTAACATGCCATATCATGTGCAGAGCACATGACAGCTTATTTTACAAATGCTCGTCTCACTTTTCACAAGCCCCATTCCTTCCACTATGACTTTTTAAATAAATGAAACACCCTAGAGGTTTTAAAAGGGGTCTTTATACATCCTAAAAGTAAAGAGCAAAAATGTGGTTTCATTTAAAAAGCTTTCAACAGCATTTTGAGCTGAGAAGAGCTGCTTTTGTAACGTTTCTTCAATTAAACCAGCCTGACATTTGTAGAATAACCTTTGCAGGCACATCAAAAGCACTCCATCTCATCACACCAATGTGCTGTAGTGCATGCTAAGAGCCAAGCAGGTTATTAAAATCGCCGCCTGCCATCAGAAGCACAACCTGTTATTAGCTTGCGAGCACACGGGAGAGATGGAGCCAAATCACAGAGCAGCGCGAGGCTTCGGCAGCACAGTCCACATCACTGAAGGTCACAGGAACGTCCTTTACCCTTCGCTTCTCCTCTCCTCTGCACACTGCATCACTGCTTCCAATCAAAGCACCAATTATAATGTTAAGCTCATTGAGATGTGGGCGAATCAGAGCTCAGGGGCTGGTCGCAGGGGCCGCGTTTGGATAGGCGTCCAGATAACTCTCTAAATGAAGGGCTCGGACTGCTCCATTAGTAATGCATCAATTTTCATCTTGCAACGGTGAAGTGCCAAAGACATTTGAGAGGAAAGTGTTACCAAAAGTTACCAAAAGTAGAACCGCACTCTCAAAGCTCAAGAGCTACTTCTTCTGAGACAAAACACAACAAGAGGCCTTGTGGTTATTTCATAAGGACCAACAATTCACAACCTTCTACACTGCAAGTAAATCACTCGCATATGCGACTAAATCTTACTCTGGGCGACTAAATGATGTCTATCGTTAGCCATTGGCTAATAAATTCTTAGATTTTACTTGCCAGTATGTGTGTGAGAGGCTAGTTAGAAGTTTAGCATAGATGTGCAGCGCACCTGTATTTGACGCACCGTAAACTCTAGTGTGAAGGCGCACGACTCGCCGTCGCTTTGCTGATAACGCTGTTTCTCACACATGCAAAGAGAGAGAGCGTGAGTCTACCACGCTCAATCGACGCGCTACATGTAAACCATATTCTTTGTTGTATTTTCCAGTCAAAATAACAGAGTTCATTTAGAATTCTTCAGCTTTTAAGAAATGCCGGTTTCTCCGGTAGTAGGCGGAGCAAATGCGCAAACGGCATTCTCATTGGCTGGCACTCATCTATTATGGTCCCTGTTTTGATTTCAGCAAATCAGTTCGAGAAAACGCTGCCAACCTGATTAATATTCATGAACCCAGCAGCTCATCAATCCTTAGTGCGTTGTATATTGTTAGTAGTAGTATCTTTTAATAATAATTTCTATTTACTAGCCAGCGGCGATTATATTGCCAAAGTGTGCGTAGAGGGTTGATTCACATTGATGAATCATTATTAAAGACAGTCATTAATTGTAACTCTTAACCAGCTTTCATACAGCCATCCTCCACTAAACTCAAAATAACAATATGAAGGCAAACTGTGTTTCATCTAATTGTGGTCTAGTTAATATTAGCTAGGGGTTAGTGGAGATGAGAGCACATGGTGGCTCTGACTGCAGACAGATTACACGCACACAAGGCTCTTTAAAAGACAACAGCAGCTGATCCAGCCAGCAGCGGCTTCCTCTGTGAGCTCCAGCAATGGCCATCCTGCTATCTTTTCCCATGTGCTAACGGTTTTGACCAGCCAGTGAGATCCGGTGTCGCCACCAGTGAGGAATGCCTCTCCTGACTCAGGCAAACCTTTCCTATTGCAACCAAGCCCCAATTTTACAACTAATACAGTGGGGGCCAAAAGTCTGAGACCACATTGAAAATCTGGGCTTTTTTTCAGTTAAATATGAAGTTCAAGGATTTTGAAACATTCAAAACAGAAAAATTAAGATACAAAACAAAGCAGAAATTTTTATAATTTTGCACTATTTCTACTTCAAAATTGTGACATTGACCTTTGAACAAAACTTAGCAATTGAAAAAAAAAACTGTAAAAAAAAAAAAAAAAGACATTCTGATTGTATTTTATTTTATTTAATCAATTCATTAATATATTAAATGTACCTGGCAAAGGCTTCAGCCCCTGAAAAAGCGCAAAAGTGTGTAAATTCTTAGTGTTTTACTTGTCTACTTGTCTTTACATGTCTTGACCACAGCAATCGGAACCGGTCAGTCTTTGCCCTGTGTTTGTAGTGCATGCTTATGCCGGGCAAATATCAACAATACATGACAGTAATTGTCAGGCCCCTATGGCCGGTATGCTAGACAGAACTCCGAGGCCTTGCTCACATATACTAAATAATTTCTGTTTCCAGCAATGAAACAACAACTTTACCTACAGATGAACGGATCTGTAATTTCTGTGTAGCACACACTGTAACAGCACATTTCACCTGAGGTTATTATTAAAGCACTATGTAAGAATAACACATATCAGGGGACCAAAAAATTGAAGTGTTCAACACACAAGTCCTTTAATAAGTGGACATGTTTGACAGAAAATAAATCACTCTCAGAAAAAGTATTTAAGAGTATGCTAAAAAAGCTCTGAGGCCTGACTGCCCTGTACAACTGTCAGTTTCAATTTCTTCATACATCATTATCGCTCAATTCAACCATAATCCATCCTAGTGGCTGCAGCAACAAATCTGACATGTTTTTATATTTTTATACCGCACCATGATGATATGAGAAGTCTCTTCCCCAGTTTTAATATGTATACTCGTTAGGGCTGCACGATAATATGAGTTTTTTCCAATATTGTGATATGAAAACAAAATCACTAGATGACTTGAATAGCTCTATTTGGAAAAAATAAAATCAATGATTGGGGTGATTTTATAGGCGAGTAAATCAGCACAGAAAATAAACAAATTACAAGCATAGATAAATAGAACAAAGATACAATTGAAATAAGCAGTGCTTTAATATTTTTCAGGTCTAACAATATTCAGGTAACCTACAGAAATTGAATAATCAAATGTAAAATAACACTGCAAAGTCTTCACTGTATAGATTAGCTTAAAAAATCTATAATCTGTGTATAACGTGCTACAAAAATTCTCTCATATAATTTTCTTTCTCAATTGTTTATTTTCACCTAAGCCATAAGCAACTGTTTACACAAGGATACTTGCAGAGACATGCATTTTGACAATTTCGTGCGTATGTGTCATTTCAGGCACAAATAGTCGCGGAAGTGAACAGAATTCAGAGTTCAAGTGCATCTGCGTGGTTCTCACTGTGTCTACACAGGACACGAGCTGCGTGGCGTGGTGCGACGTGACAAAATACTATGAACTAGGGCTGCACGATTAACCAAAATTAAATCGCAAAGGTGATAAATCGCATTTAGGCAGAAGCTGCGATTGTCATGCGTATCTTACAGTGAAGCACGCTTCCTTCTTCCAATCACAGTAAATCTCCATCCGAAGGCCAGAGGGCGCTCTCGCGCAGAAACTCCAAATACGCCTCGCAGAAGAAACATTTTTCATGTAAAAACACGAGTTGCAGTGGGATGGGGAAAAAACCCACCATAAAGTCTCGAGGTATGTTTTTTCAAAGTTGAACTTGCATTCATTTTACATGGCTTTCTAAACAAGCGGCTCCTTTGTGCGAGATGCGAGTGCAACGGTAATAGACGTCCCTCTAGAAAATGTGATAAATACGCGTTCTGTGTGAAAACTAAAAACAAACAACGTTTTTGCATTCGAATGTGGATTTTTATTTTAAATTCAACGAATATTCGAAATTAGAGGGTTTTTTTGACAGCCCCCTAAGTAACGACTCATACAACTAACCAATCGCGGGGCCTGTGCACATCGCGATATCGATACTGAAACGATATATCGTGCAGCCCTAATACTCATTTGTCATATTGACAACAACAAACGGCCAACATGACATCCCAAGGCTATATGCCATTTAAACCATTTCCAGATATCAATTCAAGAGGGGTACATAGACAGACCGTTGTGATCAACAGCAAATCAATTTCACATCATTCTTATTGAGCGGTTACAAGATGGACTTTGTTGCAAGGCTTTAAAAGAAGCCAGAGGGAAAAAGAACTGTACTCGAAAAAGCTTAATTTAAAGCAGAATTACTACTGAAGTGTAAAACCCAAGTATCCTTTGACTTCCACCACATGCTCTTCCACTGTACTCATTTGCATTTTCAAAATGCAAACTATCTTAGTGACAATGAAAATAATTTGATGTTTATCTCACAATGGAGCTATAGAGGCATGTACCGAGCACAGACTCACAGGGTACATTGTGTTAGAGTGTTAGTGAGAGGGACAGCTGATCTTTGGGTGTGTGCTGTCCTCCTGTTAGCCCAAAGGCAGCCGGCACGTTGCCAAGCACGAGGGGATACACAGGCGCACAACAAACCCACTTCCTAGGCATCTCAGTAATTCGGAGTGCTTTAATGAAAATACAAAGTTCAGCCCTAGGTCTATAAAATATCTTTGTATTGTAGTCTCATAACACATGCATACAAAACACACGCCTCATTTGAGACGTAACCCTCCAGTGGGTCAGAGAGCGTCTTGAGCTTTAAAATGGAAAACGGTAGTCATGCAGGACATGGACTAAATCACTGGATCAAAAAGCAAAGGCTCATTTCAAGGAACAATAGATTTTGGTAAACACATTCACGTCATTTGCCAATAAAACAAGACAGGGAAATGAATAAAGCAATTTAGAGCAGAAATACAAAACAATATTAAATAAACATGGGATATAAATCAATAACAAACTCTGCTTTAGTAGTGTTTTTGCAACCTCTGGCCAAATTTAAACAGAAATTTGGGTCACAAAAAAGCATGCATTTAATGTGGATAGTGTCTGCCTTATTAAAATAAGCAAACTCATTAAAGGTAAAGTATGTATGTAAGCATTTATGTTTTGCTAGTGGAAGTCAGCCTCTGCTGATAGATGTCATAATTACAGCATTATGTGAACAAGGAGCATTCAATATAAAAAAGCCATGTATTCTGCTGTGTTCTGGAAACCTCATATCTTTCCCTTTCCTCCCTTTGACGTCCCTCCGCGCGGGCAGTAACAAAACAAAAGCTTAATAAGTTAAATCTGAAAAAGGCAGTGGAGAACAGTGTGGCGAAGTGAACCATGTAGGAGCTGTGCATTTCCACTGAGGTTGATGGCAACAAACGGCAACAGTTTCAAGTTCCGTACCCTGTAGCTCCAAGTAAGAGTTGTCATGCTCAATGATTTAGCCTCACAAAAAAGCAGAAATGAAATAGCAACACAACAGATGTATTACCTATAAATTTTCCATCAGGTGGACGAACTGAAGTCACACATGTCATAAATATAGACATACATGCATGCTCAACAGAATAGCGGAGTTAATACTAATGTTATTGATCACTAACAAATATAAACAGCAACTGGTTAGTATAGCAACCTAGATATGTTCGATACCGCCAACATTAATTTAGAAACATAGATATAGAAAACCCAAGGCAGCTCATTAGGGCCCGGACTGCTATTATAGATATATTATAGTCTTAAATATATAATATAGGTATATAATGTGAAAGTGTGATACCTGGAATCTGAATGGATGTCACATTTTTTGCAACTGCATTAGACATGACGATCTTTTTCACTTCCAAAAATATTATATTAACGAATATTACACAAATGTCCTTAGATTCTATTCCCTTTATTTTTTTACGTTAAAGTAAGCAATATACGTTAGCCCTTAACAGGTTTTACCGTAGCATTTTTACCATAGTTGCCACAGTTTTTTGCCATGGTTCTTGAATCGATATGCCCCTCACTTAGAAAGTCAGCTTAAAGCACCAACAAACCTACTTAACTCAAATAAAAGGATGCCAAGCGTTTTTGTTACTGTCAGTGGTGTTGCTACCTGCTACCAGTGCAAGAAATTAAAAATAAAAACACTCTAAAACTGAGCATTATCCTACCTTTATTCAGTTTGTCCCCTTACTAAGGACAGAAACGGTTCCCTATAAGACTCAATAGGTATTGTAGGGTAAAGCACATTTGTTTTAGCTGAAGCCTGAGGCAAGGTGCCACAGAGGACAAAGAGAGAGTCGCATTAAAGAGGTCATATGATGCGATTAAAATTTTTCCCTTCTCTTTGGAGTGTTACATCAAGCGTGTTCGGAAACTATATAAGATTCCCTAAAGTTTGCAAGACTAAAGTCTCAAATTCCCAAGAGATATTCCGTTACAAAACGTTAATACTGGTCCACGGCGCTCCGAAACCGCCTCGTTTAAACACGCCCCCACATGTCTACATCACGATGTGGGAAGATTTGCATAACACTGCCCACATGTTCACGCAAAGAAAGAAGGCGTAACTTTATTGTTGCGCAGCCATGTTTCGTGAAATGCGTGTGTTTTTCGCTGTTGCGATAAGCACAAATACTTTTTTGGCCTCCAAATGATGACACAACGAAATCAGGGGTATGGTACTGGTTTTTCTTCACACGACACACCTGTTCCAGAAATCAGTTCAACCCAAATATTCAGATGTGTGCAGCGCAGTTTCGTGAGGAGGATCGATGGGTTTTCTGGTCCTGATCCTGGGAGAGTGACGTACTACAATGGGCCACAGCTCTTGTTCTAACTCCAGACTGTAAGTACACGGTTTCACAATATTAAAGAATTTGCCACTCCCGCGTGCATCACTCGCCTATCTTCAAGTCTTGCGATTTCTGCAGCCAGCTGCCGCCACATAATACAGACATGTTTTCTGCGGCCTTCGTCCCACACGCGCAATGCAACATAACGTGTAAAAAGACAGTATAGGTCATTATAATCCGTAATTATGTCCCCACTGGATGCACCAAATGCCTCATTTATAATGGTTTTGATTGGTTTTGCCTCATTGCACCGGGACACGGCATCACAGGAGTGGTTGCAAAAGACCCGGTATTTCGGTACCAAGCCGGTACAAAAAAAAATGTAAACGTTACGGTACCAGGTTTTCTTAAGTACTGGTGGTACTGAGTACCCGGTCAACCCGGTTCTTGATGCGCTATTTGAAAGCTATCCTCTTCCGGTGTTGCCAAGTCCGCGGTTTTCCCGCGGAATTGGGCTGCTTTAGCACTGTTGCCGCGGGTTGTTTTTCATGTCCGCTGGTTGAAGCGACCTCAATAACGTGATATTTAGCCTCTGGAATGCGAATTTACCAGGGGAACCCCACCAAAAAATGCGTATTTTATCCTCGGAACGCGATTTTTAACGGGGAACTCCCTCAAAACGCGATTGGGCGGGTTTTGTTGTGAAAATCTGGCAACCTCTTCATAAAAGCAGTGGCGACCTCAAGAGGAGGAAACGAATCAAACTAACAAAACACCCCGATCAAGTTCAAGCAGGTAAGTTTCAATTACATTTTTTATATTTAGAGCTTCTGTAATGAATATTATTCCATATTTTAATTTTAATTTCGGATTGAAATAAACCTCGCCGTTAGCATATACATAGTTAATCGTTAGCATAAGCACTGCTAACGCTAATATAATGAGCATTATAATGAATTTTGTTCATCATGATTCTCTCTGTTAACCTCTGAGTCGATTCACGACGGGATACGCGTTTTGAGGCATCTTCCTCCTGATCACACACCGAAATAACTTAAATTACCCTTTCATTTTGATCTTACCGATAAGAGCAATACCTCCATCGAATCTGTTAAAAGGGTCTATTTTATTTTGTGTGCACTCACAATATCAAGAACTTTTTTTTTGTAAAATAAAGAAAACAAATAGGGTGTGCTGTCTGCCGCTTTGGTCTGCGTGATCTTCATTTAGAAACGGGTCATTTAAATGAACTGTAACTCAGCAAATACTCGACAAAGAGACATGAGAGATATATCTAAAGAAAGCGTGACATGTCTACTTTTAACTAAGCAGTCTTATCGCACAAATATTCGTGATAAAGTATTTTATATGAAACCAACGCGCGTGTCCAGTTTTTTTTTCACTCTACCTTCATTCTCTCTAATGTGACCACCGGGGCACACTCGCGCTGATCGCTATTGATATTATATCATCCACGTGAAGTCGCGCTGCGTGTAACACCCCATCACAGCAAACAAAGTAGCAAGTAGTACTGTTCGCAGTCGCGCTGGGAGGAATAAGACAGAATTCACCTCAATAAGCTTTGGATTACCTCAGGAAAAACATGAGTAAGTTTTTTTTATTAACCTACTTGTATTAGTTTCACATAATTTGTACACATTTTACTAGTTAGACTTTTTATAAACTGTAATTCCTGACTAAATGTATAATCAAGCGAAACATTATAAAGTTTAATTCACAGCATTTAAATGTCATGATGCCAGGATGTTTTTTTTTATGTTCTATTACAGACAGAAATATGATATAAAAGTAATATGAGTTATAATGTTACTAGTCTAATATTCGTAAGAATGATTAGTCAAAACTTTACTGTGATAGGATATTCTCTGTTCACTAATATAGCCATATATGTTTATAACTATAGTTTTTTGGATTGTATAGGCCTACATACAGAGCATGCTTGTGTTTATGAATGTAACTAAGCTTCTGTTCATGAAGATCTGCTCTGGTGTAAATATTTTGAATGTGTTATACCCGTGTCTTATGGAGTAATGACGCTGAAATGGTTGAAACTGTTAATTTTGGTTTTAGGACTGTGGCGGCATCACCGGCATCTTTGCACAAGAAAGGCACCCGCACGTCGTTCAGTTTGAGTTCTCGGAAATCACACTGAGTAAGTGCCAGTATAGTAATTGTATTATTCCGAATATTGTAATATTTGTGGTTGATAGTGTTAAAATGTAAGAATTTGCATTGTTTTCTCATGAAGTATGCATTCTATACTAAGGTACTGTGGGGAGTACACCACTCTTGCATTCTCCTGCATCTCTCATAGGAAGGGGGCACTCGTTCGGTTTTCAACTCCATTCAGAATTTTAGTGTAAGTGTGCATTCACTATTTTACAGTTGTTACTTTCATTTGATTTAGTTACTTTGTGGTAAAATATGTTTGTTATGTGGTAATTGTGTTCTTTGTTTAGATAAATTAGTACTAGTATCAGTGAACATCATAATAATGTTAATAATGTAGTTTGTGTAAACAGCATGCTTGCTTTTTTATTTCAGATGTGAGAATAACAGTGCAAAAGAACCTGTTGCAAAGAGAGCCAAAGCAAATAAGCAGCCCACTTGGTCATGGAAACCAGAGACTGACGCTGACATGTTCCACAGGCTCTGAGATTCCTGCCCCGCACAAGAGCCTGCACCACAGCTAAGACCATGTGATGCACACACTCTCAAAATGATGTGATAGTTATATATATTTTAAATAAACTACAAATAAAAAAATAGATACATTTCTTTTTCCTCATTATTTCTTGTAGCAATTCCCTCTCAGTCACACACCTGACAGCTCATTATGCAGCTCATTATGCAGCTCATTATGCAGGCCTTTGTCTTCTCAGGTGTGAATCACATCATTATACATGACCATTCACGCCCCCTCGCATATTCCTTTCTACACAAAAAGTGTCTTAGAAAATTTAAATCAATATTGTTTTCTGTGAGTGAGTAAACAATATGATTTTCACATCATTCTGATGCAAAATCTCTAGACTTCAAGATCTGTTCTCAAAAGTCTTGTGAACAAATATATTTTATGTGTTTTATGGCCTTATTTCAGTGATTTAAAATTTTAGTTTTTCACTAAGCACGCATAAACGTTGTTTTCTCAAAAACACAATCACATACATACATGCTGCTCACATATTATTGTAGCCCAGTTTGTGCTGATTATGGTGCTACTAAACTTGTCATTAAAATGTTTATTAGCAACTGAAAAAAGCACAAATGTCAGTACATGTCAAAACTTCTCCAGGGCCCAAAACACCCGCAGACCCCAGAGGGTTAAACTATTTAATATGCTCCTATCACTGTTTATTACTGCAAAAACAGGCTGGACATAATGGGTAATTTTACTATTTTTACACACCAGGCTTTTAAATTAACTGTGTTAGACAACTATGCTTGTTTAGGATGGTCCTATGTACAAAGGAGTGTATGGTTAGGACAGTTGGGTTATGTCTATCAGGGGGGGGGGGTCCGTCAAAAAGGGGTGTTTTTTTTTGTTTGTTTTTTTTTTTGTTAGTTAGTTGTAATTCTTGGCTGAATATCTCTAGCATTTTAAGCCCTTAAATTCATATGAACAGTTTGGATAAATAAAAGTACAGTCAAATTTATCTGTCTGTATAGACTTAATGTTTTCTAACATGAGTTAGATCTAGTAACATCTTGCAGTGAGTGAACAATATATTTTTAAAACATTCATTAATGTTTTTGAATGTTATTTAATACAAACACTTGATCATTCATGTTTGTTCATTGTGCATTAAATAATTTTAACAGATTGAACTTTGAAATTAACCCTAAGAAGAAGAATTGCCATATAACTATTGTTTATTGTTAGGTCATGTTATCTAACAAATAAAATCTTATTGTAAAGTGTTTTTAATACTACAGTTTGCATCTATTTGATATACACTTAATATTTGTAATCTTATCTAAATTTATTATAAAAGCTGAGGTTTGTTATTTACTGAAAAGTTATATTTTAGCTGGTGTCAATGATCTTATGTTGCATTTGGTCAGACTCAGCCCATTGCTTTACTTAAGTATATAACATTTTCCTTTTACAGCTGCAGACTGAGGAAGATCCTGAAACACACCAGCAAACCCTAAAACAGACAACAGTTTACAGATGTTTTTCAGTGGCAGCAGAACTATGACTAAACTTTTGGGTGATACTGGTTTACTTTTTTCATACTTTTATTACTTGTGGAAAAACTTGAAACAATTTTAAATAAGTATAAAGAATGGCATTGGTTTTGTACATTTATTTTTTGTTTAACGTTACCAATAAAAAATAATGATGTTCAATTAGCATGTTTTTGTGTTTTGCTTTGGTACCGAAATTGGTACCGAGAACCGTGGATTGTCACTGCGGTATTATGGCCTTTCGCACCGCTGGAACCTTTTCATAGTACCAGAACTAATTGTGGAACTACCCACTTTTTGGCGTTTTCGCACCGCCGGAACTGGGAGCGATTTTTAGTACCGGACTGCCTTTTTCGAGTACCAAATTAGCTCCTACTCCGGAGCATGTTCTAACCAGCACAACTGGTACTAATTGTGATGTAAGTAGACATTGATTGGCCAAATGTGTACGAAAACGCCCTCACCCGCCATGTTTTAAAACGCTGTGTAAACATACTGTAAATATTGTGTCAACTTATTTTGCAAGTATGGAGAACAGCGATAGATGGACGGACGCTGAAGTGCAGGCACTTGTAGCAAATGTAGCACTGTCAGTTGTCATTGGATATTCTTAGTCCTCCTTTCTGTTATTTCAATCGCTTTACGTATACGTCAACTTTCCATGTCCATTATTGTGAAACCCGCGAGACACAACAAAAACACAGCTCCGATCACAGCGTCCTCCATCCTCCTGTTGTTCTTTGTTTCTGTTGTTGAACGCCGCGCACAAATGATGACGCTGTCGACCGGTTCCTAGTACACACTGTCGGTGCAAATGCAACCCTTTAAATGGTACTGGGAAATAGTTCGCGCAAAATTGTCCCAGTACTTTAGTACTGTCCATTTAGTTCTGGAACTAAAGCGGTGCGAAAGGCCCTATTGGTACCGAATACTGAAATTTTGGTACCGTGACAACACTAGATCACAGTATGGTAAGGGGCGTAACATTTACGTCACATGCTTGAGGTATTCGGCCAATCACAACGCACTGAATAGCTGGAAAATCAGAGCACACCTCGCTTTTCAGACCGATGAGCTTTGTAAAAATCAAGGTGTTTTAGAAAGGCGTGGTATAGAGGAGAAACAATAATGTACTTTTTGTGGAAAATAATGTGTTTTTTTACACCAAATACACAAAATAATGTTCTTTTTAGCAACATCATATGAACCCTTTAAGTCATCATTCCTTCCATCGCGCAACTGCACCTGGGGGCACTTATCACCTAGAGAACAATGGGAAGACACAGCGAATAACCAATCCGTAAAGTGTAAAACACAAGCAGGAAGCACAGATGAGCAACTCTAAGATGATGTGGGATCTTTTTTTCAGGTGCATTACACCTGTACGGTGCAATCTATATGACTAATATAATGGCACGCTCTCAGTCTCACCCACTTGCTCAACATGGCCGGCCTCTGCTGCTCGTCCCATTACTGACACCATGCCTGTAAGACCTGCTGTCCTCAGTCAGCTGCACGAGGATAACGTTTCAGTCTCTTAATGCTCCTAACAAGCATGTTCCCCTTGCAACAGAGTGTCAATACCAGTCCACAAAGTCACCCCTCCAGAGTCTCCTTCCACTAGGAAACACATCAAATGCACACACTTATCCACAGCCCCATTTTCATTTCTTCTTGGAAACGGGATATCACTTGGCACAACATACTCATTCCCAATGGCCCAACAACGGGTTGTCATCAGCCACTGGTAGGGAAACACTGACGACGCAAACCAGTCAGGTTTATACTTATACATCATATCCCAGAGAAGAAAACAAGGCTTAATCAAGGCTTCCCAACAGCAGGTGATATAAACACAGGCCTGATTGCGTTTTAACAACTTCCATCCAAAGAGGATGAACTATAGTGTCAGTTTCAGACCGACTCTGCTTTGCTGGAACACTTGTACATGTAGGTAATTAAATGGTAATGAAGACTGGTGACTTCACAGACGGCATTAACCCTTCTCATTTAAATAAATAACAAGTTCAACACAGTCTCATCCGAACGAGAAGGAACACGTAATTCATTCATATCAACCATTTAAATGCGAGAAAACCCCACAGCCAAGGTTGTTGACAAACTAGCAGGGAGACAAACCATCTAATCTATCTTTTAAGTCATTCCCAGACAGATATCTTAGTCGGTAGATACTAACAGGGATTAAAGCGTATTGGCTGTTTGAATCCAGGCC
This sequence comes from Sinocyclocheilus anophthalmus, assembly GCA_018155175.1. Lineage (NCBI taxonomy): Eukaryota > Metazoa > Chordata > Actinopteri > Cypriniformes > Cyprinidae > Sinocyclocheilus > Sinocyclocheilus anophthalmus. The sequence goes on along the minus strand of JADLZN010011643.1, from coordinate 172,076 downwards.
TCATGTGGTTAATTATAACTCACTGGGTATTGTCTCCTCAAATCCCACATGAAGCAGCCAAAATGAAGCTTCGGTCCTTTTTTGTGTCTGCATTGAGTCTCTAGAAATGTGAATAACACTTTTCCATTTACATTGGATTAGAGCCAATCCGTCAAAGATGATGGATACGCAGAAGACAAGCCACACTGTTGTTGCAATCGCACACTGGGTCTCACCGAGTCCATTTTGAGTACCTAATGGAAGCCATCACATTACTATCAAATTGAAAAAATGTGAAAAATAGAATCCTACATTTCCCACATTTGCAAGCAACCGGTCTGGATTGGTTTCCCATGAAAATCAAACACTAAAATGTGTCTGTAGTCGATGATGGCTGTTAGTTAAAGATCCTCTGTGTCCATACATGACCATGCTCATCTATATTAATGTACTGGCTTGCTTTTAGTTTGACTGCGCATAATGAACCATATATTACATGTTTTTAAAAGGTTGCTATATACTTTAGACAACAATCAACAAACCACTAGCCAAAGTAACAAATATCATCTTTAATGCATACAAGTTACTATGTGACTTTCAAGAACGTCAGTGTATGACTAAAAGCTGTCTAATATAACTTCATTCTGCAGTCATCTTGTGTCTAAACGCCTTGTTTACAAGGTTACAGACGGAATCTAGTAACAGTTTAAATGGATTACCGGGTTACTGATTGCGTGCACACCTTTACATCTCTAATTCCTGATACAAATCTTGTGTATTCTCAGAATATTTTTCTGACACCTATCAACCATTTTCATCCATCAACAAACCACTAACAAGGAGAAAAAATGATCAAATAAAAGATTTAAATACTGTTATTTGTTCATACACATATGAGGCCTATATAAAAGGCTATCATTTGTTGACACATATACATATATATATGAATCTCTTAATTCCAAGTTCTTTAAATGTGCAAATGCTGACATGTTTTGGTCTGTGCCAGTGGTTTATTCAGACTGAGTGCTTGCTGCGAAATTGTCATGCAGATCCAATGTATTACTCACAATGAATTACTTCTATCAATGCCAATCCACTGCCATTTAGTTATTAAGATAAACTACCAATGCACAAAGATAACACGACCATTTAATTCCAGCTAATGGGGCTTTTCGTGGAGAGGGGAAAGGGCTCGCATTACCTTGTTTTTGGTGTTGCAATGGCAGCAGACCGTCCACAGGTACTTGAGGGTCCTCCACAGGAGGATGATGAAGAGACCCCCGAAGAACGTAACCATGGACGAGGCGAGGAAAGCCCACCACATGCGCTGACCATTGTTGTCACAGGGTACGTCTGGTGAGAACGGGATGATCAGGTTCATCTTCGATATAGAAACAGAAGAGTCCGGGTTTTTATTAAAATTGATATTATTACTCATTCTAGAGCTGCCGCCATAGGCTCCGTTGCCATCTGCCACAGCTAGCATTGAGATGAGGCTTTGGAGAGCTCCTGCCAGCGCCCCCAACCCCGGCCATCAGCCATATTGCTTCAAATATCCCTCTCCTTTCTTCGCAGATTTTCTATCCACGTCTGCTTACTGTGATTAATATTTTTGAGCGAGAAACGCCGCAGCTTGGAGAGCGTGAGGAGGAAACGCGCGTCCGTTAACGTTACCCTCAGCGCGAGACATTTAAATCCGCACGAAAGACGACTTCGTATTTCATTTTGAAGGGTTTTCCTCGTCTTTTTCCATATCTTCAAAATAAAACGGAGACTAAAACCGATATTCGCGCGGTCTGTGTTGCTCTCAGTCAGAAAGCAAGAGGAGTCGTGAGAGAAACGCGGACAAACGGCTGTCTACAAGCATCCACACATCCAGTGACAGGGTCGCCTCAGCGGCGTCTAATCGAGATTTCTCTCATAAACGCCTACTTAATCAATGTCTCCAAAGCTATTCTGCTGGCAACCGAGCCGCTCTTTGTAGACTTGCGAGGGCTCGGTGGAAGAACCCGTTCAAATATCGGCGATTATTCCGCTCTCAATGACATGTCGCTGTCCCCATTGACTTTCCTCAGCCGACCAGGCGGAGTCCGGCAGGTCTGCTCCACGGACTGCTGGGGAGATTACAGGTGCGAGGGCGGAGCCTAACCCTTATAATAAAGATGGAAGAGAGAGCGTACGGACATTTATGGTTTATTATTATCAAACGCATCAACGTTAGCGAGCATCTTCATAAATATATATTTATAAGGGGGGGGGGGGAAACCAACCACACAGATTGATAATATGTACAATGCATAGGGCCTATAATAAGACACAGACAATTTTCCCATTCTTGATTTGTTTAAGAGGCTGTATTAAAGAGATGAGCTTTCAAAAAGCCTAATAAAGTGGGCTTAGATATTCTGTATTTAAGCAATAGGCCTATCTAATCTGTTGTAATGAAGTGTAACTTGACAAATTAAATGTTATAGCTAAATATTGATGATAAAATATAACAAATAAAGGCTGGGCTTCATCATCATCATCATCATTATTATTATTCTGTGGATACTTATAAGACAGATGACAAGATACACGGTGCCTGTACTTGACAGGCTATGAAATGAGACCCTAAACCAAGTCATTTTCAAAGTATAAACATAGATAAAAGCCCAATGATGTGTAAAAGAGATTTACTGACATCTGTGATTTTTTATGGTTATGATTTACGGTCTGAGAGATGCTGGTACTTAACCAAAATAGCAGCTGAAACAGAATCTTTGTAGATGGTTGTCAGCTGGTGTATGCTGGCCTATAGTCGTATCAACAGATCAAGTCACTCCAAAATATTCCACTGTCTTGATTTTATTTATTTATGCATTTATTTAGGCCTATTTATGCATTTGCTTAGTTGTCTCTGTGCATGTATATAAATTGACCACCTAAAATTATAAAATAGTATTTGGTTCAGTTTCATCTTTTGCCGTTTTTGACCTTTCAGAATTGTGTGTTGACTTTATTCTAGTAACTATTGGATCAGATGTATAATGAAGTGTTCTCCAACAAATGATTAGGCACTCATTTGTCTGATGGTGTGCTTAATGGATAATGCAAGCATGTAAATGTTACAGAGTTTATCTTCCTGCTGCCAACAATCATCAGAGAGGACAAATTAAACCGATCTAGTGGCAGTCATGTCATCAACTGCATTGGCCTCTTCAGTTCCTGTATCTTCTAAATGAGTGATATCTTTCAGTGATATACTAAACATGATTTTTTTTTTAGGTGTCTTTGCAATTTACTGTTTATCTTGAATTTTATTTCCCAAAAAATAAAATAAAGTTGCACATTTAATTATATAAACGTCTAAACTTATACACAAAAGTGCATTTATTCAGATTTCCGTTTTGCTTTCACCATTGTTGAGCAGCAAATAAATGTTCAAGCTGTATCTGTTACTTCTCCTCTTACTGGACAACAGCAGAAGTGCAAGTTTAGTGTAAAAAAAACATTGAGCTTGGCGACTTGACATTTGCACCTGGAGCAACATGGTTTCTCAATATAGCTCCAGTTTCAGAGTTACACTAAGACAGGACAGACCCTGAGTCTTACCCAATAGACATGTGACAGAAATGAATACTACCACCTTTAAAAAACAATCAATCAAATAGTTGATTTCTCTCAATATGTCCCTATGTGTGCATATTGTGTTGGCAACATATTCCATCCTTCTCTTTAGCTGAAACTATATATTCTTGTATCATGTGAGGGGGTCTTTTAATGGTTTTCCATCTCATCACAGCTATCCGTCTGTTCTAGTAGGCCACCAGTTGGTAGGGTCTGGATCTTGCAGACCCGGCCTCAGTGGTGTTATTTATGGAGGGCAATAGGATCCACGACTGGTCGTCTTCCTGGAAAACGTGCCCAGCTGTCAGCTTAGACGGCTAAAGAACTGGTTCCTGCAAGAGCCGCATCACACAACAGCATAGCTGACAGATGCAAAGCTTAGTTACACACACATCCACAGGAACTTTATTTCAATGCTGGAGGAGAAGAGCTTGAAATTTTTCATTAGTTGACCCACTCAGGTTCTAGTACTAGTTCTCAAGTTCAGAAGAGCTGTCAGCGAAACATATACGCCAGCAGGAGACTCGACCCTTTCTAAAAAAAGAGGAAGGGGACTTGAAGGACGTGTTGCTTTCGGGGTGAAGCCTAAGAATGCCGCAAAGGGCTTCCCGTGGCTGAGAGAGGAAGCTCAGGACAAGAAATCAGCACGAGCCAAATGAGGACGCGCTTGGGGGAGGAGCTTGACTTCTCATGACTGAACTGTGATAATCAGCGCTGGCATGGCCGAGGGCATCTTCAGTGCTACACACCACACTAATCCTTTACTAAGGAAATGTGCTGTCGTACAGCCAGTGACCTCTCTGTCAGGAGAATGTTTGCTAGGGCTTACCTGATGACTCTTCATTCTTGTTTGAAGGGCAGCTGAAAACAAGGAGGAATGTGTGGCCAGAAGCACACTATTCTTCAATGCCTCTTTAAAGCAGCATATTATGATAATTAAGTCTTTGGCTACAGTTTTGAAGCCTGTTTCACAAATGATTCATGTGCAAGTGACAGCCTTTGCTGCTAAAATGTAAATATGTGAATTAATTGCATGCATTTTAGTATAGTATCGTTATAGTACACACTTGGAATACTGAATGCTAATGGACAGTTGAGATCAAATGATTTAAACTGGGAAGAAAAAAAAGAAAAAAAGGAAAATTATTATTTACATACTCTTTAACATTTTTTTCCCCCATGAAACACGACTTTTTTTATATATATATTCTGTGACACTTTACAATAAAAAGTCTGTATATATATTATGGCATTAATTAAATTAGGTCAATGTTATATGAACAGATGTTTGTTCATAGTACATTAATTTACTTGAAATGTGATAAATGTATCTATATCTGCATCATCTATTTGGACATCCACTTATCTGTCTGTATCTACATGTCTATATCTACATCCGTTTATATCGACATCTATCTGACTGTATTTACATCTGTCTATATATCTATATCCATTCAATCTACATCCATCCATCCATCCATCTATCTCTCTCTATCTATCTATCAGATGGATGTAGATATACAGATACACAAATGTTGATACAGACATGGATTTTGTCTATATCTACAGGCTACCTATGTTTGTGTATCTGTCTATACCTACATCCAACTGCCTGTCTACCGCTACATCTATCTATATTCACACACCTATGTGTTTATAACATCTATCTACACTACAGTATCTATCTTTACATCCGTCTCTGTCTGTCTATCTATACTACACAGCCTTCACCAGTGCTTTTCAGTGCCATCAAGGCAAGTTCAAATGACACAGTGCTGTAGTGTTCTACTCGGTCAGCTGATGGTCTGATAAAACAACTTTTTTTGACAAGAATTTTTTGCAAACAATTAAGAAAATGTCACATCACGTCAGGTTTAACAGCCCCATGAACCCCAAACAGCAGCTGACAGCCTTACAGATGCAGCTATTGTCTGAGAGCTCACCTTAGTTCCAGTAATTAACACCATATCTTCCCCATGGTTAGACGCAGTGCATCAGCTTCAAGGAGGAGCAACAAATAAGACAGCTCCACACTCAATTACAGCACACGTCAATCTGCCGTAGATGCAACCGGCGCTGCAGAAGCAGCTGTATGACACCCTTAATATGATGGAGATCTCTCAGCCAGCAGCACAATGAATACACCCATCAATCAAACACACACCGTCGTGATTCATTTAATGACATTGTGAGATACAGAAAACGACTTTTATTCTCGCATTAATGACGTTTTCATCAAAATCACATTCTTTTAGAATAAAAGAAATCCCAATGGAAACAGTCCCTGTGTTTTAATCGTAATATAAATACTCTGTGGTGATGAATCCCTCGTGTAAAACCGTATGCTAGCTATTCAGAATAATAGTTAGGCGTTAGATTCACTTTTTAAAAATGTCTAATTTCTACCCAATGGACTGATATCTTACCGTGAAAAAAAAGAAATGTAATAAGAAATCCCTTTTTATGCACGGTTTCACTTTTTTTCTTTGAAAAGGCAGTAAATGAAATGTATGGAGCTGGAGTGATACACATGGATATTATTTTACAGTAAAAATGATAGTACCTATTTCCATTCTACTGGAAACCTACAAACAGTCATTTGTTTAGGGTTCAGAACATTGGAAGTGCAAAACAGAAAAACGAAAGAAAATGTGTTTTTGGCACAACATTAATGGGGCTACTGGTCTGCATGAGACATAACATGCCTCTTGAATAATAATAATAAATTTTAAATAAAATATAATACAAAATTTAATTAAATAGCAATGAAAACAACTAACATTTAAACAGATTTAAGAAAACCATTTCAGGTTTACCCTGCAACTTTTCTTTTCGTGATGGTTTTTTTTTTTTTTTTTTGCTTTCGTTTTGTTTTAGTGTGAGTACATATAAAATTGACTGACAAACATACACCAACAGAACTTGCATTCGCTCTCTCTCTCTCTCTCTCTCTCGCACGCACACAAACATGCTAATATTTGCTAAGACGTGACACTCCGTCACACTCCCCTAGGACTACAGCCTAGTAAAAATACAGTAAATATATTTCTATATATTTCGATGAAATTGCAAACATACGCATACATGTGTGCTTGTACTTCAGTTCATATGCACAAGTACAAGTGTTACGTGGTATATTCTCTCTAAATATAAGCTCTGCTATGAGAATGCTTCGAGATCTCATAGTACACAGTGGTCTGTCTAGCCCTGGAGTGCAATCTGAGAAGTTTTACGGTTTAAATACCAGGCTTTCACCTCATGCCATTGTCATACGCTCAGTAGATCTCCAAAGGCACTTCCATTTGGCCCGTAGGAACCGCTTAGCTGCTGTCTGTCTCGGGCTCCATAGATAAGCACTACGATTCAAAGCAACGTTCACTGACATCTACACAACAAACTTGGCCACAAACGACTCTTAAACCACGAGACGAGGATTCAGTCCTTGAGCTGATATGTCAGACGTAGGAGGGTGTAACGCATACCGTTTTGGAGCAGGGCTGCTTGTATGGAGGCCTTCACATTCAGGCAGACGTTAAACAATTCACCGACTGACTGCTCTGTAAACGAATGTCTTAAATGCAGCATTGCTCACTTTACATGTCTGTCATGAAACCAAATGAAACGAACAAATACTTCAGTGCTATCGTCCGGCATTTGCATACACACACACACACACACACACACACACACACAACCTGTAGACACTCATACACACATATACAATTAAAAGTTACAATTAATAACGTCATAAAAACGAATAGACAAAAAAAAAGAATCACCATCTTAACGTGACGCTCATAACGTTAGTGTACCTTTGCGTGTGTTGTGTATAAAGTCTAGTGTTTGTAAGTCTCTGAGCTCTACAGAGCCCATCGGCGTCCCAGAACTTTGCTCTTTCCTGATCCACGATAGTCACGATCTGAGTGCAAATGTAAGGGAAGGTGCCTCCTTGAACGATACCTGTAAGGAAACATCAAACAACAGCGAGTCATGCTTTCATAATCGAAAGTTGAAAAGACCGCAATTATTGTGAAACAGAAACCTTTTGTAACATTATAAACGCCTTTAATGTTGAATAAAAGTTTGAATTTCTTTCTTTAAATCTTACTGTTCCCATATGGCAATTTATACACAGAGATTTATTTTCCCTTCTTAAAATTAAAATAAACACAATAAATGTACTTTAATTGTAATTTACTATATTAAATGAGTAATATGATCATATTTGGTTAAAATAAATAAATACATCTGCTTCACAACATGGTGTCATATTTTGAAACTGATTTGTACCGAGGCAGATAAGAATAGCAAACCTGTGAAAAATTTGCTATACTCCTGCTCTATCTTCTGTGCGGTTTCAAACTGCTCCTTGGAATGTTTCTGAGAGACTTTATCCCGTAGATAAACTGGATCCTTCTGCTCTCTACACAGGCAAACAGAGGCAGTCATTCATAATGACATTACAAGATTAAACATGCACAATGACATTGTTCTTTTGAGACAAACGTGGTTCAAGCAGCAACATTTTGGAGGGGCGCATAATAATAAAACGCTTGTAAAATAAAGACATCAGCTGTTAAATACTAAAACTGAGTAAAAGTGTGCAGCTCCCTTGAGATATATATTCCTGCAGGGCAAAACAACTGAACATCTATGTAAACACCCGGCTGTGACAGGTGTTGTCTGTGTAAAGTAAAGTAAAACAAAATAAAATATTCACTAGATTTCCTATATTGCCTTTTTTAACTTCATTCCCAATCATTCTTATACTACATATAAAATAAAACACAAAAGTAAAAAACATATAGATACCTAATAAAGAAAGTCTATGTAAACACCCTCCTGTGAAAGGCGCTGTCTGTGTGAGTGTGTAGTTAAAAAATTATGCATATATGTAAATAATATTGCATTTTTTACAAGATTTCCTATATTACATTTATTTAATGTAACGATTAACTAAAAATTATATAAAACTAAAAAAATAAAATAAAAAAAGTGAAATAAGACCGAAGAAAAAAAAACAATTTGCACTAATATAACAACCCTCTCTCTCTCTCGCTCTCTCTCTCTATAATATATACCACACAGGTGCATCTCATTAAATTAGAATGTCGTGGAAAAATTCATTTATTTCAGTAATTCAACTAAAATTGTGAAACTCATGTATTAAATAAATTCAATGCACACAGACTGAAGTAGTTTAGGTGTTTGGTTCTTTTAATTGTGATGATTTTGGCTCACATTTAATAAAACCCCACCAATTCACTATCCCAAGACAAATTAGAATTTGGTGACATGCCAATTAGCTAATCAACTCAAAACACCTGCAAAAAGGTTTCCTGAGCCTTCAAAATGGTCTCTCAGTTTGGTTAACTAGGCTACACAATCATGGGGAAGACTGCTGATCTAACAGTTTGTCCAGAAGACAATCATTGACACCTTTCACGAGGAGGGTAAGCCACAAACATTCTTTTGCCAAAGAAGCTGGCTGTTCACAGGGTGTTGTATCCAAGCATGTTAACAGAAAGTTAGTGGAAGGAAAAAGTGTGGAAGAAAAATATGCACAACCGACTGAGAGAACCGCAGCCTTATGAGGGTTGTCAAGCGAAATCGATTCAAGAATTTGATTGAACTTCACAAGGAATGAACTGAGGATGGGGTCAAGGTATCAAGAGCCACCACACACAAACGTGCCAAGGAATTTGGCTACAGTTATGGTATTCCTCTTGTTAAGTCACTCCTGAAACACAGACAACGTCAGAAGCGTCTTACCTGGGATAAGGAGAAGAAGAACTGGACTTTTGCCCAATGGTCCAAAGTCCTCTTTTCAGATGAAAGTTTTGTATGGTGGTATTTCATTTGGAAACCAAGTTCCTAGAGTCTGGAGGAAGGGTGGAGAGCTCATAGCCCAAGTTGCTTGAAGTCCAGTGTTCAGTTTCCACAGTCTGTGATGATTTTTGGGATCAGAGACCAAACATGCAGATGAGCTGAAGGCCACTGTCAGAGAAACCTGGGTTTCCATACCACCTCAGCAGTGCCACAACTGATCACCTCCATGCCATGCCGAATTGAAGCAGTAATTAAAGCAAAGGATCCCCTACCAAGTATTGAGTACATGTACCATAAATGAACATACTTTCCAGAAGGCCAACATTCACTAAAAATGTTTTTTTTATTGATCTTATGAAGTATTCTAATTAGTTGAGATATTTACTTGGTTGTGTTTTTGTTAAATGTAGCCAAATTCATCACCATTAAAAGAACCAAAGACTTAAATTACTTCAGTCTGTGCGCACTGAATTTATTTAATACACGAGTTTCACAATTTGAGTTGAATTACTGAAATAAATTAACTTTTCCACGACATCCTAATTTATTGAGATGCACCTGTATATATGTTTTTTTTTTAATACATGGAACATGTCTCTCAGAGACTTCAGACTTCATTTTATTAAAATCATGGTAATATTTAATTGTTGCTTTATTTTATACTGGTGCAGAATCCTGGTGAACATATCATGAATATTTGAATATGAAGATACCAACCAGCCCTGGTGTATGTGTATGTGAGTATTCATAGAAAGCCTTTCTGAGTTTCAAGAAACGCAACAGCCTATTAAGTCATTGTACATGACATAATGTCATGATCCTGAGTGCTAATGAGAGCAGTACTGATTAACTCGGGTTGCCTTTATATAAAATAGGTGCTAGTCAGCAGGTCAAAGATGACCTGCATTAATCCCCATAGTCATCGAGTGCAGGCTTGATTTGCTAATACTTCTGGGAAATCACCAACTTAAAAACCTCTGTTGGGATGACTCCACACGGAAGCGCTGAAGAGACCTAAAGGCATGGTTATGCAGTGCTATCAGGAGAATAAAGCTCGGATTTATTGTCCTTTTAAGTCTCACACCCCTAGAGAGCTATCAGTACAGTATGCTGTGAACCCGTGATATACATATTAACGGTCTACAGTCGGCTTTAATTTTCCTCATCTGATAAACTGGGCAGGGAATCTCGCAAAGCGCCTTCAGCGGACAACCTTGAGTGAGAGCGAAGGAGAGAGACACAGACAGAAAGACTGAAGCGGCTGCCTACGCTGTCATATATCTTGTCCTATATCTGTGGGACGTTATGGTTAAAGTGAGCCAAGATTTTCATCTATTTAACAGCAGTTCTTCCAAGTCAAATGCAGCCTACATAGTAAAACTGCTTTCCATTTCCCCAATGTCTCCAGGGCCCTGAGGGAGCGCACAGGAACTTCTTGGCGAACAAATGTGCCAGGAGGGCCTTAAAGAAAGTGTGTGTGTGTGTGTGTGTGTGTTTGGACGGGCCCCACAAGGACACCCAAGAGCTCAGCTGGCTCTCTAAGTCGCTGAAATATTCGAGAAGTATGTGTGAAGAGGGATGTGGACACTTACTTTATCTGCTTTGCGTTTTTGTAGCGAATGAAAATGACGATCGGGTAAATGTGAACGCTGTGAAGCCGTTCGATAGCGTGAGGTGCAATGTCAAGCAAACAGTGACAGTCCTACGAGAGAAAACGACACAGCACAGAACAGGTCTGAGTCATGTTACACATATACAGCATGAGCGACTGCAAACAGAGAAACAAGAGCTCACTGACAGCACATCAACAAACATGAACCTCAGTCTTGATAGTCATCTAATTAAAAGATTTATCAGATTTTAGCTTATTATTAAGGGCTATATTGTCTCAATTTAAAATCATAAAAAATTTGACTAAGATGCGATCAGCAGAGGTGTGGAAAAACCTTGTCTGTGATCTCCTTGATGGAGGCAACAGTAGTCACATCAAAATGGCCACTCCTCCGTTTGTAGTCAATGAAGAGAAAGTCTTTCACCCCGCGCTCGATGGCCTGCTGGGAAGCCTTCATCACCTCTGGATAAGCAGAACAAACAAAGCTCAGCACACTCATATTCAGCAGCATCATTAGGCTGAACCAGCAAAAACTAATATGCAATTTAACAGTCCTTTATGAATTTCAATACTAACAAATTCAAATAAAACGACAGCTTGTACACCAAGTTCATTTCAATTAAGTGAACAAAGTTTTTTTCAAACAACCATTCAATAAATAAATAAAAAAGTTACAAATGTTTGTAAAAAAAAAAGTGAGTGTGTGATAAGGCTTAATCATTAAGAACAACTCAATAAAAAAAAAAAAAAAAAAAAAAAAAAGGAAAATTCCCCTTAAGCAAATTTTTTATATTTAATATTTTTTATAGTAATATGGGTAACCAACCTGAGTGGGTACTGAACTGGTTTATATTTTATATAACTTATATATTATTATAGTATTTTTTTTTATATATTTTGGATTTTTTACTTTTATCTTTTCAGTTTTCATTTTACTTTTAGGTTTAAAAAAAGTTTATTTTTATTTCAGTTTTAGTCATTTTAATACTTTAATTTAAGTGAAAATTAAAGTATTAAAAGGAGTCTCCGGTCCGGCAGGGATTGTAGGTGGGGGGAGTGAATGTACAGCGCGCTCTCTCCTACCTTCAATACAACGACTGAGGTACCCTTGAGCAAGGCACTGAACCCCCAACTGCATAAATGGCTGCCCACGTCTTGTCCGGTGGTGTTCACGGTGTGTGCGTTCACTGCTGTGTGTGTGCACTTAGGATGGGTTCAAATGCAGAGCACTAATTCCTAGTATGGTTTAAAAAACCCCAATTTAAAAAAACTTTTGGCCACATGTCACTTCAAGTAACCTCTCAATTGAGTACAGGCACTGGTATGACAGTATTTGATAATGCTGTTGTCTATAATTGACTGTGCTGTGTCTATTATGGAGAAAACTGCTAAATTTGCTCACAGTTAATGTATAGACTATCTTTGTAGTTGTAGTAAACAGCAACAATCAATTAGCCAACTAAAATGCCTAAATTATCTTCAATTATTTGCTTTAATTCTCTGGAAAATGTGTTATATTGACATCTGTATTTTGAGAGTAGTGTCAGTCAGATATTATTAGAACTCACAACCAGTACTGATAAATCTCAATGCCATAAAGCATAAACAGTTAACCGTACACTAGGATTACAAAAATCATTTCAACAGAGATCACACTGCAGGTAAACACTAGTGGACATTTACCGAGCACACATCTGCTGAATTTCTCGGGGGATTCCTTGACCAGCATGTCTTTAACAGGATCCACCAGCGAGCCGAGGATCAGCACCGGTCTGGGAGACGTGCAGTCAATCTTCTGCACTCTCTGATAGGCCAGACTCACAAAATCTGACCACACCCCAAAAAAACAAAACAGGGTCAACATCAATCTTATCAAAATGCTAATTCCACCAGCACTGCATTATGAGATACTGGAGGGTCTCACCATCTAAGAATGGAATCGAGTCTGTGCTGATTGCGTCCAAGGCTACAGCATCTTTCCCGTCTTTGGAGCTGCTACGTTTGTGCTTCTGTTTCCTGCGGAAGAAGGATCGGCGTGCGGCAGCGGAGAGGGTCTTACTGGAGCCCGCCTCGTCCTTCAGTTCAGTCATACTGTGTCTGCGGTAGAACTCCTGATCCATCCTACAGCAGAACATGAGTCCAGGTCACACAACTGCAGTCGTCTGTATAGTATGTTTCATACTGTTACCTCCTATTATTCAGTTCATTTAAAAACCAGTCATAACCACTGATCTATAATGACTATTACAGATCAGTGGTCATAACCTATGTATACACACATTTTTGTGTCTGAGGTAAGCTTATGCATTATTCCGAACACATGAATTCAAGTTAATTCTAACTAGTGGTTGAATTAAATCAGAAAATATAAATCTAGTATGTAGCTAAAAGGCTACAGTTATACATTTATACCACAGATTGTGTGTACTCAAGATTGCTGAAATTAAACACTAACTTTAAACATTACAACATATTCACACAATACTCATGTAAAATAATAAAATATAAAATTCTATAATAATACAATTTAAAAATGTAATCAGCCAAGTGGGAATGGTTTGCATCTGATGCAATAAAAAAAAAAAGTGGTCAAATATCAGCCAATATTTATACACTACACATTCAAAAGTTTTGGGGCAGTAAATTTAAGTTATTTTTTATTAAAAAAGGGAGTTTCTTATGTCCACCATTCTATTTTTAAATACAGTAAAAATACAAATTTTGTAAAATATAATTATAATTTACACTGCTTTCTATTTTAACAGAGTTAATTTATTCCTGTGATGCAAAGCTGAATTTTCTGTATTATTACACCAGTCTTCAAAGTCACATGTTCCTTCAGAAATCATGCTAATAAGCCGTTTTTTAAACATTTCTTATTATTATTAGTTGAAAATAGTTGTGCTGTGTAGTAAAGCATGGAAAGTGTGGAATTGTTTTTCCCCCCAGGATTTTTCGAAGTTTGAAAAACAGCATTATTGAAACAGAATCTTTTGTAACAATGTCTGTAGCGTCTGAACCAATCAGACACACAATTTTTTTAGTTATATTTAACAAATCAATTTTCTAGATAACAACGTCACAGCGCCCCTCACCCAATTAACATACTGTGTGGCAGTTGTCTGTGAACAGGGCCCAGACCCTGGTTACCATGTCCCCCCTGACACCATATACATTACGACCTAATGGAATGCAAGCAGGGAAAAATCACTGCATGGTCCATCGCATAGGCACAAGGCACATTAATTGACTCTTTTCTAATTTATTCATAGGAAAACCTTTCTTTGAATGAACAGGTCATCCTTCAGGTCCTGGTGTATGTGGGCTTGAATGTTTAGACTAATTTATGCATGCCTTATGATGACCCTCCTGTAATCTTGCCTCATAGGTAATCCTTCAGTTTAGTATCTATGAATTCGCCTTCTGATGATCGAAACAAGCGTGTATATTATATGTTGGTACATAGGCAATATATTAGTGTCCTGAGAATCTTTAGTAATTTCGATTCAATTCCATATGCAAATTACCATGCTTCCACACAAAGAATCATAAAACTCCCCAGTATTTCCAAAATCCCACTTGGAATTTCAGCCTTTCTCACTGGACAAGCCATCTTGAGAGGCGTGAATCTTCTCAAGACCTTAAAGGCCTCACATCAGTGACCCCCCGGAGTCGGTGGTTTGGTTGAATTCTGAGAAGATGTGAGCTACAATGCTCCAGGACACCCTAAGTTTTGTGCCAGGCCTCGGGCCTTGATTTTCCATTCACCGAGATTCTCTGACTCATACTGGTTCTTTTTCATCAACCAACTTTAGCAAAGATCAACTTGAGTCTTCAGATTGCATCAAGCCTCTCTTTTAGACAGACGAGACGTGCAAGTATTCAACTTAGTCTTATTAATTGATACATTAAGTAACATTTGCACCTTTTTACAAAGGTGTTTGAACTAAGAATCTGACGTTTCCCTCTGGTGTAGATCTGCTGAATATGCAAATTGTTCCATAACTTCATATTCTTATTTTTCTTCTCTTTACTGCGTTAAGCTTTTACCCTTGTCCGATACACCTGTATGTGTGTGTGTGTGTGTGTGTATTTTGGCCAGTTATAAGTGTTTATGTAGTATGTTAGACTAGTTTAAGTGTTTATGTAGTTCATAAAGTCTTTGTTTGTATCACACTTGACGTTGTTCATTGTTTGCTCATAACTGGAGTCACTTAATCATGCAGATTTATGCTACAAGCTCTGTGTAGAGTTGTATAGTAAGAAAGTTATTTCCCTTAACCAGGAAATTAACGTTCTTAGAATTGACAGACAGTTGACCCTGAGAGGTCAGCTAAATACAGTATCTACAGCGGATCTTAATATTTATAATTAATTATAACTAGTTATGATTAATTATTCATATTTCCCCATGAGGTGATTCGCTACAATGTCTTTACTGTCAAAAAAAGAATACACATATAAATGTAAATAAAAGCATTAATAATATGATGCTTTCTAAAGATAGTGTCTTCAGAGGGTGTGACTCACATATATTTGCTAGGGATCTGCCCTCTTTGAATTTTTTGTGCATTTTCGTCAAGTTGCCAGGCCATCCAGGTGCCGAAGTTGCCATTTGGTAGTGTGTCATCCACATAGAGGATGTCGTCTTTCTTAAAAGAGAGGTCGAGCTCAGTCTCAGCCACTCGGTCATAAAGTGCTCTGGAAGAGAAAGAGGACATGAATAATTCAACAAGTGACAGCATTATACACGGGGAAAGGCTGCGGCGTCTGCAAGAACGAGGTAATACGAGACAAATGAAAAGAGTGCAGAAGACAACGAAAAATAAAGGAAGGAAAAAACGAATGAAAAATTCAGGAAGAGGCCGGGACAGAGTCGATCCCTCATTCCTGGGAGTAGCACGAGGCGGCTTTTAGCGGCCACCCATAACTCCTCATCCCTGGTCATTCATGACATGCGGATAGACGGAGATTATTTACAGCCTGTGACATCATGGGAGAGCAGGCATAAAAAGCGCCTGCAACAGCTGCGGGCCACAGAATTTCATTTGCAAAGACAAACATGGCTATTTCTGAACAGCCCTCTTCCATTATTCTTTTTCCACCGCGCAGACACAATGCATCTCTGTCTCCAACCGTCTAATTACCACAGCTACTATTATAGAACACAAATTATGGAGATTTGGTGATACGATCTTCACCGCCAGATACAATATCTCACCCTCCATCTTAAACATAATTAAAGAGATTAAAAGATTCCCATTGCAGCAGTTTTCTCACATATCTATATTTAGAGCAGCGCACACAAGGCCCAAACACTGGCATTTGGTTCTATGGAAGCGGAAAGTGGCCATGAATGGTGATGTATGTTGATGCAGACGAGATCATGCTGTACCTGATATAGAATCCATCTCCAGGAGTGTCCTTCACCTGGTTGAACTCATCCAGACGATGCTGGACTCTGAACGTCACTGTTTCTGCAGGCTTCAGCATTTCCAGATACGCCTCCTCAACAGTCTTATTCTTCATACTAACTGTGCCATACTGGATGAACAAAGAATGACAGAAAGGGTGCAATCATCAGACTTGCACTCCTGCAAACTATTCTTACTGAAAGATTACTACTTGTCCATTTTAAACAAAGACTACAAGAGTTATCGGAAGCTTAAGCGATGGAAACATTGAAATCGACCGTGATGTAGTTTATTTATAGCCTAACTTTGCTTACTTTTGGTGACTGTATTTGGACTTTAAAGGGTTAGTTCACCCAAAAATGAAAATTAGGCTGTGTTTCACTCACCCCCGAGGCATCCTAGGTGTATATGACTTTCTTCTTTGAGACGAATCCAGTTGGAGTTATTTTAAAAATTGTCCTGGCTATTCCAAGCTCTATCATTGCTGTCAGTCATCGGGTATTGCAGTGCTTCAGTCCAAAATAAATTAAATAAAAAGCGCCCATCCATAAAAAAAAGTGTTTCACATGGCTCCGGGGTGAACAAAGGCCTTCTGTAGCGAATCGATGCTTTTTTGTAAGAAAAATAACCATGTTTAAAACTTAATAATCAATTTAATCTAGCTTGTGCTTACTGTTGTAAATGGAAGCAGTTCCAGGCGGATGACGTATGAGGTCGGCTTTGCGCATGCGCCGCTCAGAAGTGACAAATGCGGAAGCGCAGGCAAGAGATCAAAGCAAAACAACGGTCACATATTAGAAGTACAAAACGAGGATTTGAAAAGAAAAAAAAAAAAAAATGTCCAGAGGATTTCGAAATAGCCCCCCAAAAGAGAGACTGGTTTCCTTTTGCTAAAGTAAAGGAAACTTTGCGTCCTTGCTCCTGTTAACATACGTTGGTTTTCACGAGACTCACTGGCGCATGTGCAGCGCTGAACTCATACGTCATTCCCCCGAAACTGCTTCCATTTTACAACTGTTGGCGCAAGCTAGATTAAAGTGATTATTACGTTTGGAATATGGATATTTTTCTTACAAAAACACATTGATTCGCTACAGGAGACCTTTATTCACCCCCCGAAGCCATGTGAGACACTTTTTTTATGGATGGGCGCTTTTTTTTACTTCTTTTGGACTGAAGCACTGCAAACACCCGCTGACTGACAGCAATGATAAGCTTGGAATAGCCAGGACATTTTTTAATATAACTCCAACTGGATTTGTCTGAAAGAAAAAAGTCATATACACCTAGGATGCCTCGGGGGTAAGTAAAACACATCCTAATTTTCATTTTTGGGTGATCTAACCCTTTAAATTCATAAAGGTTTTGTTCATTTGTGAAGATCATCTCGATTAACAAAATGTGCAGGAATCATAACTTTTGTTGGTCACAGAGCTCACTTTCTGCAATAATCCAAAAGCCAATTGAAGGAAATTCCAATTGGCTTTTTGTCAAAGAAACCAGGGTGAAATGTGTCATCAATGCAGCACTATACAGAGTAGAAAACCAAAACATAATATTCAGCTTAAGTTAAAAGTCTAACTGCACCAGTGCCAATGTTAAGATGCTTCCGGAAACCTGTTTGTCTGGATTGTAACAGTCAGGGCTGTCCATGATAGTGTATTTGTCATTTCAGGTCAGTGCAAGGCATATAACACTAAAAAAAGGAAGTACAATCATTCTTTTGTGTCTTACAAAGAACTGTAGTCTCACCATTTCTGTTCATAGTAGTTCCCTAAAAGTACAACACAGAAAGAGCAGTAGCTCCATTTACCTCAAGTATCATGTCCCCAGGCACAAGACCATCCACTCCTCTG
Source organism: Sinocyclocheilus anophthalmus (assembly GCA_018155175.1). Taxonomy (NCBI): domain Eukaryota; kingdom Metazoa; phylum Chordata; class Actinopteri; order Cypriniformes; family Cyprinidae; genus Sinocyclocheilus; species Sinocyclocheilus anophthalmus. Next base: position 153,777 of record JADLZN010011643.1, on the reverse strand, counting down.
GCAGGACTGTCCTCTTCCAGCCTCTCCACAAATATCCCCTGCAGGTTTCCTCCACACAGCTGAATGCCCAGCTCTCCCTGAGTCTTCCTCACCGTTACCAAGCGAGGCTCTGGAACTTTCTTGGAACTCTCAGAAGACATCCTGACATTCAAGAGCAGAAACAGGCTGGTCACCCAAAGTCATGGATTTTGTGTTGTGTGACCCAGGCTTTTCCAAAAAGTAAGCTGCATATTTATGCTTTCTTTGAGAAGAGCTACAAAATGTATGGCCAAACTGTAAAGCATTGCACATATCCTTCCAAAAGAAGGCATTCCAAAGAATGTTTGGCAACAAGCTCAGTGTAAAAATGGTGAGAAGGTGGAATAAGCGTGATGTAGATTATATATATTCTAAATAAAAAACACATGTGCCAGACTTCTCCAATCATTTATTTATCACAATTGACTGGAAACGCATTCATATTTTGAGTGTGATCTCAAAAATCTAATCAACAACCAGTGGATAAAATCAAGTGCCCACCATATATTTTCATTCTTCCTCGAAAATCTGTTTCATTTAGATTTTCATCACAATATGGAAGAAAAGATTTGTCGCCGTTTCCTAAAATAGTGCATGTTGCACAGAGTTGCTGTCATTGTAGAGCGTTTTAAATCTGTCATTTATGTGATTATATTCAGTCAGAATGCAGTCTTCTAGACAGTAGACAGTAAGGCAGATCACTGTATGTAATTGTGCAGTACCTGATGAAGCTGTTGGGACTAGTGGTGGGTGTCGTCTGTTTGGAGGACGGGGTGAGCGTGCCTTCATCCTGTTCACTTATGGTGGAGTGGTTATCTGGGGTAGCGGCTCCGCTGCCCTGCGGGGTGGACTGAGAGCTCACTGGCTCCAAGCGGGAACTATGGAACAACATGGTCAAGAATAAACCACCCTCACTTTGAGATCAAATATACATTAACCTGAGCTAAATGAAATGGAAAAAGGGCTGTACCTGGAGCGAGAGTGGTTGCCGAGCTGATACATGTGTGGGTTGTACTGGGCCATGATCGTGATGGTGTCACACTGCTGGCCAATGATGAGCCGCGCTTGCTGCTCGGTGGCATTGCGCAGGTTTATCCCATTGTACTGAGGGAAAGAAACAAAAATCAATTTGAGTTGCATGATACATTTTTGTAGTTGGCATGGCATGCAGCATTACTGATCGCAAAAGATATATATATTTGCTGTTCAGCTAAATTAAAAAAAATAATATTAAATATAAAGTAAAACTGCATAAACAAAATAGAAAATAAAATAAAGCTGCATCAAATAAAATTGCATAAAAAATAAAATAAAATAAAATTCAAGTAAAATGCATATGTCCTGGGGTGTGATAGTCATCGATATGAAGTGTGAAATATAGAAACAATGTAGACAGAAACACTATTTAAATATATTGCACTCTTTAAGTGGGCTGTATTTTAAAAAAAAATACTGCTCATGAATTTAAATTTGCCCTAAAAACAAAAGTAAATAATAAAAAAAAGTTAGTCATTGGCAAACCTTTTTTCATCCTTTTCTCTCAAATCCCATTTGTGTTATTGATGTGCTAAAGCTAACCTCCAGTAGCTGGTCTCCATACTCCAGCCCAGCCTGGTGTGCGATGCTACCCCCGGTCACCTTGGAGACAAAGATCCCTCCATTCTCTCCACTCACGATGGAGATGCCGAGAGGCTCCACCCCTTTGTGCACGATGACATTCCGCGGCTCCTCCAAGTACGGCCTGCCAGAACGATAAATGCGGGTGAGTTTCAAGATCAGAGATAATCAACAGCCGAGACAGAAGTTGTTCTACAGGGCTTTAACCAGGGTAGATGCTGAATTACTGCGATAGAGGAGAACCATGCAGGTGGGTGTACAGCAAGAGACATTTACTGAACTGGCAGTTTGGAGGACTAACTGCCACACAGGCACACAAACAGGGTAGAAAGCGGAGGGAGTGTGCATACAGGAGGACTTCAATAAAAGAACCCAGAAGGTTATACATTTAATCTCCTAACCTAAATACGCATACCACCCAAACAAGTAAAATCTGGCTTTAATGTAACAGCTCCATGTCCAGACAAAACATCAACACTTCACTGACAAGTACACCACATTTCAAAACAGACCTCTATATTCCTGAGTAAAGAAATTATTAAAGCTGCTGTAAGCGATGATAACCTCCTGGCTATCATCTACAAGTCAGAAACAGGTTAGATTTCTCAAGACACTTATTTCAGAGATACCTGATATTTTACACATGGCAAAAATTCCTTATAGCAGCTTTAAACTCCCTTTAGCATTTGTAATTGACTGATTGAGGAAACTCTGGATCTTTTCAGGATGAGAGCAGCCAAACTGACATGCAAATCATAAATGTCTCACTTAAGCACTGAAGTACACATTTACTCCAAAAACAGCTAAACCTGCTCTGTACAGATTTAACATTCATGAGGAATCTCTTGCTGAGCAGGTTAATCAAAAACGTAAATTAGAAGCAGCGGGAAATATTACCCAATAACACCAATTAAACTCCACTTGAAGGAAAATGTTGACAGAGATTTATAAACCTGATCCCCTCCATGTAGTTGTATTAAAGGGATAGTTCACACAAAGATGAAAATTCTGTCATATTTACTCACCCTCATGTCATTCAACACGTATGATGTTCGTTCATCCTGAACACAATGAAAGACATTTTTTATGAAATGTGTGAGATTTCTGTCCCTCCATTGAAAGTCCATTCCACCAAAATGTTCAAGCTTCAAAATGTACATAAAGAGATTTTACAAGTAATTTATATGAACAGAACGGTTTAATAAAAAAAATTGTAGAGACATGGTCACTTTTTATAATTAACAGATTCAATTAGGATTTTTCTCCACTTATAGACATTAATCAACACGCATACACTGAGCACATCGAATATGGTAAACAGAAGCTCAACTGCACTTGACATGTGAGAACCAATGAGCTTTATGCTTGCGTGTCAGTTGACACTTTACTCTTTGCATGAGCATTGATTAATGTTTATCTCTTTGGTAAGACTTTAGTTTAGGGACCAATTCTCACTATTAACTAGTTGCTTATTAGCATGCCTATCATTAACATATTGGCTATGTATTAATACTTATAAAGCACATATTCTGCATGACCATATTCTACCTCTTTAATCCTACCCAATACCTAAACTTAACAACTACCTTACTAACTATTAATAAGCAGAATATTAGGAGTTTATTGAGACAAGTCATAGTTAATAGGTTGTTAATAGCGAGAATTGGACCTTAAAATAAAGTGTGACCATCGCTTTATATCTCATGTAAAACAATCATGTCTCTTTAGAACACTTGGAATAAACTTTGATTCACATTGATTACTTTTACCTTTAAAAGTAATCACATGGATTCGTTTTTTTTTCTTCCTCAATGGAGGGATAGAAATTTCTAAGGTTTCATTAAAAATATCCTCACTTGTCTTTGAAAGAATTAAAGAGGTCATATGATGCTATTTAAATTTTTCCTTTCTCTTTGAAGTGTTACAAGCTCTTGGTGCATAAAGAAGATCTGTAAAATTGCAAAGACTAAAGTCTCAAATCCAAAGAGATATTCTTTATAAAAGTTAAGAGTCAGCCACGCCTACCTAAACGGCTCGTTCTAACACGCCCCCACATATCTACGTCACGATGTGGGAAGATTTGCATAACGCCGCCCAAATGTTCACGCAAAGAAAGAAGGCGTAACTTTTATTCTCGCTGTAGTATTGTTGCTGCCGCCATGTCGAGACGCTGTGTGTTTCGTTGCGAAAGAGAAACTACTTTGTTTGGCCTTCCAAAAGAGGACGATATCCGCAATCATCGCTCCGGCCGGACAGGGCATCATCACAATATGGTAAGGGTCGTAACATTTCGCTTGATGTATTCGGCCAATCACAACGCACTGGATAGCTGGCCAATCAGAGCACACCTCGCTTTTCAGACCGATGAGCTTTGTAAAAATCGATGCGTTTCAGAAAGGCGGGGCATAGAGGAGAAACAATAATGTACATTATTTGGAAAATAATGTGTTTTTTTAACCTTAAACCGCATAAACACATTTCATTACATCAAATACACAAAACAATGTTCTTTTTAGCAGCATCATATGTCCCATTTAAAGTCGTGATTTGGATGACTGAAGTGTTCGGTCTTTGATCTGATCCGTTCTAGCCATGTTGAAATTTTGGAGTGACCTAACCATGTAAATAAAACAAAATAACAAGGGCCTCGGAAAACAACACGTTTTCAAGGTCTTTGGTTTGCCTGAACAACTAGTTGACTAATCAGTCAGAGTCATCATGAACTGCCATTCACAACCCATTTTACTTTGGTAAAGCAGCATTTCCATGTGGTAAATATATTTCTTGTAGCCTGGGCTGTATGCTAACACAACACAGAGAAGCAGGAATTTCTACAGCCAACCACTTGGAGCAAACAACTACGTTTGTCAGGCATTCCCTGTGCGTAACTGGCAGGGAACAAACCTCAAGCTTCTGAGAGAGGAGAACCTAGGCCTAGCAGCCAGAGGGATTCTCAGAAAGGATCTGTTATGGTACAGAGATCTGAAAGATTCAGAGGAGCAAAGAAGAGAGGAGAAAAACAGATTGTGAAAGAGAGAGACACACAACGGACTCTGGAGGAAGACAAATATGTAGAGAAGAATTATAATAAATACATAAGAACAACTGGAATGAATGAGTGACCTAGTTTACAAAACTCCACTCAAAGTCGATCTGAATTTTATATGATGGTGCAGATTAAAATAAGTTGAGCGACGGTGACGTTATGAATGACTGATCCTTCAACATACATTACTTTATATTCACGCACAGTCCAATTATTGGAGTCAGATAAAGGGCTTCTGAGCTGTATGTAGGATAAGTGCGAGCGTTGCTTGTCAACCTTTATGAAGTGGCTGGGGGGGGTGTATTTGCGCAGCCAAGGAAGTACCCGAGGCAGCGGGAGTTTACCTGTCTTTTCTCCGCTCTCCCGTGGGTACGGGGCTGACGGAGATCCTGGGCAGGGTGGAGATGGAGCTCTGAGACTGGCTGGAGGCAAACGAGGACGTCTCCAGATTGAAAGGAGACAGAGGTGGCGTGATGAGACTGGGACTGCTGCATTCTGAATGAGACAGGGACCCTGATGAACAACACACAGAAACAACAATCAGCATGGATTCTAGACTGACTATAACACAACAACTTCACAATTTTGACAACAATCCATACAACCCTCTATATTTATGCATTTGCCATCAAGGCCAATTAGACTAAAATGTTTACCGCAAGTAATACAGAGCAAAAATTTACTTAAATATAATAAATAGGAACAAACAGCAACATTTACAGACAGACACAACAGTTTCAAAACGTTGGGGTTGGTAGGATTTTTGAATTAAATTAATACAGTAAAGCCATTTATAATAAGATTTTTATTTTAAATACATGCTGTTCTTTTGAACTTTATATTTTTTCCCAAATCTTGAAAATACAATCACAGTTCCCACAAAAATATAGAGCAACACAACTGTTTTCGACATTGATAACAATATGAAATGTTTCTTAAGCAGCAATTATTAGAATATTAGAATGACTTCTGAAGGATAGTGATAGTGAAAATTCTTCTTCTTTGCATCACAGGAATAAATTACATTTTAAAATGTATTAAAATAAAAGGCAGTTATTTTAAAATGTAATAATGTTTCACAATATTACCGTTTTAACTGTATTTTTGGTCAAATAAGTGCAGCCTTGGTGAGCATAAGAGACTTCTTTCAAAATCATAAATTCTTTTTTTTTTTTTTTTTTAAATCCAGACCCCAAACTTTTGAATGATCATGAAAAGGGCAGGGACATTTCCTGAATGCCAATTTTGCAACTGAAGTTTAAATCAGAAATGCTACTGAAAGACCTTAGTCTTCACACTCTCATACTCGCAAGTCATGAAACAAGAAATAAGTGCAAAATTAGCTAAATGGTACACTTTATAGCTGAATGGCTGAATAGAACATTAAAATCATCACGATTTTCACAATGCCGATATTTGCTCATTTTAATTCACCAACAAAATGATCACTAAAATACCATGAATATACGTACATTATTATTGATCTGTTCTAGTACAAAAGGAAACTTTGGGACAAAGAACAGTTCATTTCCACTACTTTGTATATATTTGACGCTGAAACTAAACGGAGACTTAAATTTTATGTATGAATCACTATTAGTTAGGAAAGAAAACCTATTTGCCGCAGGTTATTTATTCAGGCTTCCAATATTTCAGTGTACACACAAATGTCAGACTTGTTTGTGCAAAGTGTTCTCTACTTGACATGTCTTACTTGATTTAGCTTAGTCTGACATTTTAATTGCCTTTCCTGTACCGTATTGCTGCATCTGGTGGTTATTTAGTTTTATATACTGCAGTATGGAAGACAACACTGGATTACAAATTCCATCTAACTAAACAGATTCAAAAATAAGTAATAACTAAAATAAATAACTTGACTAAAACACATAGACGTGAGTTGACAATGTAGCATCCTACTTGAAATGTTTATTGAAGTATGATGCCTGCAGTCTCTTCTACATATGTAGAAAGGGGTTTTAATTTTCAGGTTTCAGGCCCCACCATAGCACAGAAACTGCACTTGTTAAAATTACAAATGACTTGCTTCTTGCGTCAGACCAAGGCTGCATCTCATTGCTAGTTTTACTTGATCTTAGTGCTGCGTTTGACACTATAGATCATGACATACTCATAGATCGATTACAAAACTATACAGGTACTCAAGGGTAGGTTTTAAGATGGTTTAGATCCTACCTGTCAGTTCGCTACCACTTTGTTTATTTAAATGTGGAGTCATCTCAATTATCACCAGTAAGTATGGAGTGCCACAAGGATCTGTTTTAGGTCCTCTGCTATTTTCAATATACTTGTTTCCCCTTGGTAATATTATTAGAAAACACAGGATTAGTTTCTATTGTTATGCTGATGATACTCAACTACATATCTCAAGACTAGATTAAACTTCTAAATTATCTAAGCTAACGTAGTGTGTTAAAAATGTAAAAGATTGGATGATCAATAATTTTCTCCTATTAAATTAGGACAGAGATATTACTTATTGGAACAAAAAAACAGTACACAGAATCTATGGATTACAATTTTTTCAACTAGACCGATGTACTGTTACTTTGATGCGTCCGAAACTTCCCTAACAAATAGGGTCCAAACTCTGGGTGTTATATTATGAATACTAACCACGTTTTTCTTTTATTGAAAATCATAGTCTTCCCCATGTTCCAAAAACAGCATCTTCCATCTTAGAAACAAGTGCCAAGTTACGAAACATGTTACTACACGATGCAGACAGGCTAGTTCATGGATTCATGCCGCTGTCAGTAAGACGGACTATTTACTCAAACTGCTATGGTGTTCTTCCTGCATCTTCTTCACCCGTAACATATCTACGGGTAGTCCACAATGCATCGGCTAGATGTCCGCCTTACCAGGTCACGAAATATGATATTATTTACCCTGGCCTATCACCGATCTATTTTTTACGCCAGTGTGCTGCTCGCCTGCAGGGCTAACCCTACTATTAGAGTTTTTCCTATCATTTCCAAAATATTATTACTTACTTGCCTATAGGCCCTAATGGGCATTATCCTCTACTACCTCGTCTTCTCTAACCCAAACTTCTAACAAATCCATCACGCGCCCTAAGTTCGCAACTCTGCATCTGGACTTTTTGGTATACCTAGATAGCAAGTCCACTAAAGGAGTTAGAGTGCTTTTTCCGCATTGTGGGCTCCCAAACTCGGAATAGCCTTTCTGATAACGTTCGGTTCTTCGGGTGTTCAGACACACTCTCCTCTTCTGTTTAAATCTAGATTAAAGACATACCTCTTTGGCCAAGCATTCAAATAATGCATCTCATAATTTTGCAGTTATATCTGATCAAATACACATTATTATTCATTAGTTTGGGTGAAACTAATAAATGTTGCTTGGTTGGAACAGCAGATACGCTAATTATGCCTCTATTTGTTTCTCTGTTTCTGTTTTTTTTGTGCGTACTCCTATATCTTACGAACTAACAAGCTATGGTCAGTCCGTTCGGATCCTACACCTGAGAAGAGATGATGCCAACCCCTCAGAGGACCTCAGATGATGCCAAACCTGGAACAACATAAACTACCACACTCCCCCGAACCCACATTTTGCTTATATAGTTTGATTGCATTAAGTCATCAATAATAATATTGAATTGCCATGTTAAGTATGTGGTTCATGCTGTTCCCGTCTGTTTGACAATCCTACCTGTCTTTGATTGATTTTTTATTAACGACAGCTGCCCTTCTGCCATATGTACATTAACTGACAGTCACCACTTATAAACTACCACTAAATATTGTAGAAACTTAATTTGCTGTAAAGTTGCTTTGCAACGATTTGTATCGTGAAAAGCGCTATACAAATAAACTTGAATTGAATAAATTTTCCAATTCAACCATAACCAAGATTATTTCAGATGTGCTGGATTCATGAGAGGAAGCTCACCTCTTTCTGAGCCCAGCATTGAGCGAGGATAGCGCGGCGTGGAGGGAATCTTTATCCTCTCAGTGCGATACTGCAAATTATTTGATGAACCTTCAGGAAACAAAAGGGAGAAGGAGAGGAGAAAAACAAACATTATTTAAACTCAATAGTTACAGCAAGAGGGGAAAAGCTGATATATATGATTAAAGACAGAGACTGACCGAGTCTAGCGCTGGACGGCAGGGAGTTGGTGCCGTGTGAGGCCCGGCTGCTCCGGGACGAGTCAGAATAGTCTGTGGAGCGTTTCTGGCTCAGGTCCAGACTCAGATGCCCTTGACGCTGAGGACTGAGATAGAGAGAAGAAAACATACCAGATCAGCAAACACTCATAATGGGGTGAAGGAGCAATTCTTCTCCTGACAAAGTAAATAATTATCCTGTTTATGACCTACAATGGCTACTTGTACTTAGCACAACATGATGAAAATTTGGTGATATCATTAACTACAATAACTCACAGCATGAATTTGTTCTGCATTAAAGTGATACCTTCCAGGGTCAAAAATGAAGAGGGGCTTGGGGCAAAAATGGCACTAAAATGAACAAAAATGACCCCAAATTCAAAGCGGTCATATGACGCGATTTCAATTTTTCCTTTCTCTTTTGAGTGTTACAAGTTCTTGGTGCATAAAGAAGATCTGTAAAGTTGCAAAGACTAAAGTTTTAATCCAAAGAGATATTCTTTATAAATGTTAAGTCAGCCACACCTACCTAAAATGGCTCGTTCAAACACGCCCCCACATATCTACCTCACTATGTGGGAAGATTTGCATAACGCTACCCAAATGTTCACCCAAAGAAAGAAGGCGTAACTTTTAGTCTCACTGTAGTTTTGTTGACGCTGCAGCCATGTCGTGAAGACGCTGTGTGCTTCATTGTGAAAGCAAAACTACTTTGTTTGGTCTTCCAAAAGAGGACAGAATATCCCTTTTCGTCATGCCTAGATCTAATCTGTGCTGTCGCTGATGGAATACATCAACTTTCCACACCGTTGACGAAGCGGAATCCAGCCCGGGGTCCGTCACATGTGGTTGCCGCTCATTCGTCCGATCTGCCGGGCGCACCCTTCTCGACCCAGCCGCCTCAGCTCACTCTATCCCGGCCCTTAGCGCACGCTAAGCCGGGCTGCTTCCCTGTCCCCCTCACGCTAGGGAGGGCGCGGTGTGTTTCGTTGTGAAAGCGAAACTACTTTGTTTGGTCTTCCAAAAGAAGGACACAAATAGAAATCAGAGGTTAAGTTGTATTTACAAAACTGTTCCAGAACAATTCAACCCAAATATCCAGATGTGTGCAGCGCAATTTAAGAGGACTGGTTACCTGTCCTGGGAGGTAACGTTAGACTACCATGCCGGCAGTTCTGCCTCTGTAAGTACTTTTTTCTTTTAAAGTAAAGGGTTGCCACTGATGATTCAAACGAACGCGATTTTGAGCCTGTGTGGATTGCCCTTGTTTGTAAAATTTTTCTCTGGATCACGAAATGCAGACAGGTTTTTAATTGTTTTAACGCAGGCCGCGATGCCCATGACTGCACGCGTAACAAAGAAAAAGACGTATAGTTCCTTATAATCATTAATTATTCCCCGACTGGGATTCACACAAATGCCTATCTCGTTTTATGGTTTTTAAAATGTTTTTTTCGTCCGTCGCTCGAACTCCGGCGGTACACTCATCACAGTATGTTAAGGGGCTTTTCCGTCACATGCTTGAGGTATTCGGCCAATCACAATGCATTGGATAGCTGGCCAATCACAGCACACCTTGTGTTTTCAGACCGATGAGCTTTGCAAAAATCTACCCGTCAGAAAGGCGGGCATAGAGGAGAAACAATAAGGTACAGTATTTTGAAAATAATCTTGTTTTACACTTTAAAACTCGCATAAAAAACACATTCATTACACGAAACCAAATACACAAAATAATGTTCTTTTTAGCAACATCATATTACCCCTTTCAAGATTAGGGGCAAAAAAGGCCTCTGCACAATTAAATTCACATATAAAGGAGTCACAATTACAGTGAAACGTAAATATTAATGAAAAGTGCTAATTGTAGAAATATGTTTAGATCTGCTCATGCTGCATCAAAGATTTCCTTAGCATTTCTTTTCTACAGTGTTGAGCATTATAATAAATCAAAAAAAGGTTTGTATTGAGCGTATGAATGCAGTGGCCAAACAAAAGCATTTAGATTAGTCACTGGTTTTGTTTTTCAAGCTATTAAAATAACCAATGTAAAGTCTTGAATTTCTAATGCACAAAATGCAATCAACTAACTCATAAACGTTTCTTAAATTTGTCTGTGTTGCATAGAAGAATATGACATGCTATTTCTTTAAAAAATATATTTTTTTGTATTTTATTTACCAATATTGATAATCACTACTACAATACCAAGAGAAATAATCAATAATCATTGTCATATTATTAAATTGTCATAATATTGCAGTCCTACGCTCTAATTAATTCCTGGGTTTTATCATCTATAATTTATACACTTTATATAGGCAATTATATTATGCAATTGTCATGTAAATCCATGATTGAATGAAGTTGCTTAAATTTAAGTTTCTGACATAAGACTGATACATTTAATAAAGTAAAAGATTTAATATTGCCCCTTAGAAATATTGCCATAGAGCTGCCATATTTGATGGAGATACAGTCTTCAGTGGAAGTCCAGTGGATGTGTTATTGTTTGTGTGTGTGTGTGCCCGTGTGTGTGTGCTGATTGTTGTTGTGCTTGTGTGTTTGTTGTGTGTGTGTGCGCCGCCAGCGCTCACCACGTTTATGTGGTTTATGAGGGCACAAATTTGTATAATAGCATGGGTATGACATAGGTATTACAACGAGAAGGTGATTTATGAGGACATTTTCAGTCTCCCCGTAATTCAAAAGGCTTATAAATAATTCAGAATGAAGTTTTTTGAAAATCTAAAAATGCAGAAATTTTCCTGTAAGGGGTAGGTTTAGGGGTAGGGTTGGTGTGTAGGGCAATAGAATATACGGTTTGTACAGTATAAAAACCATTATGCCTATGGAGAGTCCCCATAAACCATAAAAACAAACCTGTGTGTGTGTGTGTGTTGGTTATCTCAGTGGGAACTGTGGTACCTGGGATGTGTGTGCTGCTGATTGATCTGGTTGGCGGCAGTAGGGCAGTTGTTAGTGTGAACTCTGTGACTGCGCACCATGTAAACGGGGTTCTTCATAACGGCCGTTATGGCAGAGCAGGGGGCCAGTCCTCGATGTGCTGAGTCTGAAGTTGAAACACAACCACATAATAACCAATAAAACACACATTCCCCTTCAACTGCCCGCTGCGCTCACATCTTTCATTTTTGCCTCTATTATTGTGGCTACTGCTCTCCTCACACAATCAAGAGATGTTAGCCGAAAGTCAAAACTGTTAGATTTGTCACAAATAGAGCATAGAGTATGGCCTGAAACGTAGAAAAAATTAAGGAGTATTTTTTGGAATATATGGCTAAGTGAAAGGCGCCAACCGTTCAGAAAATGCTGATTGTCCCCCAACTGTCCACCGTAGAGCAATTTTATTTTCTATTAATTTTCTGTGTGGGTTGCAATTTTTAACACCCTGTTGTCAAAATTTGGGAGACGTGGAGTAGTTTTATTTGTGTGCGAATGTTGTTTTTTAAATTTTTTATTTAACATTAAAAAGACAATTTATAAAATAAACTAATGAACAAACAAGCACACACATATATTAATAAATTCAATTCAATCAGGGTTTTCAAACGTAGCACAAATTATGTTGCCACTCAGTTTGGACTTGCTACTTTTGGACCAAATGCTGGTTTGTACTTCATAAATCTATATTTCTCCTAAATTAAAGAAAAAGTATTGTTATTAAATTAGTGTGTGTAACAAGAGTGAAAGCAGTACATCAGTAAAGCTCAACCAGTTTGAATAAAACATTAGCATTTTTGAAATATGAGGAAAATCATGCAGTAACACATACGGAACAGGCCCTCAGTTTTACTTGCAGCCACTTTTTATGATAAATCACATTGGACCATAGTAAAATTAAACATATCTAATATTTCCCATAACAAATGACATGCCAATTTGCTTTATTATTTTTTTAAAAACTACATGGGGCACCAAGTGCACCGTATTGATGTCAAGCTTTGGCTTTTGCTTGTGTTCAGAATCGAGTTCCACCGGTAAAGCCAGCTGCTCTGGGTGACAGATGAGCAGACGGCGGGGAGGCTCGGAAGGCAGCCATCCCGGCAAAAGCTTGAATACTCAAATCAAGTAAAAATAGACCTCATTATCACACAATCCCCATGTGAACTATAGTCACATGACAGAGGCATCAAGCAGAATCCACAGTGGTTTGTCCTGTTTCTACAAAAATCTACAGTCCTGACAATGTGCTTTATGTCTTTACGTGAGAAAATAAAATGCAAATATGTCACTGCATTAAATGGGACCTAACTGACACATTTCAGGGCTCACCAATAAGAATAGCCTTATGCTGCAGGAAAGAGATAAATGCATAAAACTGAGCCCTGCATTTTCATCCTTCCTAAGCAATAGCATGAACATTCAAAGCTGAAAATTATAAATGGGTTTCATTCGGTAAATCAACAAGCTCGTTGAACCATATTCTACATGATTATCATAAATGAGCAATTCAATTATTCAGGACTGAGTTCACCATAAAATTAAGTAAAACATTAATTTTGTAGGCCGCATTGATCGGAATAAAGATGAACTGTGCTCTGCAGAGCAAATGCAGACAGGGAGAGTGTAGGAAGGGTGTTGTTAAAGAGATACATTGAAATATAGGGCTCTGATTAGGGCGGCTGTAACTCACTGGGAGGCAGGGTTCCATTATAGGCTGTAGGCACAAAACCCACGCTGTGTCTGTGAGGTTCTCTGTTCTTACCGGTGAGAGTGCTGACATCTCAGCATCCCTCCCCTCTGGCTCCACAGAGTCACCATCATTTGAATACCCTCTGTCTCAAACCCAACAGCCCAGCATTTATATAATTGCAGCATACAGTTCTATAGAAAGTTAGAATGAATGTTTCTACGCATTCTAGAATATCCTAACAAATACCAAAAAAAAAAGAAAAAAAAAAAAAAACTAGTTGACCTGATGTTTCACTCTCTTCAATATATTCAACACCGTCGTAATGTATTTTCTCTCTGAAATTCTTTCGAACCGTTCATTTTGATGAATGTATCAAGTCAATTTGAAATATTAAACATAGTACAGTAAAAAAAATTAAAATAAAAAAATGTTAAAACTCATCACTTGTCACAATGATTGTTACAAATTGTTAAAAATATCATGATATACCCGGTATTACACTACTGTTTAAAAGCTGCTTTTTTTTTAAAGAAAATTTCATTCAGCAAAGATGCATTAAACAGATCAAAATTGACTTTTACTTTGTTACCAAACATTTCAAATAAATTATGTTCTTTTGAAGTATATAGGAAAAAAAAAAATGTATTAAACCACACCTGTCACTGAAGACTGGAGTAATGGTGCTGATTATTTTAAATTATCATAAGATTTCACAATATTACTGTTTTAGTGGTATTTTTAACAAATCAATGCGCCCCAGTTTTAAATGAATTGAAAATATTGTTTCATATTTTCCACTGAGGTTTAAAATCGGTGATGCTGTTAAATATCTTGGTCTCAGTGATGTACTGCCACAATATTAAAAAAAAAAATGCAATTAATGTTATTGTGAAATTCATAATACATTATTTTGATTTTAAACTGACAGCAATATATGATAATGACTAAAATATGATAATGAATAAATCCAAATAATAATAATATAATAAATTATATATCACTTAAAGGTGACGTATCATGAAATCAGATTTTTCCAGGTTTTAAGTGCTATAATCAGGTCCCTGGTTCAACTACCAACCAAGGAAATGTGAAAAAGATTAACCCAGTAACTTTGTTTTGGGAAGCCTTTTTCTGCAAGCGTCTGAGAAAACGAGCGCGCCTGATTCGCTCCCTTGGTGACGTGGCAAAAATCTCATTATAATATTACCGCCCCATAATCTGTAAGTTTACACCCACGGCGCCGTTATTGTGTTTTCGCAAGTGACAACGGTGTACTAGTTCTAATGCCATGACGAAAGTTTGAAAAAAACATGCTAACTGTTCTGCCTTTGTCTGCACAGACGAGCACAGAACACTATTTAGATCTAAAATAAACATGCAATTTATTTCCCAGCTGTTTACCTTCACAGACGTAACCCGTTTTTGTAACTCGTGTGTTTTTAACGTTAACTTGTGTGTGAATGAGAGCTTACTTTAGTACTCACATGCTGTGACAGCCGCTTTCTGTCCATGTGCTTCGGATACGTGCTCTCAGAAAACCGTATATAAGTTTAACTCTATGTTAAAAACGCATGATTTCAGTGCGATCAACATGATAATCAGAACCATAACAGATGTTTTTAGCAGGTACAAGCTGTAATAGCTCAGCTCTATTCTGGAAAAGGGGGCTGGGAGCAGCTAATTTGCATTTAAAGAGACATGCATGAAAATAGCATGTTTTTTGCTTCCACTCATAATAGGCATTTTTAAAATTATGTAATAAATGATCTGTGGAGTATTTTTGAGCTGAAACTTCACATACATCCACTTCTGGGGACACCAGAGACTTATATTTACATATTGTAAAAAGGGGCATAATATGACACCTTCTTAGATTCACAATATGTATCATATTAAAATATATACTTTAGTAATAAAGTAAATAATATAATATGTACATGAATAATTCTAGATTATATTACAATAATTAGCATATTAATATAATAAAACATTCACGCTACTAAAATAGCGCTACGCTAATCTTCTACATATCATCAGGAGGCATGCGTCAGCATGTTCTCTCCCCCTCTCTCGTTCCTCCTGGTGCAGTGGGAGATCAATCTCAGGCTGCGAGGCTAATTAAAACAGGCAGGATGGCTGGCTGTGACAAATTCACCTGGAAGCTCTGGAGAGGAATGGTCTGAGGAGTCATCCTGCGCCTGAGCGCCGGGGCCGATTTGGGCCTAGGACGCTTCACTTCCGGTTCCTCCGGCCGCATCCGACCGATGTCCTCCTCGCAGGACTTCCTGGAGCTCAAGACCTTGCCCTCGCGCCCCGCCTCGGTGAAGTACAGGTTGCCGTTGCGGTCCTCCTGCTTGGGTTCGTGGACAGACATGGCGGTGATGGTGGACTCCGAGGCGGAGATGCCCTGATGTTTGTGCTTGAACTTGAAGGAGTCGCTACGTGTGGGTGGGGTCGGGGGTGTCGGGGCAGAGTCCGCTTTTAAAGCTTGAGGCAAATGGTAGTCCGTCTTTGACAGTGCATCTGGTCTTTTGTAGGTGTCGGCATCAATGGGCTTTCTTTGCTTGGGCGACCTGTAGATGGAGAGTTGCGCCGGGCTGTCTGTTGTCATGGCGACACCCACCACCATTTTAGGCCAAGTGCCGCCACTGTGTTGCTTCTCCAGGCTGGTTTCCAGTGTAAGACATTCAGGGCCAACTGACTCTGAGCGGGTGTAGCAGACCTCCTGAAAGGCACTGCCGCTGTAGCGGGCCAGTCCCAGCTCTGAGGCGGGTCGGAGAGAGTTAGGGTGCAAGGTGGAGATCGGAAACACCTTCCTCTCAGAATAACCGCTCTCCTCCATGTCAGTTCTGGTCTTTCTTCTCTCGCCGCCCGTGTCCCCGCTGTAAATGTCTGTCTGAGTGGAGCTGTTGTGCTTGAGGTTTCTGCTGTTTCGAGAATGGATATCCGACAGATGGATTCTGCCGTTGGATTTCTCAGCCTCCCTCAGGCTCTCAAAGATGTTCTGCCCCGACGTGCTCTGGGGAAAAAACTGTTAATGGACAGGTTCAGCACAACTGGCATAAATAAAACAGAAACATCAATAAAACAAACATTCAGAGGTACATAAATTACTGTTACGGTGACCCATTTCGCAAAGCCGGTTTCAGTGGCAACCCAGGTAAATTCGAGTTTAGTTCGGGTTCAGGAAGATGGATAGGTTTTTAGTGGTGTTCCTCACCATGGTAACTTATGCTTTTATTCTGAGTTGGAGATCACAAACCAAAACTGGACAATCAGATGTCAGCAAAGTGTCATATCTGATGCAAATGTTAACGCCTGCTCCAAATTAAAACACTTCACAGTGAAAGTATTTTAGTGATGGAATTACAAATATTTTGCTCCTATTTAGAATATTTATTTTATATGAATTATATATTATATCTTTAATGCATTACACATGCAAGCAATTATATTTTGACAACTGATATTCAACTTTTAACTTAAATAGCTTAACTGTTTTTTAAGCACTTTGTGAACATATAAATTATATGTATAATTAAATTAATTTAGTTGATTCACTTGCATCAATAGAGTTAGATATTTTCTTTCAGCTGCCCTCTCAAACTTTAATGGCAGTGACAATGTTTTAATCCTTTCTTGTAAATGCATTTAAATTCCTGATTTTTTAAAATAACAATCTCAATCGGTGAACCCACAGAACCTGAACTAAACCGGGTTAGATTTGTTTAGTTTTGTCAACGCTAAAGGTACTCTAAAACTCAACTAGCCTCAGGCCACAGGTTTCTTAGGGTTAATTTAATCCAATAACAAATAGACTTTTTGCTAAGCTCCACCCCACTTGGTGCTCTTCATGATTACTTGAGATCATTTGGAAATCCACAGCATGTATATAAAGTTACAGAATGTTGTGTTTATGATTTCATAGTAGCTTGTGTAACTATTGAGAATTGTGTAAAACTAATGAGAAATAATACATTACATTATTAAAAAAAAAAAAAAAAACTATTTGAAATTTTTTTTTTTAAAAACCATTCAAACACAATAGTTATGGCTAGTTAGCCTAAGAAAGCATTAATTTACAGATGTTATTAGCAAAGGCCCGGATGATTACTGAAAGCAGTAATGAGAACAACTACAAACTCTTTTCCAATTTTCCAAACTTGACTTTCTCAGTAACATCTCAGAGTTGGTATTCCAACTCAGACACAGCGGTCTCAAATACAACATAGAATAAATGTCACAGAAGCACCTTGGCATGTGGTAATGAGAGCGGCACACACGCTCAGACAGCAGTGAGAGAACCCAACAACCTTAGCAATGAGAGGGAACGAGGCCGCAGAAGAGCCCCCGAAGAATAGAGCGAGCGAGTCCCTGCCGCCCCTCAGCAGAGCCTCACATTCACTCAGTGATTTGTTATCCAGAGCGATCCCATTTATCTAGGGAGAAAGAAATTTAGGTCAGCGCTTCACCAAAGAAAAGTGCCAGAAGACTTTTCAATCCTTCTATTTTCAAACCTAGAAATGACTTCGGAAACTTGAGAACAGAGACACCAAAGAGATGCTTGGTGAATGAAAGGATGGTGCACTTTTAAGATCTCCAGTTCAGATAAATCCTTCTATCTTTTTAAACGTAAAGTAATAGTTCACTCAGAAATATATTCTGTCAAGGTTTACTCATCCTCAAGTTGGTCCAAACCTAAACTGACTGACTTTCTTCTATGAAACACAGACAAACGAAAAGTAATGTTGAGATGGTATGAAAGATTAGTAACCGGCGCCGTCTCATTTAATGAAACTGAAAGGAGACTCAAGCTGTTGAGCATTTTTTTTTTTAAATGGTAGAAAGCACCTAGAAGTCTCATAAAAGTCATATAATAGCTTCATGGGAGGAACAGCCCAAACTATTGAAAATAGATCTCAAAACAAATATGGTGAAATTAGACATCAGGTTTGGCAATGACACACCAGAATCAAATTGTCCAATTTCAATTGCCATTTATGTGATTTTGTAATCCATACAACTTGATAGTTAATTTTATCACTACAACATATGTGTTATGTAAGCTGAAGTACCAACATTACTGAATGAACCAAAAGCAAAAACTGAAATATAAATAAATTAAAGGCGGTATATGATGTTTTTTTATTGCCCTAAAAAGAACATTATTTTGCGTATTTGGTGTAAAGAATGTGTTTATGCGGTTTAAGCGTTAAAATCATCTTAGTTCTCCACTATAATACTGTAACATTATGTTTCTCCTACTATAACCCCAGCCTGTCTGAAACGTCCGCCCCGATCTTATTTAGGAAAGCTCATCGGTCTGAAAAGCGAGGTGTGCTCTGATTGGCCAGCCTATCACAGCTGCGTTGTGAATGAAGCCCCTGATAATACTCAAGCCGTGTGAGCCGGAGAAATGTTACGCTCCCCTACAATGAGCACAAAACCACATAAAACCCATATACAAACGCCATGTACGGCATTTGCTTGCACTGCAGTGCGGGACACGTATATGGATTATAATGCACTATAGCTTGTCTTATTTACGGGTTGCTATCCCCCCTTGCCTCATGCAGTAAACATAAAACCCATGTTCTGCATTTGTGATAGGAGAAATGGACAAACAACAAGCCGCTATACGTCTACAATAGCCAAACTCACATTCGATATCATCAGTGACAAATGTTCGCCTTACATATAAAATAAACGTATCTTACAGGACACTAGCAGAACAGCCCAGCCCTATTGTAGTTATCTCTACCAGGATCAGGCGAATCATCCTCATAAAATTGAGCCCTGCCTCACACTGCACAAGCATCTGAATATTTGGCGCTTGAACTGTTCTGGAACAGTGTTGTAAATACTATTTAACCACTGGTTTGTAGTTGTGTCCTCTTTTGGAAGACAAACAAAGTAGTTTCGCTTCACAACGAAACACACTGCGGCCTAGCGTGAGCTGAGGCCTGACGCTGATTGTGAGCGAAGCAGTCAAGTCGGCTGGCTGATGGTGAGAACGCTTGCGGCCAACCAATATGTGAAGACCAACACCCCAAATCCATCTGGGCCTGGACTCCGCTTCGACTCCCCACGCGATGATCCACAGTGTGAAGTTGTTGTATTTCCTCAGCGACCAGCACGTATCAGCTCTAGGCATGACTAAGCGGATATTGTCCTCTTTTGGAAGTCCAAACAAAGTATTTTCGCTTTCACACCGAAACACACAGCACCTTCACGACATGGCAGAGGCGGCAACAACAATACTACAGCAAAAATAAAAGTTACACCTTCTTTCTTTGCGTGAACATGTCGGCGGTTGTTATGCCTAAATACTGCCCCCAATACCGTGATCGTAGATCATAGCTGGAGAGACGTGTTAGAACGAGCCCATTTAGGTAGGCCCTCTTAACTTTTATAAAGAATTACGCTGTGGACTTGAGCACTTGTGAGTCTTTGCCCACTTACAGGAATATCTCTCTTTATGCCACCAAAGAGCTTGCTAACACTTCAAAGAGAAAGGAAATACATTAGAAAATCGACCCATATATCGACCCTTTAAAACTGTTCAGACATGATTATACTGAAAGCCAAAAATAAAACGCTAATTTAATTAACTACATTGCCAAAAGATAAACTTGAGTCTGATTTCTAACATTAAGTTAATCATCATAAAGGCCCCCTTCAGAAGACTTTTGATACTTATAGGGTGTTTGTGTAAACTTTTTGAAGTTCACAAGTCTTAAGGACCTTGCACACCGAGTCCAAAACTTTTGTCTTTGAATATTTTTAACATCACTTAAAAGAATAGATACGCACCTTATGTTTGATGCTCAATCACGTAGTATAACACGCTAGCATCCGAAAGTTCGTACCATCATTAAAGATTTTTGGATTGAATTTCAATTTTCTCTACTTGTACTCATCCAGCTCATGCCAACGCATTTGAGCATGTGTTTTAAAATCTATAGAGCACAGCTACAAGCTGATGACAAAATACATGAATGGGACCAGCCCTAACAAAGTTGCATCCCCCCGTAGATCTTGCCACACAAAGCACAGCATCCTTGCACACTGAGTTCACCAAGAAATGATTGGTCTTCTTTTTAATATGTGGCTCTAGTATCACTAGCAAAACATCAAACTGAGCCACTGACATCCTGAAGTGTATAAATGTGATTGACACAACGGGAGGTCGTATTTATGTTTTAATGTGCGAAAATTTCAGACAAACGTTTCAGACTCGGTGTGCAAGGTCCCCATTTACTTTCATTATATGGAAAAAGACAACCATTCTTCAACTTCCTTCATTTCTCTTCTTATGCTTGTGTGTTAAGCCATGTGAGTTGAGAAATATATGAGTGCAAGCAAATCATGAAAGAATTTTCATTTCTTTAATGATAAGAACCAGCAGATGTAGCACTATTGATTGAGCCATATGACATGGCCAATATTAGAGGCAAAAGGTTACGGATATCTTCTACCCAGAATCTATCATGCAGTCAAAAGTAACACCTGATCCGCTCTCAGGATTAACATCTGTGTTACTTATCACCTCCATCTAAGGAGAGGAGTGGATTTGATTGGCAGTTCGTCTAATGAGCCTCCATGCATTTCAGATAAGGAGCTGGATTAAAAATCTGCTTCATTTAGGAGGTTGTAATGAGAGTAAGGTCAGACTTTTATAAGAGCAAATTGGATCCTTGACAGCAGCAATCTTCCTTCAATTTGAGGAAGGATCGCATGACTGCTTGATGACTTACGGCAATCAGGCGGTCTCCGATGGTAAGAGATCCCTCTCTAGCAGCTGGGCTGCCCGGTGCGATAGCGGCCACGTATACGCCGCCCTCAAGAGTGATACCAGCGTCTGGGAGGGTGCAGAGCAAAACCAAGGGTCATTAATAAGAAAACAAGGGAAATCAGCCACAGAAACAGTAAAATGAGTTGGAAAAATGCAGAAGTGCTACCTTTGTGTCCGATTAGATTAATGTGGACAGGAGTAACCAGTCTTCCTCCTAAAGATTTCCTCCTGCGAACGACCATATTGATCAGCCCTCCTCCATTAAGTACGGCTTTGATGACCTGCTTCCTGTCTTTGTTAGTCAGGTCCACATCATTTATCTTCAGCAGCCAATCATTCACCCTATTGAGAGAGAGGCACGGCTGGTCAGGACCAAACTATGAGCAGGGAAATGAGCATGAAATCATTCCAGAGGCCATTATCTGAAAAACACTCAATATCTGTATCCACCTCAATCTTCCATCCGCGATACTTCCTTTGTCCACTCGGGTCACAAATATCCCACAATCCCCTGGTAAATATGGATCATTCACACCCTCTGCGATATCAAACCCCATTGCCTTCAAATCCATGTCGTCCTGTAGGAAGATAATGATAGAGAGACTGATGAGACCTCTCCAAATATAGGAAGACAATAAAGACGAGAAAAAAAAAACATAAAGGTCAAATGATGTGAATGAGTATCCTGGAACCATGAAGGTAAATGCAAGAATTTATGACCCAAAAAAGACTATTTAAAACACATCTCCATCACTTTAAAAAAAAAAAAAAAAAATGCTTGATTAATTTGAATAGCTCCAAACCACTACAATATAGAAATAAAAAATGATGCTTTTTCTCAGTAATTTTTCTTGTTTTTCAGTGCAAATGTCTTAAGATTTTTAAATCAATATAAATTTCCTTGAGAAGCCAAATAATATGAAACCAGAAGTCTTGTTTTATGAGAAATTGATGTAAATAAATGAAGTGAGTTTATCATTAAAAAAAATAACAAATATCTGCCAATGGGCTCAGAAAAATCAGTTCAATTCAAAGGGAAACAAATTTTCATACCCCACTGAAAGATATTTGTTCTTGTTTTAAACAAACTCAATTTTAGTCTTGTAGAAAAAGACTTCATATCTTCAATTGGCCAACTATAGTCAAATAGATCTACGAATTTAAATATTTGTATTGGAAAACAAGACAAAAATACAAAGGAAAATATTCACTTTTAACAATGCATGCAAAAATTAAGACTTTCTGCTCTGATTTAAGACCTTTTTAGTCCTTCATTTGTGAAAGAGCAATCTGCAGAAACCAGCCTATAAGCGTAACCGATATGGGTTTAAGTTAGCGTTTATGGTTACGTATAGTACATACTTCGTACGCACATCTTATGCTATTACTTAGGTCAGCACAAAAATATGTACATGCAGAATAGGACTACAAAATAAAGAGATACTAATTAATATGATTTTTGTTATATATTTTAAATACTTTTCCAAGGCTGGAAAACATTAATATAAATATTCCCAGATATTGTCCACACCAGTAAGATCAATATATTATTCTTAGCGGGTTTTTGTATTCTTACCCGATCCTTCTCAAACTCCACCACCTCCGTCTCCCATTCTAATGAGTCTGTGACTATTTATGGCTGCATCATGAGGACGCCGCTGAGCACCATTAAGATGGCAAAAAACGACGCCCTCCTTCTCCAACTGGCTCTCCCCTTTTTTGGTTTTTTTTTTTTTTTTTTCTTTTTTTCTGTTTTTTTACACTTCTCCCTTTATTGGTGGAGAGAGCACAAAACAAAAGACAGACCATTTTTTCTCTCATCTCTCCAAACAGTCATCTAATTCATCTCACGCCCACAAAACAGCAAGAATGTCAAGTGTCAACAGTCTTTGTGAAGAGCATCTCTCTTTGTTTGAAGAGTTGCTGATGCAAGACTGGGAAAACCGCTGTCTTACAAGCTTACTGGATTATACGGGTTGGCATCAGGGCATCGTTTTGCCACAGTTTGTGTAATCTGTAACACCTCTGCTAGATGGAGATGTTATAAAAGCGGCATCAAGGTCAAACCTTAAAATTGGGAAGGAAAAAAAAACAGGATCAAGTAGTTGGGGAATACTGGCAAACTGTCACTAAGATTCATAGACTCAGAGAGAGGAAAGCCTAGAGGGCATCAGTGACATAAAAAAAACTTCAGAAAAGTCTACTTCAAGAGGGTGGGGGTGCTCTGGAGCTTTTGATGGGAACGGACTAACCACTAGGGGGCGTCTAAAGCAGAAATGTAATCAAAAAAGAAAAGGGCCTGGTTACCAATTAGCAGACTAGGACCAAAAATGAATTCCAACAGGGCCACGAATCATTTGTCAAATTAATATAATTGGGCATTATAAGGGATAAATTATCTGCTGCCTGCCATTCACACACACACACACACTCAATTTCTATTTATCTAGCCATCAATTACATTATTTAGTACAATATTTATTAATAATAATTATTTACTAATTATTAATTAATTTATTAACAGGCATTATTAATGTGATATTTAGTTGCATTACGTCAATTTTAATGTATTCACTCTAAAATAATAATAATAATAATATTTAAGAACTATTATTGCATTTACAGTCACCTTTTTTTTTTTTTTTTTCGAATGGTCAATTTATTGACGTAATTACATTAAATATGTTACTGATTACGTAATTCAAAAATTCATTATTATTATTACTACATTCATACTAATTTTAAGTATTATAAAAATATATTACTTGCATTTATAATATATTATCACTTTAAATTAAATCATTATTAATTATAATAAATGATAAATTCTTAAACATTATTACTAGCATTTATAAGATATCATCGATGTGAATTAAATAAATTACAATAAACATGACGATGTACATTTAATGTATTATGCTATGTTTATTACATTATTGCAACATTCATTCATTATTATTATTATTATTAGCAATTCTTTAAAAAATGTAATCTTAAAATTCTCAGCCACATAACATTGACTTTAAAAATACTATAAAGTTATTTTGCCACTTTTGATTGTTCAGACCTTTGTAAGAATAAAACTCAGAAAGGGGGTCAGTTGTAAATGTAATGAAATACCCCATATTATCTGTAAACACCTGACTGAAAGATTGTCAGAGAGAGGCAGGACTAAAAAGGGTTTACTTGAGCTCTTTAAGTTCCCTGGCTGCATCGTTCCGCTGTTTCCTCATGTCGTCAAGGTTACGCAGGGCATCAGCCAGATCGCTGACGGCACGGTCTCTCTCTCTGCGCAGATTATCACACAAAGTCCTGCCAAAACACAACAAGGACACGCTCAAGTATCAGCATCAGCAGTTGCATGTCATCATTTTCCTAGACTGCTTAATTCAGTGGCAAATGCTACCGTATGCTCTCTCGCTCAGCAACAATCTTGTCTCGTTCCTGAAAGGCCCAGTCTCTGCGACACTTGGCCACCTCGGCCTCCTGCACAGCCTCCTTCAGCTCCTGGGACATGGCCTCACACTGCTTCCTCAACACGTCAATCTCCTTATTGGCACGCTCCATGTCCAGCGTGGCCGAGTCTTGTTTCTGTATCAAAAACATTCACGATGAATATGATTGCAGATGATTTCATCACCAAAATATGTTTTAAGGAATAACTTAAGACATCCGTGAAGTCATATTAGTGAAATGAGTTAAATGAACTTCACCAGAAGGCTTTGAGTCTTAAAGATACTGTAGAGCTGTTAGAGACCTCTACTGGATTCTAGCGGCACTGTGGCTTTAAACTGAATAAATCTGCCTTGGGTTATTTTTTTTTTTTCTGGAATAATCCAATGGCCCACAGTTTATGAGATTTTTATGAGCTTTGTGGTTTATAGTGTTTGTTTGTGTATGAAGACTGGTGTGAAAAATCAAGACAGGCAAGGGATAAGAGGTGAGGATACAATGCTTGGAGATCGGACCCAAGATTAATTTCACAAACGGCCCCTTAGCAATTTCTGCCCGAAGAACAGCAGCTGATAAATATCTCTGAGAAAAACTGAACAACAATGGTAAAATACAATATATAAAAATATTACTTTTGAGCCATGGATATGCAGAAGCACACACATTGTCATGAGTCATGGGCAGCACTCTGAATCTACTACATAATCTATTAGAAAGGTATCATTTATACTTAAATAGTTAAAAACAAGGGTGTTGTAGTGATACACACTACAGTTCGAAGCTTGGGGTTGGCAATATTTTGTAATGTCTCTTATGTCCCCCAAGACTGCAATTATCTGATTAAAAATACAGTAAAAACAGTAATATTGTGATATCCTGCAATTTAAAATAACTTTTCTATTTGAATATAATGCCATTTATTCCTGTGATGTCAAAGCTGTATTTTCAGCATCACTACTCCAGTCTTCAGTGTCACATGATCCTCTAGAAATCATTCAATACCACGACTGAGGTGCCCTTGAGCAAGGCACTGAACCCCCAACTGCTCCCCGGGGGAAGCAGCAAAAAATGGCTGCCCACTGCTCCGGGTGTGTGTTCACGGTGTGTGTTTTTGGTTCACGCTGTGTTGTTGCACTTTGGATGGGATAAATGCGAGCAATAATTTCAGAGTATGTACCACCAGGCTTGGCCACATGTCACGTCACTTTCTAATATGCGAGTTGCGGTTCAAGAAACATTTATTATCAATGTTGCAAACAGTTGCACTGCTGAAATATTTGAAAGTATCTGAAATATTTGAAAACACTGCTGAAAACAGTGAAACAGTGAAACCTGAAGATTTAGTCTGAATACTCATGATTTTTGAATTCCATGACTTCCAGCCATTTTTTTTTTCATCTTTATCATTGTTTGTTCTATCTGTCTAGACCCTTTCCTAGGGCACTTTTAAGCACTTGCATTAGTAATGTTAAAATCACTTTCCTTAACTAACAGAATTGAAGAGATAAAGTGAAATGACTGGTACAACTTAACTAGCCATTAAATGAACAGATGCAGCACAGTTATTGTCAGATGCGTCTTTTTGCAGATACTCAATTATTCAGCATTTTCTCCACAATCCAGACAAACACTGTCAAATTAGCTTTGCAGAGTGCAGGTTCTTATTCCTTTATTGACCTTTCAACCTTCATGGCTTTATGTATTAGAGATAAAGATGAGGGTTTTTATAAAAAATAAATAAATAAATAAAAAAAGGCGGTTGCACTCAATAAAGGGAAATTTCTCCCTGTTGAAACATTAAGGCACTGAGCAGAACGCCAAAACTAAAAATAAAGCACTTTACTATACACATTTCCATTACTTGTCTTAATCCCATATATTATTTTACCAGGCCTGGTAAATTCCCTGCGTCTACCACAGAAGATTTTCCATAGAAATTGGATGCAGCATTAGACTGAAATATGTATTTAATATTGTCATTTACGTGACCATATATTGAATCCCAGACTGTAAGCACCTGTCTGGCCTGGTAGTATTCCCGCAGTAACTGGTCTCTCTGAATGATGGCTTCGGTTCTCTCTTTCCTGGCCACATCTCTTTCCTCCCGCACAGTCTCGATGTCTTTACAGGCCTGACTCAGCTCTTTCTGGGCCTCCGCTTTGTCCTTCACTTCATGGCAGTATTTTTCCAGCAGCTCGTTTCTCTCACAGATGGCACGGTCTCGATCCACCAGCGATGAATTTAGCTCCTACAAAAAGACACAGACGTCAGCGACAGTTATGCGCTATTGATTTAAAGTGCTTTTTCAAAACAGCACTGGCTGCCTAGTACAAACTTGGCAACAAAAAGTTTATTTACAGAACAGAGAGCATATAAAAACAAGGCTCAGTCACTCCTTAATCTTAAATACTCTATTCAGTGATACAGTGAGTTTCCCCAAATGACAGCTGACCATCTAGATTAGATGCGACAATATTGCATATCTAATATCTGTTATTAGGGATGTGTTACCTGTCTGAGAGCTTCCACCTCCTCACTGGCCACCATCCTCTCAGAGGAGGTGTTTTTGAGCCGGGCTTCCGCCGCCTCCAGCTCCGTCTGCAGCTTGTCCACCTCTTTAATGACCTGGTCCCTCTCACTCATGATCAGTCTGTATTCATTAAACACAGAATCCCGCTCCTCCTTGTATTTCTCCGCATCCTTGACCGTCTTCAGCTGGAAGTTCTTGTAGCGTGTCACCTCCGACTGGAGTCTCTCCATCTCTCTCTGCAGCTCCTTGTTCTGGGCTGAGGCTTTATTCATCTCCTGCTGCACGGAGTCAAACCTGATGGGTTTCAAATAAAAAAATGTTCGATTAATGAGTGCTTTGCATTATTAAAAAGGACTACAATTTTCTGTGTGTATCAATGTTCATTAATGAACTGAATTAAAAGATTGGCAGTTGACTGTACTGACCAATCAGAAGTCAGGACCATAATGCAAAGGATATAAACAATGTATGCATCCTATATAAAGCGCAGGACAATATATTTCATACAGTCGAACCGAAATTTATTCAGACACCTTCAACACTTCTCACATTATCACAGTTTATTCGCTATAGTTTAGAAAATGGTAATAAAATATGAAAAAATAAAAAATAAATTCATCTTGATAATGTCAGATAACTTCGATAGAAAGGTATGTAATGAATTAGGTTGAATAGCTGTCAGCTGTTAAATTTAAGTACACAATTAGATAATACCAGTTACCAAGCAGTGCTTAATTTTGTTCAGTCTGTGGTGTAAAAAGGTCGCATTAGCAATTAAAGAAAAAAAACACTTAAGCAAAACATGGTCAGGTCAAAGTGTCAGAATAATTTTTGTCCCAAATTTGTATCAATTTTACTGGCAGTCCACTGTATGAAATTTTTGTGTATAATATGTCACAGTTTACTTTATTTTGCTATCCTCACTTACCTAAATTAACTATAGTGGCCTGCATCTACTAGTAAAAAGATATCAAAAAATTATATCTGGTGTCTGAATAATTTTTGGTTTGACTTTATATGTAATGAATGTCATTAAGGCCAACTTGATTATCCTTCTTAGCACTGTTTAACATATTTTACCATATTTCAACCCATTCTGCACTTTTTGCCTCAAACAAGCAGAAAATGCAAAGATGCAGATTGTGTTTGATATGATTGTAGTGTCTGAAAGTGAAAAAGATGTTGATGTACGACATTTAAATATAAACAATGTATGCGTTCTGTGAAAAATGGGACAATGTATTTTATTATTGTAATGATAAAACTGTAAATCAAAACTAGGCAAATTTGATTATGCTTTCAGCTCTTTTTGCCTCACATTCAGAACAGAAAATACATAAAAAGAGGCTGCAGATTGCAGTGTTAAAAACATGTTGACCAAGTATGACCTTTACATTTATTTGAAGTGCGTTATGCAACACTTAAAACACATAATAAAGATGACTGATGCTGCTCGTACCGTCTCATAGATGTTGACCACTGCTGTTGGTACTGGATAGCCGTGTCGCGCTGTTTAAGCAGAGCATCGGTTTGTTTTTGCAAGCGCCTGTTCTCCTCCTCCACCTGCTCCAGTCGACTCAGATCCGTGTTGTGACTGGCCACCTTCTCACTGTAGCGTTGGCTCAAGACGTCGTATTCCTTCTTCACCCCCTCCAGCTTATCCATCGCTGTATCGTAGAGCTTGTTCAAAACCTCTGATGACCCGTTCTCCCTGATTACCTGTATCGAAAAAGGCTTTCATGAATCTGATTTACTGTGTGGTGTCAAAGAAACAAACAAACAAAAAAAAGACAAAAACCCTGATAACCTGTAAAAATCCCATTTCATGAACCTGATCTACTATATACTGTCAAAGAAAAAAATACAAGAAACAAAAAAAAACAAATAAAACAAACCCTGATAACCTGTGTCAAAAAAGGCTTTCATGAGTCTGATTTACTGTGTGGTGTCAAAGAAACAAAATAACAACAAAAAAACGTAAAAACAAAACCCTGATAACCTGTAAAAATCCCATTTCATGAACCTGATCTACTATACACTGTCAAAGAAAAAAATACAAGAAACAAAAAAATAAATACAACAAAACCCTGATAACCTGTGTCAAAAAAGGCTTTCATGAGTCTGATTTACTGTGTGGTGTCAAAGAAACAAAGCAAAACAAAACAAAAACAAAAACTTGTCAAAAACAAAGCCAAAACAAAACCGTGATTACCTTTGTTGAAAACAGCTTTAAAGAGCCTGATTTACTGTGTGGTGGAAACAAAATGAAATAAAACAAAATACAAAAACAAAACAAAACCATGATTACCTGTGTTGAACTGATTTATTGAATGGTGTCAAAGAAACAAAACAAAAAACACAATTAAACAATCAAAACAACACTACTTATTTGTACTAAAATGGTTTACAAAGCTTTCTGTTATTAATTATACTGGTCGGTCCTAAAGATATTGAAAATGGCACAGGGTTGGTGCATTAATGTAGAATTCATGTGTGATTATACTCCTTACATATATTACCTGTTATAAATTTGCTTTTATCATCCCTTGAATTCAAGTTTGACAACGCAAACACCAGAGGGCGATCATGAGTCTATAAAACATCTCCTGTACTTGCATGCCAAATGCTGTCACTGCACTTACACACAAATACGCAACACTGAATTCAGCAATAAACAAACAGCATCCACTATGTGTCCTAATGACATAATCGAAGGCAATTCCCCGTTCAGGCAATAAACCCACACCTCAGTGGCCCCTGACCAAGCCACAGTGGGATTTCACATGCTGAGTGATTGGCATCTGTATCTAACTCTCCTCTAGGCCATGTAATCAGTGCTTAGAGTATTGACTAACTGCAAAAGCCTCTGTCCTTTTCCATCAGTCAGCAAGCACTTGCCCTTCCAGGCTGACCTTTTCCAAGCAGGCGGTGAGCATTTTGTGCAGCCAGTGGGCAGCGTAAGCACTGCTGACGGGTCAAAACGCGGTTCAATCTGAGCGCTACAGCACAGATCCCGTGGCACGCCTGATCTGACCTCTCTGCGACAATTAAGACCGTTTCAGACACACAAGCAGGAGCTATCCTAATGCTTTAAACCTTTCCATTTGTGTTCGTGGGTTTAATAAAATTTTTCCCCCCGGGAAGGGAAGCCTGTAATTCAAATCCGAAGGTAAATAGGCTTTCTCACTTTTTTTTTTTTTCAAGTAGTGCAGAGAGCAGACAGTGTGTTGACACGGTGGCATCTGACTGAATAATCTCCTGTCCCCTGGCTTCCGATTTATGTCAAGGTCAGATTTGGTTGCATCACTACTGTCTGGGATTGCTGACCAGCCTCTGGTTTACAAATTGAACGTGCTGTTCATGATGCAACAGACGCACTATCCCACAAAGTCTGCGCCTGCTGTGGTGAAGCCTGAAATGTGGCATTTAAGTAAACGTCAATGAAGCTATGAAAAAAAAATCAAAAAATACAGTTGTGTATCGATTTTGGCCAGACTCAAGTCACTTTCTGGGGACGGCAGGTCCACATTAGGCCTGTTATCACACTGCAAGAGTACGAACGCTCTAGGTAATTTTGGTGCCCGTTAAAAGGATGCAATTCCTCACTGTGTGCATTCAGGAAGGGCCGGTTGCGTGGGGAAAAAATGTCAGCGGTCTTTCGATTACATGTTCGATCGTGAGCCCTCTTTTGTGCTTATAGCATATTTCACCTATAGCAGACAACAAAGGTGCGAAATTCCCCTATCCTAACTACATTCAAAGTCTGGGTCAAGTAGATTTATGTTTTAATCACCCTTTTACCAGCAAGGATGCATATTAACTTGAAGCATGGGCACAAAAGGACACAGTACAAAAACACATTTAGTAATGTCAGCAAAAGATTTGTTACATATAACACTGGCTTTTGTACTACTTTTCTATTTTACTCACGAACCCATGAAAAATGTCAGGTTTTCCACAAAAATATACAGCCGCACCACGCCTGTCAACAGTAATATCCTTCTACTATCAGTTCTTGGCGGGCGCATTAGTGGCAGGAGTGTGACATGAAGAGTGGAGTACTTTGCTGACATTCACTTCGCCCTCAATAGAAAAAGATTCAAAATTTTACATAAAAACAATTTCAAATTGGAATAATATTTCACCATATAGTTTTGAATTATTTTTGATGAAAATAAACGCAGCTTTGGTTTTGATATTAGTATTACAAAAACACTTAAAAAACTGACTTTTTAAACTCTATCGAGCCAAACTTTTGAAAGGTGTGTGTTTTATTAAACTCGTCCTGTTCAAAATATCAGCAATGCAAATGTCGGAGGCGTAGCGAGTCATTTCACGTTGAAATAAAGATATTGCAGGCCTGAGCAAGTTAAACATGCAGGGACCCAGCAGACAAACAACTTTCTAGTCAGTTAAACCTGATCTGAATACCTGACAGTTTATAAATTTACAATATTACGTTTGGAATTAGGGTTACATTTTAAAAATGATTAGAATAATGTGGATTTTAACACATATCCCCTTTTTTCTTAAATCTTAAAGTCGGCATTATATCATATGGTACACAACCCAATAACGATTGTTAATAAGTAAGGCACATTATATAAAATAAACACTCAATAGTGTTGAAAGCCTGAAATAACTAGATGTTCTCTATGGAGATGCAAAAGGCAGTGCTGTTCAAAAGTTCTTTAATTGACGTCCACGTCACGTCTAAAGTATTTAGCGCTGGAGGGTTGTGAGTCGAGTCAAGTCATTTAACGGCTCGCTAAAAGAATCCCATTCAGATCCTCATGTTTTGAATCTTTCAATTAGTGAAAATGTTTTATTAGGCTGATACACAAAAATAAGACTGATATTATAAAGTGAAATAAAGGATAATATATATAATATAAGAAACATTAAGTGGTTGTAGATGTACCGTTTACTGTCCTTCAAGCCTGAGACCTATGTTTTAATATTTACTTTTAACTAAAAACAAGTAGCTACAATAAGTCAAAAAGTTTCATCTTGAGCAGAAAAAGAAGGTTACAGTCACAATTTCAAAGTTTAAGTTCTATCCTAGCCATCTAACAACCATTTTAACAGTTATAATACAGGATTCGTTTTGAAATGTTCTTAGTACAGAATTAACTCCCGGGCTCGAGGTGTGCCGTAATACTAAGGGTGCGTCACACGTTGTAGTCGGTTTCTTGGTTCGTTGGGTCCGGACAAAAAATCTGGAAAACGATACCATTGGTCTGGTCCGTGAGCGTTCACACTGGCATTTTGAGAGCGAACCTAAAGACGCGAAATAAAGGCACAGTGATACGTTCACAACCTGATTGGTCGGGTTGAATGACGTATATTTCGAGACGGAACTCACCGAATACCCCAAACAAAAGCCATGTTTGACTTAAAGTGGTGCTGAGCAGACTGCTCGGTGTATGATATCAAAGCACCCATTTACCGATCGGTTGCCCAGCCTTAAATCGAACCAACATGACAGTGTGAACACACCCTAAATAGATCAGAAATGTCGTGTCACATCTGGTTTGAACAGTCAGTCATAGGTTATAGATAGATAAAAAGATTAACTATATTTGCAGCATTGCTGCTTTCTGCTGTGTTTTAGTGAAAGTAATCTACAATTTTGCTGCTCACAGTGTTTCTGTTGTTGTTGTTAAAATAACCACATCATCCGCAGCTCTTACACTTTGCGCCGGCGCACGTCCGAGGAGAGAGAAAGCGCACAGAGCCATAAAGGGCTTGAATAAAGCGCGGTTGGCTTTAGATAAAAATACGAAAGGATATAGCGCTGAAAGATATTTACCATAAAAGAACCTGAGCGCTTGTTATGTGATCTGCTCCGCTGTTTTGATGCACTACTCACTTAAAACGGTGCTGCTGTTACGGTTCGCGGTCTGGATGGATGCCTGGGTGCGGATGCGGTCCGCCTTTTGAACATCAGTTATATAAGTAAGGATAAAAGACTCGATTTGCTTTTAAAATATTCACAAGTCCTTTTCTTTGAGTCAAGTCTGGAGTCATTCCAGGTCGAGTCTGAAGTCCATAAAAATGTGTCTCGAGTGTGTCTCGAGTGCGACTCGAGTCCGAGTCACTAACTCGAGTGCCCATCTCTGATGCATGGTGTGTTGCCGTCACAGTTAAGATGGCATTTCATTTACACACTGCTTGTGCATGTATGAAGCATCCCTGGATTATGCGTAAAGCCTGTACCTGTTGTTGCTGTAGTCTCATGTCGGCCACCTCTCTCTGATCTTCAGAGTGAAGTCTCCGGAGCTCCTCACAGCTCTGTTTCAGATGGTTGTGTTCCCGAACCAGCTTGGCGTTCTCTCTCGTCAAAACCTCCATTTCCTCCTTAAGCTGAGACTGTTCACTTAGGAGGCGGCTATGCTGTATGCTGAAATATAAACACAAAACAAACAAACAAACAACTGAGCTACTTATATTGTAACTCTGTTACATCACATGAGAATCTGCATCACACCTCACTTGTGCGGTCTAGGTAATGTTTCACTTTTATGGCCGTTACAGCCTGATGTCTTTTTAAAAACAATCAGGAATCATTAAAACCCTGCCCTGAGGGCACTGACCTAGATCGGTTACTCTATTAGTAACTACACAGTTCCAAAAACTAGTAAGCTGTTTTCACAGGCAGAATTTTAAGGCATCATAGGCATGTTTCCAAACATAAGCAACGTGATGTTGTTATTCTAAGATACCTCGTTTTGGTCAATTTCTAAGAAAACATCACACATTCCCTTTCAAGAAAATGCAATCCCATAATGCACTGCAACAAACTCAATCCAAGATGGCCAGCAAAGCTAAAGAAATTCAATTATGAATATAATTCAATATTTAAAACTATCAATTGTCAATTTCAAATGTAATTAAAGGGGTCATATGATGCTGCTAAAAAGAACATTATTTGGTGTAATGAAATGTGTTTATGCGGTTTAAAGTAAAAAAAACACATTATTTTCAACATACTGTACATTATTGTTTCTCCTCTATGCCCGCTTCTATTGAAGAGTGTCGATTTTTTTTACAAAAGCTCTTCCACGCGGCTGAAAACGAGGTGGGCTGTGTGGGTCCAGTAATCCAGTGCGTTTTGTGATGGTTATCGAAACCTGACAAAGCGTGTGACGGAATGGTTACGCCCTTACCATATGTGATACGTGTCCGGCCGGGCGTAGATAAAACATAAAAACATTGATAAACCATTATTAAACTAGGCATTTGTGCCATCTAGGGGGGACCATAATTACTGTTATAATGAACTTCTATGTCTTTACTGTTGCATCCCGTCTGCTGTGTAAAACATTCAAACCATGTCTGCCTTTGTGATCGGAGAAATTACAAACAACAAGTACTACTCTACACTGCCCAAAACTCGCGTTTTGACTCATCAAGTGGAAATTCTTCTAAATAAAAAGTACTTGTACAACTGAGTCAGAACTGCCTGTCATTGTAGGATACTCTACCGGATCAGTTTCTGGACCTAGTGTGAAAGACAACTTACCCACTGATTTTGCTTAGTAGGGTCTCTGTTGGATAGACCAATCAATAGTTAGGTTCGCTTTCACAACGAAACATCACACTGGCGGATTCCTCTAGAGTGGAGCGGAAGACCCGGATTAGAGTGAGCTGAAGCCGGGCTAGAGTGAGCAGAGGCTGTGCTAGGGTGAGAACGGCCTGTGACGGCTGGATTCGAGCCTAGGGAGCAGCGGCAACCCATGTGATGTACACGGGACTGGACTCCGCCTAGTCCGGTTTGAAAGCCGTCTGGCGATCCATCTGCCACTACAGGTTGATGTTTTCCTCAAGCGACCAGCAAGATCAGCTCCAGGAGTGATCGATTTAAAAGCTGCTATCGTCTCTTTTGGAAGACCAAACAAAGTAGTTTCGTTTCACAACGAAACACACAGCGTCTCCCCGACATGACGGCGGCGGCAACATTATTACAGCGAGAATAAAAGTTACGCCTTCTTTCTTTGCGTGAACATTTGGGCGACGTTATGCAAATCTTCCCACATAGTGACGTAGATATGTGTTAGAACGAGCCATTTTAGGTAGGCGTGGTTAACTCTTAACTTTTATAAAGAATATCTTTTTGGATTTGATACTTTAGTCTTTGCAAATTTACAGATTTCTTTATGCACCAAGAGCTTGTAAAAACTCCAAAGAGAAAGGAAAAATTGAATTGCATCATATGACCCCTTTAACTATTTTACACAATATTAGTGTATTTATGCTTATTAGAGTAAAAAATAAAATACAAATAAAATTTGAAAAAAATCTTAGCATCATACATACCCGTGACAGAGTGCAATCTTTTAATGCATTGCAACTAACTCCATCCAAGATGGTAGACAAAGCAAAAATTCAATTATGAATAATTAAATACTGAAATATATCAATGATCTATTTTAAATCTAATTAACAATTGTACCCAATATTACTGTGTTTTGTATTTTATGCTTAGAGTATAAAATTACATTGTCAGCATTTTTGTATTTTATGCATAAAAAATAAAATAAAATGGGTTCAATTTCAGTGCAGACACTACCAGCAGACGAGGAGGATCAAACAGAATGAATGTTTTTGCTCTTGATACATCAGTAACATGCAAGCAGTATAACAGAGAATGGTTGTGTATGTGTGTGTGCTGTAATCACACACTGTTGAGGGAATGGGGAATATGGGATTAATCCCTCATCAACTCAATCTTCATCTCTATGTGGTCGTTCATGCCCAGCAGAGACGGGGACAGGAGGGCATGTGTCCTTACATCATAATCAGATTACAGCCACTGCACATCTGTGTATGGATGGACGATATTATGTTGGTGTGTGGATGACAGCACACTGGCAAACAAGGGTGAGTCAGAAACAACAGAGCAGAACAAACTTCCTTGTGTACACGCTTACATATTGCCAACTGGTTTAGATAACGAGGCTACATTAAACCAATGTCACTTAAACTGATGACATATGACAAAGCAGTTTCATAATTACTTCCTTGTGACTGTGTTTTTTGCATAAGGATTTTTATAGAAAGACACTGCAGGGACGGTTCAAACAAAAATTAATTTTGTCATCATTTACTCGCCATACAAACCTGTCATGATTTTCATTTTTTTTCTGTGGAACGCTAAAGACGACATTCTAAAAATGTCTTTTTTGTTGTTTTATTTTTATCCTGTGTTGTTTTGGACCTCATTGACTTTCATTGCTTGCATGGGCAAAAACAGTAAAACAGAAAAAAATACTTGAAAATATGTTCTGCAGTGATACGAGGGAGAGTAAATGACGTAATTGTAATTTTCACGCTTTCACCACCATTGACAATTTTTTGCCTTTCCGTGTCTTTATTGTTATAAGGTAGGAGGCAAAATGCTGGTGGGAAAGAGTTAATTTTCACATTTTAATTTATTTAATTTAAATTGTACACATTTATTGTAATTCCAATAAATACATTATTTTTATTTTATTTGATTTATTTGTACTGTTTTATTTTAATTTATTCAATTTTTTATTGTAATCATAATTGTATTTTGAGGTTTGGAATGATATGTGGATGATTAACTAACTGGGTGAACTCCTCTACATAACATAAAAACTGCTCCTTAAGTGCATTATGCACATTAATATTGCAACATGAATTGAGCTGCAGAACAATGTGCTTCAAACATTTAATAAAGCCATAATTAACCTGCAGACAATGCAAGAGCTAATTAAAGACTGCTACTAATGCAGCAGATGGCTCTTAGCATATCTGTTAGAGAGAGATGCATGGCGGCTGTACTCACTGGTAGTAGTCTGCCTCCTTCACGGGCATCTCGCATTCTCAGCGCTTGGGTAGGTGTCTCTGCCCACGACAGCTGCCGGTCTGCCATGGCTGCGCATGGCGTTCAGACGCTCGTAGTCATGGCCAGGCTTGGAATTCGGCCTTTTGCGCCGGACAAAGAGCAAACCCACGAAGCACTGGGTCCTCAGCTGCAACCGGCCGGCCAGTGTAATGGGATAACAGACTCTACATGGGGCAAAAACAGTTCTGAGAAATAATTAAGATTTTTTTTTTTAAATGTTTTTGATAAGTCTCTTATGTTCACCAAGGCAGCATTTATTTGATCAAAAATACAGTAAACAAACCCCAACCCAGAATTCTTGTGAACTTCTAAAATTAATAATAATTTAATTGAAATAACTTGTGTGTTCTCAAATGATTAAATAGCAATTAACGCCACCAGTCTAAAGATAAAAGGTTTTGAGTTTTACTAAATGTGTGTATACTGGTAAATCCCCCACATTAATGTATAATAAATACCAACCAACATGGATATGTTAAGAAAAAATTGTGTCCTCATATATTCAAATACTATTATATTAGGGCTGGTAAGGATAAAGATACCCTTCCTTAATCTAATTAATTACATGAAGTGCTGATTAAAGGGGTCATATGATGCGGACTTCACAACATTTTTCCTCTCCATTTCCTACCTCCCCGTCGCCCGGGCCCCGCCTCTACAAGCTCTTGGTGCATAAAGCGAAGATCTGAAGTGCAAAGGACTAATATATTCTATATATATGATTATAACACGCCCCACATATCTCCCCACTAGTGATGAATCTGATTCTTGGGAAAGCGCGACCAAATGTTTTTTTACGTAAGCAAAGGAGGTTACTTACACTGTTAGCATCACCTGCTTTTGGTGCGAAGACGCTTTTTTTTTATAGTGTGCTTCGTTGCTGCTTAAAGCGTCTCAATAAAATTACTTGTTGTTCACAAAGAGGTTACGATATTCCGTACCTCTTACTGTCCAGGCCTGGAGACTTACTACTCTTGTGCTGGTCGATGAGGGATAATCCATCAACTTTCAACGTGACGAAGCGAACTCCAGTTCCGTGGGGTCGTTCAAGGTCACATGTGGTTGCCGCTCATTAGTCGGATCCGCCGGGCGTCGTCCCCGTTCTCGACCCAGCTGCCTCAACTCACTCTAGCACGGCCTCAGCGCACGATAAGCCGGGGCTTCCCCTCACGCTAGGACGCTGTGTTTTTCGTTGTGAAAGCGATACTACTTTGTTCGGGTCTTCCAAAGAGGACATGACTACAAATCAGTGGTATTTACAACAATGTTCCAGAACAGTTAAACCCAAATATCCAGAAGTGTGCAGCACATTTTATGGAAGGGACTGTTTAGATCTAGTTGTTCTTTGAGAGTATGTTAGACTAAAAATGCTTGCGCAGGTCTGACTCACGTAGTACGTTTTAGTTAAAGGATTTGCCACTGATGATTCAAATGCAAGTTTTTTGGGCAGTGTAGTGTAGCTCTTGTTGTTTGTAATTTCTCTGATCATAAATGCAGACATTGTTTTATGTTTACGCGGCACAATGCAACGCAATGCATGAAAAGACAGTATAAGTCATTATAATCAGTAATTATGTCCCCACTGGACACAACAAATGCCTCGTTTATAACGGGTTTTAATATTTTTGTTTTTTATGTTAGCTGCGGCCGGGAGACATACTTGGCATCAACAGTAGCGTGCGAGGGGCCTAACATTTTCTTAGTTTTAGTTTTCATCACTTGTACGTGTTATGTCGGCCAATCACACACGCATGGATAGCTGGCCCAATCACGCAACACCTCGCTTTGTGTGCAGGACCAGCATGGAGCTTTGGTGAAAAAATCTAAGGTTTCAAAACAAGGGGGGCCCATTAGAGGAGCCCCCCACAATGTACAGTATGTGGAAAATACACTGGATTTTTTTTCTTAACCCAGACCCTAAACACATTTCATTACACCAAATACACAAAATAATGTTCTTTTTAGCGAAGCATACTCGACCCTTAATTAAGTGTAATTCACACTCGCCTTATCGCAATCAATATTAGCGGAGAATTTCCCCCGGAAATAACATTAAAAATTATTGTGTAAGATGAAGATTGAACTGATATTACAAAAAGCAGCTTTTA
Source organism: Sinocyclocheilus anophthalmus (assembly GCA_018155175.1). Lineage (NCBI taxonomy): Eukaryota > Metazoa > Chordata > Actinopteri > Cypriniformes > Cyprinidae > Sinocyclocheilus > Sinocyclocheilus anophthalmus. The sequence goes on along the minus strand of JADLZN010011643.1, from coordinate 114,519 downwards.
TTACTATTTTGATTGAACACACAAGACTACCCACCAAGCCCCCCCCGCCCCTGACATTGTTTTATTATTGAACACAAACTTGGGCTACAATGGCCATGACCTTTTTTATTATTAAACACAAGTCTATCACTTAGGCGACAATGGCCATGACATGTTTTATTATTATTATTATAAGCCTGTCCCTTATGCTATAATGGTCATACAGTAATTTAACAGAAACACAGTTAAACTAACCTCATTTCTTATTTCTCAAACTAACGTGTTTACATTTTCTGAGTTGAAAGATGCCCTCTTCTTTTGCACAATGTTGCCCGCCAGTGAGAAAAGTCTTTCGCATGGTACAGTGGTTGCAGGGGTGGCCAAATATTTGCGAGCTAAGGGAGACAGTTTAACATGGGCCTCTGCATTAACTGACCACCACTCTAAAGGACACTTATCCATCTCAATAGTGGGCTGAACTCTGTAGCGCATTGGTAACATGATTTTCTTCCTCTGATTCCGAGTCTGAACCCAGCAGAAGGATTCTCCTCTTTTAAGCTGGCTCATATTCTTCACTGGGTTGTGGAGTATGTGTGCTGGGTTCTGCTTCTTGTAGTATTTTCTCAAGGCTGGACCACACCTGTTCTCTCTCTCCTCTTGATAGGCACTTCAAGTCCTTAAAACGAGGGTCAAGAGCTGAAGCAAGTTTCAGCCATTCATTGTTCATGTCAGCTTGGCGTTCAGCAAGGTCTTTCTTAAAGGTAGTCTTGAAACTTGCCACATATGCTGGATCTTCATCAGAGACCCTCATTGCATGGTTAAGGTGGCAGAATGCAGGCAGCACTACAGAGCATGAGACATAAGTCTCACCCCCAAGGAATTCAGTCACATACCTGAGGTAGAACAAACATTATACATACTCAAAGTAATTATAATTACATTATAATAAACAAAGTTCAATACATTTAGTTTAGGCAAGAAAAGCATATTTAACATCAATTTATAAAAGGTGATTTTAAAATCCTTAACATTTTTAAGAGTTCATTTTATGGAATTTTTAAAGGCTTTTTCTTTTCAAGCATGTTTGTCTTGCTCAGTAAGAGCTCCAAGACATTTTAGGTGTGATATTCTTGGGTTCTAAATTATATATTGTGTGTAACAAAAACAGCAGGAAGCACAAATAAATGCAAGGACATCATGCAATTACAATAGAACGTGGCACTAATGTAATTGAGGAGGATGGGTGTGTGGCAGACTTACTTGCATGGCTCAAGAAGCGTCTGCAGCTTGTGCAGTTTGTCCCACGCAGCAGCGGTCAGCATGACTAACTTGTGTTTCTGTTGGGCTATAGTAGCCTTAACAGCCTCTTCATTCCGTAAGAGATGCATGATCATATCGAGTGATGAGTTCCACCTCAATGAAACGTCCTGTATCAGTTGCTCTCTTTGTTGTCCGAGTGCTGTTTGTTGCTGATGTAGTTCCTCTGTGTTAGCAGGGCTGTGCTTAAAATGTCCTACAATTTTGCGACACTTTGTCAATGCATCAACAAACCCACTGTCCGAGAGGCAAACAGTAATGGTCCTCTGCAATATGTGTGCGGCACAGGGGATGTGATCAAACATAAGCTTTCTTGCTGCACCAACCATGTTTCGAGCGCTGTCTGTTCCGATGGTGGTCACTTTTTCTGTAATGTCCCACATTTCTGCCACTGTTAGGAACTGTTCGGCACATGCATCAGAATAGTGCCGTGTGGCTGTTTTCAGTACCGTTAACGCGAAGGACTGAAGTGTCCAGTTATGATCAATGAAGTGTGTAGTAACACCTAGATAGTTGTGATTACTGATCAAAGTCCAATGATCTCCGGTCAGAGCAACATATTGTGCTTGAGCCAATTTTTCCTCTTTTGATAGTTTTTCGGTGTCATACAGCTGATTTATTCTCGAAAGTACTGTATGTCTTGTTGGTAGTGTGTAGCAGTGCTGCACGATATATCAAAATTATCGAAATATCACAAATGTAAATATCGCAATATGCATATCACAACGGCATGCTATATCTGAATCATTTTAATAATAGGCTACTTAAATCAAAATGATAGCAAAAGGTCAAAGTTTTAGGTTGACGCATATAGCAGAGAATTTATTGATGTTCAAAAGAGTTAAGTGCAATAAGTTGCAGAAAACAACTCTTTGCCGTCTCGTCTTGCTGTCTGACTCACACCTGAAGCACGCACACAAGGTGCATCTCGCACAGCGTCTCTTCAGTTCTGCCGCACACGTGCAAAGCACACACACACACACACACACACACACACAGAGACGCATTTCAGATGGCTCGCGAACACAGAGTTGATTCGTCTTTCGCATCTCCTCCTTATGTTTGAACAGACCCATACACACAGAATTATGTCAATAGTACCCATTCGACGATCATTCTCGTAAATCCTCAGTTGAGTTTAATAGGGATGCACCGATACCACTTTTTCCATTACTCGCCTGATACAGATACTTTTATTTTTGGTACTTGCCGATACCGAGTACCGATACCAATATTTTCATTGCATTTGTAAATGTTAAAAATTTTTTCTTCATTGGGTCGAAACCAAGAGGATGATATGTTAGTTGTTAACTCATTTTATCAAATAGATTCAAGGCAAAAAACCAAATGTATTCCGACCCTTCAAAAAACAACATTTCTCACTTTCACAGTTTTATTATTCGCTAGAGTTGTAAGAGAAAATGGTAATAAAATAATGCAAGAACTCAAGATTTGTGTCCGAACAATTAGCTTGATAATGTCAGAAAGACCTTGATAGAAGGTACAGTATGCTGGTTAACGCTCCACCAAAATTATTCTTACAGCTGTCAATAGTTACCTTACCTGTTTACTATGACTACTTTGTCGGGTGACCCTTAGCCTTAATGACAGCATATAGTCTCCTGGGCATGCTGTCATCCAGCTTCATGCAAACCTGAACTTCCTTTTTTTTTTTCCCCAGACTCGGTCTGAATAATATTTGGACCCAAAATTTGTATCAATTTTACTGGTAGTATCCACTATATGAAGAACATTTTGGGTATAATATTCACGTTTAGTTTATTTAACTATCCTTCGATGTATGCAAATTCCTAATTACAGATCAGGCAAGGACTTTGGTTTTATCAGTGGCGCCCTTGGCACTAGTTTTGATTTAAATTTTTCCCTCAAACGCCATGCAAATCTATGTGGTCATCCTCGTCTTTTTGCCTCATGCTCGACTGACTCGCCACTACCAAGCTTATTGCAGATGTGTAGTCTTTGGTACGGGCTGGGCGGGCACGTAAAATGCGTAAAAAATGTCAACAACGTATTTTTTCGCATATTGATTACTCTACATTAACGCGTAAATTACCATCGCGTATATTTATATATAACAAAATAAGAATATTTATATATAAATGTATAAATTTAAATATTTTCAAAATATATACTGTGCGTGTGTGTATTTATATATACATAATTAATATACACAGTACATACACATATATAATGTAAACAAAAACTTTTATTTTGGATGCGATTCATCGCGATTAATCGTTTGACAGCACAAAAAATAAAATTCTTTTAAATTAAAAAAAAAATTCAAATAGAAAACTATTTCACAATATTACTGTTTTTTTTTGTTTTGTTTTTAAATAAGCACATGCAGCCAAGAGAGACATCTTTCAAAAACATTTAAAAAAAAAATCTTAATTATACCAAACTTTTGACTGATAGTGTATGTATATACACTTTCATTTTAGACCTTTACAGATAAGAATTTAAATTACAGCTTTTTTTTTAATGTAACTAGGGTTGGTACCTGCAGTCATCAAATGTGGTGCCAGGTGAGGCGAGTGCCAAGCGCTTGCGAAGTTCGTCCCGCTCCCTGGTGACTTGTCTCAGCTGGAACAGGATGGTGTCCAGGTTCTCGCTGACAGGCCGGGTGTCACCGAGTGCAGGTGGAGGTGATGAGGCTTTGGTACCTGCAACAGTGAGCACGTCACCGGAGCACAGACAAGCTCACCCAGCACTAATGCAGGGATACATCAACACAAACACCCCCAAAAAGACCAAAACTATAGCCATGGCTGCCGCAATTGAGCAATCAAACTTGGAATTACATCAATTTACCATCATAACAGTAAAAAAGGTTAACATATAAAGGTTACATGCAAGGAATAATGTACATCCATATTGTTTATCCTAGAAAAGCCCTGAAGGGGTTCATTTTGCTAAATGTACATTATTCCACTTATTACACAGCTACTTCCCACATAAGTAAATAATTGGACACAAAATATAACAAGTTCAATGTAGACAAACATTTAAGGTACACGGCTTTTCACCACATAAATAATAATGAGGGAAAGAGATACTGATTTCAGATGAAACCGTATTAAACCCTTACCTGCTTATTATCTTATAATCCATCACAGAGTACAAAACAATCATCCTGGCAAGACGACGAACATCGCAACTATTTGGAGTGCAACAGTCAGTTCCAGAAGTGAAACTGACATTTTTTTCTCAGAAGGGAAATTGATTTTTTTAACAATAACTTAGAAACCTTTAAAGGCACACCTACTGTGAGCTCTGAGGTTGTTAATTGGTGGTAAATGCTTTTGTTGAAACCACCTGTTCACATTATTTTATCTTTTGTTTTAAATAATCGTGTTTAACAGTGGAATCTAGGTTAAAAAATACAGCATACACAATGCTTCATGGGATTGTAGTAATCCATTATGCCTGTCTTTGTGCTTTTGTCCAATTTTCAAATACCCTTTTGCTTCAAATGAAAGTTTGTAATGTTGTGATTCTCCTTATAGCTGGTTGGTTTGGTTTATGACTTATAGCACTTAAACCAAGACTTTTTACAAATCCCTATGTGAAAAATGAATGAAAAAAATACTTCTAGAACCAGCACAGGAAGCACCAGCATGATTTGCTCAAAAAGGTGGCTTCAACAAAACAATATACCATCGATTAACAATCTTGGAGCTCACAGTAGGTCTGTCTTTAAAAGGTTTATCAGTTATTGTTAAAAATCAATTTCCCTGTGGAGAAAATGAATAAAGTTTTTACTTCCGGGACTGACTGGTGCACTCTAGAAACCTTATGCGGCAGAGAAACAAATGCACTGTCTTTGAACCTACAGTTAACGAAAGTTATCATGCGTATTGTAATGTTCGAGCCGAGGCAGATGTCATAAATGTCAGTAGACTGCGAAATTTTTTAAATAACAATACTAGGCAGCTTGTTAGGTTTTAGACCGTGTTATTGTAGTATTATTTATATACTACTGAAGTATTTAATATTTTGTATTTGCTTTATTTTTATTCGTTTTTATTTTAATTTCAGTTTAATTTGAGTATTTGTTATGCATTTTTGTATTTGCTTTTTAATTAGTTTGTTTCAGTGATTTTAGTGCTTGAACTTCTCATTTTTATTTAAGCTTACGTTTTTATATTTATATTTTACTTCATCTTTATTAAAATTACCAAAAATGATTATAATAATTTAATAGGTAATCGTTTTAGCTAACATTAACAGAACAGAGCTACTATCACTACAACTCTTACAAAAACAGGCCAAAACTTAAAGCTAAATCTGACCTTTAAAGCTTGGCTGTACTAAAAAAAAAAATACATAAATAATCATACAGGAAAAATTTGAAAATGCTTGAGGTCACAATGGCAGACATTCTGAGCACTTTATGTAAACGATGATCTTTTGGGATGAGCAGCAACTAAAATTACACCATAATCTTTTGGTCTTGGACAATCTGCTGCAGATATTCAGAGAATGAATTCAGCTTTATGCAATAACAAAGAGGATAATCTCCATTACAGATAAAAGCAGGGCAGAGAACATAGTATTCGTCAAGATGTCATTTTATTGTCTTTCTAGGGATTTATTAGAGAAGGTTAACATGAGACTACTTGATAAACAGCGCACAACATTTTTCCAAAACTTTTCCATTATTTTAAAATTCCCAGATACATCCAGCTTGTGGGAATCCTCAATTTGGTGGAAATATTTATAATGTTATGGAAGTCTTATGTATACCAAGATTAATGCATTGTAACCATAAAACAAAATGAACGTATCTTTTTAGATGTCTTCACACTAATAAAATATTACGTGAATTTATGTATCATGTAAAAGCGAAACATCATCATGCTGCAATAATTCATTGTCTGTTTGTTTCAGAGGTCAGGTTGATTTTTTAAACTCTGAAATTAAACTTAAAGGGATAGTTCACCAAAAAATGAATGAAGTATGTGGAAAAGCAAACAGTTGACAGTAGCCATTGATTTCCACAGTATAAAAAAATACTATGGAAGTCAATGGCTACCGTCAACTGTTTGCTTACTCATCTTTTTTCAAATATCTTCTGTGTTCAACAGAAGAAAGAAACTCATACAGGTTTGGAACAAGTGGAGAGTGAGTAAACAAAGACAAAGTTTAAATTTTTGCATGAACTATAAAATATTTAAAACTTAAAGGGATATGACAACTAATAAAGTTGATATGAAAAAACTGCTTTCTGCGAATATTTTATATCTCCTTTCACAGAAGCGCTGCAGGTGCATGATGCGATGATTGAATCCTCATGGTCTTGTTTACTCTGCTATTCGCGCATATAAAGCTAAAGCCCTGTATAAAACCAAAAAAAAAAAAGACATTCTAATCTTACTGGTTAACGATCGACTAATGACTAAAATGAACAAAATGCTGTCATTCTACAATTCTCCACCGTATTCACCATGCTGCGCGCAAGTTCAGGTAACTCAAAAACTTGCGTACACGAGCTGAGACCAGACGTGAGATTTGATTGGACGCAGCCACCGCTCACGTCCATATTGATAAATTCCAAGTTTTGCATTGAAACGACTGTACGGCCATTTTTATGTTGTACGTTCGTTTTGTAAATGAGGCCCATTATCCTCACTGTCGCAAACCCACACTGCTCCTCATCAGACCCAAACAGGGAGACGGCATTATGGTTATCTCCAGTGCAATGTTTTGGTCCCTTTAGAAAGCACTATGTGAAACTGCCAAGTCATTTGGACGGCAGTCATTCTCAGAGTGCATTCACCGTTGGCACCAAACCAGGAGAACAGGGCTCGGCCTCCAGACACAACCACTATGCCCTCCAACACACGTTATCACCGTTCATCTGAGCCTTCAGTCTGCTTTGAGTGACTTTACAAATGCATCATACACACCCACATGTGCTACAAGCATTGTTGTTACGGCACGGTGACAATGTGTGCAAGGTGTCAAGGGTTGGAGCAGAAACTCTGACATACCGACACTGCTGAGGGAGCTGCTGCTCTCGGAGTCTGATGGCATTGTGGACAGGATGCTGTAGGTGGACCCTGCGGAGGAGAGAAAACACTATTAATAACTCAACACTGATGCTTACAACTCTTTAATTAACAAAATGCTCAATGCTGGCAGAAAAGTAGCACTTAAGAAAATAGAGAATAACTCATCTGCAACTCTCTACAGCAAAACACCCAAACATTTATTAGAGACAGAACAATAGGTCAGTTTCAATTACTGTATTAACATTCACACATCAAATCAGTGTGTCTATATGTGTTCTATATATGGGGTCTATTTATTTATTCATTTATTTAGGTTTTGTGTGTGTGTGTGTGTGTGTGTCCCAAAACAAGGAAAAATAAATAAAATATGCAAGCATTTAGATTGCACCGCAAACACGATAATGTACCAAACACAAAAAACCAATCACAATTATTGTAATTATTGTTGTAATAATTGATAACAAAAATAATGTATTACAATAACAATAGCTTAATTATAATAACAATTAATGATATTTCAAATATACATATTATCAAAAAAAAAGCAATGTTTAATAAAATAAACGTAATCGACCAGAATATTGAACTGCCCAACTCCACTGAAACTGGACATTTTTATTCAAGTGGACACCTGTTACTATGTACCTGGAACGCATTGAAATACCGATCAGTAAGGCACCTGATTTATTCCCTGTTGTAATTATTTCGACAATGTTTGGTTTGTCTGCTTTCTATTCTCTTATTTATTTCTTTGTATTATTATTTCCTCTTTTCCTTTGAGTCACTGCTTCGGTTGAATGAATGTTTAGTTCATTGTGTGTAATTTGCTTAATGGATAAAAAAAAAGTTAAAAAAAAAAAAAAAAAGTAAATCACTATATATATATACATCATTAATAATTACTATTAAATTACATTATATAACTTAATATATAATATTTTAAAATATGAATTCTAAATTTATTGTTGATTATGGTATTATTTACCTAGATAAAAAATAACAATAAATATCATTATAATTAACGACAACACAGATTAAATATAATTATTATTATTATTATTATATTTATTTCAAAATTTAAATATCGTAATGAATGTTTTTGCTATAGTCTAATAAAATTAGACAAAGTTTTTTGCAAATTAAAAAGACACTTCAAAAGGAACAGTACAGTTTGCTAATATCAAATGTCTGACTTTTATAAAAATGCCAGCAAACTTTGAGGCTTGAAATGATCACAGAAAACAGAAAGACACTATACAACAAAACCCCAGACAACAACCGGCTCTATTATGGGAAAACATGAGTATTCCAAAGTGTGTTACTGCGAAAACACATTGTAAGCAAATATGAATCGAAATGAAATGGGATAATTGAATCGTTGAGATTCTATGCAGCTCTTCCACTGCAGGGCTCCTCCTCTTAATGAGCAGAGTGTGTGGTGACAAGGACACGGTTCATTATCACAGGCCCGACTCCACACACACACACGTCGAAATCCAGCCCGCAGAAGATCACAGACACTCGAATCTTCCTTCACTCTCTTATCACATCATCCGAGACACAGCTCTGCTTCTGAAGAGCAACTTCAGCAACAGACTTCAATGCCTCCCGCAGCCTGAAATAACTTCAGGGTAGCGATGACTGAGAGCAAGTGCCACAGTTGCAAGGTTTTTTTTGGTGGGGTGAAAGGCAGATGGAATAAATAGATATTGTATAACGTCTGAAAGCAGACACATAGTCCTGCGAGTCCTGTACAGGAAGATAGGCTTCAGAAATAGACATCATGGTTTTTAATGCACTCCTAACATATTTTGCGGTGAGAGGATGGATGGAAATACAGTCACATAAGCACACGTGGAGCTGCATGCACTTAATGCATCAATGATTCAATGGCTATAGAGAACAAACGTCACTAAAAAAGCCTTAGGGAAACTCTGTCACATAAACTGGCTTTTTTCCAATCAATGCAAATCACTAGCAATAGTCAAATTCTTTTGATGGCAGCAACTGGTACAACAGGTCACCAACAAAGCCATGCTGAATCTCTCTGGTTATAATAAAAAACTGTATTGTATAATGTACTGTGATTGTAAATATTGTCTTGCAGTTTAGTGTAATTTGGAGGTTAATTTGTCAACAAAAAATATTCACGATATCGGTTTCAAAGGCATGTCATTTCAGAGGTTGTGGTCAGAACAGAAGTTGTTAAATTTTAATTGAATTTTCAAGAAATTGTATTATGCACTAGGACAGTAAAAAGGAGAACATTTTCAATATCCTGTTGATTGAATCTTAGATCATATTAAAAAAAAAAAGCAAAAACTGTTGAGCATAAAATGATGCATGTGCATAATACATCACAAAGTCTTTACATTGTTGTGGGGAAAAAAAGCTTACTTTTTAAACTTTGAAGCTTACTTTACTTTTTTTATTAACAGAAATAAAATTTATGTTAGTTGAAAAACTTAAACTTTAAACAAAATCAGAAATGTGCAACAAACTCATAAAATAAATTTAAATTGAAATAACAAAATTACTAAAACTGAAATAAAAAAGCTAAATGGTACATTTAAAAACAAATTACAAGACAAATATACCCCAAAAGAACAAAAGATAACTAAATACTTCTTAAACGTTAATAACAAAAGAATAAATAGAAAAATATAAAGTGCAATATAAAAAACTAAAAAATATATAATAGTATATGATACTAAAATAGATTCTACTGAGTAGAATCTTATATTATTCAAAATTAGTGCGGTCAAACAATTAATCACGATTAATCGCATCCAAAATAAAAGTTTTTGTTTACATAATAAGTGTGTGTACTGGTATATTATTATTTATATATACTATATATATATATATATAAATACACATACATACAGTATACATTTTGAAAATATTTACATTTATATATTTACATTCTTATATTTTATATTATATATAAATATATACACATGGAAAGACATGCAAATATTTCAAACATATATGCTGTATGTAGGTGTGTGTGTGTTGTGTGTGTAAATATAATATAATAAATATATATATATATAAAATATATATAAATATCTTTACAGTACTCCAAAAGGGTACACCCCTCCACATGTCAGCAACCATTTTATTATAGTTGTTCAAGTCGCAATACTATCGAATGAAAATTGGATATACTTTTAGACTAGTTCAATGTGCGCTTGTAAGCAGTATCAGATTACTGTCCTCTAAAAATACTCAACATACAGCCATTTGTCTAAATAACTGCAACAAACCCCGTGCGTACACCCTATGTGAATGCAAAGGCTGTGTTTAAAGTGTCAATATTTTTTGTGAGCACCATTGTTATCTACCACTGCCTTAATCCTCCTGGGCATGGAATTCACCAGAGCTGCACAGGTTGTTGCTGGGATCATCTTCCATTCCTCCATAATGACATCACGGAGCTGCTGGGTGTTAGACACATGGCGCTTCTCCACCATCCGCTTGAGGATGCCCCACAGGTGTTCAATAGGGTTCAGGTCTGGAGACATAATTGGCCACTCCATCACCTTCACCTTCAGTTTTCTCAGCAAGGCAGTTGTCATCTTGGTGGTGTGTTTGGGGTCGTTATGTTGGAAAACTGCCATTCGGCCCAGTTTCTGAAAGGAGGGCATCATGTTCTGCTTCAGAATGTCACAGTACATGCTGGAATCCATTTTTCCCTCAATGAACCGCAGCTCCCCAGTACCAGCAGCACTCATGCAGCCCCAGACCATGATGCTACCACCACCATGCTTGACTGTATGCAAGATACAATTTCCTTGGTACTCCTCACCAGGGCGTCGCCACACATGCTGGACACCATCTGAGCCAAACAAGTTTATCTTCGTCTCATCAGACCACAGGACATGGTCCAAGTAATTAATGCTCTTAGACAGGTTGTCTTAGCAAAAAACTGTGCGGGCTTTCTTGTGGACCAGCTTTGAGAACACGACCCCTTTCATACCTGTTAAACAGGGAGTCACTGGACAACCGTGAAAAGGGACCCTGTCAAAACCGTGGCGCGTTCCAGAACGTTGTTTAAGCAACCAAAAAATTATTTATAACAAAAATAAAATACAGGATTCGTCCCTCATCTACACTAAAGAGCGGCTATGCGGTGGTTTTGGCTATATTACTTTTTTGTCTCATGCAGCGCACTCCCTGCGTCTGATATTAACAGATGAACTACGCTCACTGCACAGAACAGACGCCGAAAGAGGTGACACTGCTCTGGGAAAGTCAGACCTCGCGTTTGCGGGACAGCACTGGCGAAATCTTCTAACTTAACCATAGTTAAGGTTTATCCAAAAAAGTCGTTAGGTTTGTCAGTATGAATATTCTATAGAAAAAAACGCTAAAAGGGTCTGAAAGCTGCTAAATCTAGTGCTAAAGTCACGCTCGTGTGTGTGTGTGTGAGACGCGGGAGCTAAGGGCAGGTGGCGGTGGATATTTGTGGCAGTCAATGAGGATATTGTGGTTCTTCTGTGTCATCACATTCTATTAGTTCTACAGCTTCAGTTTCAGAACTTTCAAGTTTAGTAACACATACAGCTGTTCCCTCAACACAGTGCAACAATGAAAAGGGACCCCTTTCAAACAGTGTCGCGTGGCCGAAGTTTTTAAGTCAACAAAAATATCTTCATAACAAAATAAAACACAGGGATTCGCTTTTTTTTTTTTGTTTTCTGTATGAACCGGATTATACCGCCCAGCACTAGACAACGGCCATGCAAACCGACTTGTTGCAGTGTGCGGCGTATGGTTTGAGCACTGACAAGCTGACCTCCCGCTTCTGCAACCTCTAAAGCAATGCTGGCAGTACTCATGCGTCTGTTTTTTGAAGCCAGCACAGCACTGCTGACGCACAGCACGAGGACTCAACTTCTTTGATCGACCCTTGCGAGGACTGTTCCGAGTGAAACTCGTCTTAGAAACCCTCTGTATGACCCTGGCCACTGTACTGCAACTCAGTTTAAGGGTGTTACAGATCTTCTTATAGCCTAGGCCATCTTTGTGGAGAGCAACAATTCTAATTCTCCGAATTCTCAGAGATTTCTTTGCCATGAGGTGCCATGTTGAACATCCAGTGGTCAGTATGAGAGAATTGTACTCAAAGCACCAAATGTTAACTGCTCTAATACAAGATACACAAATTTGTATGGTCCTGTCAAGCAGACAAAAACATGAACATGATTAATAGGACATGTGGCTTTGCATGGTTTAACGACATACAGCTGTTATCACTTAGGGTGTACTCACTTTTGTTGCCAGCTATTTTGAAAATAATGGCTGTATGTGGAGTTATTTTCAGAGGACAATAAATCTGTACTGCTATACAAGCAGCACATTGACTACTCTAAAATATAGCCAAGTTTCATTTCTATAGTATTGTCCCTTGAGAAGATATACTAAAATGGTTGCTGAAAAGTGAGGGGTGTACATACACAGTATCTCACAAAAGTGAGTACACCCCTCACATTTTTGTAAATATCTTTTCATGTGACAACACTGAAGAAATGACACTTTGCTACAATGTAAAGTAGTGAGTGTACAGCTTGTATAACAGTGTAAATTTGCTGTCCCCTCAAAATAACTCAACACACAGCCATTAATGTCTAAACCGCTGGCCACAAAAGTGAGTACACCCCTAAGTGAAAATGTCCAAATTGGGCCCAAAGTGTCAATATTTTGTGTGGCCACCATTATTTTCCAGAACCGCCGTAACCCTCTTGGGCATGGAGTTCACCAGAGCTTCACAGGTTGCCACTGGAGTCCTCTTCCACGACATCACGGAGCTGGTGGATGTTAGAGACCTTGCGCTCCTCCACCTTCCGTTTGAGGATGCCCCACAGATGCTCAATAGGGTTTAGGTCTAGAGACATGCTTGGCCAATCCATCACCCTTACCCTCAGCTTCTTTAGCAAGGCAATGGTCATCTTGGAGGTGTGTTTGGGGTCGTTATGTTGGAATACTGCCTTGCGGCCCAGTCTCCGAAGGGAGGGGATATTGCTCTGCTTCAGTATGTCACAGTACATGTTGGCATTCATGGTTCCCTCAATGAACTGTAGCTCCCCAGTGCCGGCAGCACTCATGCAGCCCCAGACCATGACACTCCCACCACCATGCTTGACTGTAGGCAAGAAACAATTTCCTTGGTACTCCTCACCAGCGCGTCATCACACATGCTGAACACCATCTGAGCCAAACAAGTTTATCTTAGTCTCATCAGACAACAGGACATGGTTCCAGTAATCCATGTCCTTAGTATGCTTGTCTTCAGCAAACTGTTTGCGGGCTTTCTTGTGTATCATCTTTAGAAGAGGCTTCCTTCTTGGACGACAGCCATGCAGACCAATTTGCAGTGTGCGGCGTATGGTCTGAGCGCTGACAGGTAACCCCCCACCCCTTCAACCTCTGCAGCAATGCTGGCAGCACTCATACGTCTATTTCCCAAACACAACCTCTGGATATGACGCTGAGCACGTGCACTCAACTTCTTTGGTCGACCATGGCGAGGCCTGTTCTGAGTGGAACCTGTCCTGTTAACCCGCTGTATGGTCTTGGCCACCATGCTACAGCTCAGTTTCATGGTCTTGGCAATCTTCTTATAGCCTATGCAATCTTTATGTAGAGGAACAATTCTTTTTTTCAGATCCTCAGAGAGTTTTTTTGCCATGAGGTGCCATGTTGAACTTCCGGTGACCAGTATGAGAGAGTGAGAGCGTAAACACCAAATTTAACACACCTGCTCCCCATTCAAACCTGAGACCTTGTAACACTAATGAGTCACAGGACACCGGGGATGGAGAGAAAATGGCTTCACTTAGGGCTGTACTCACTTTTGTGGCCAGCGGTTTAGACATCAATGGCTGTGTGTTGAGTTATTTTGAGGGGACAGCAAATTTACACTGTTATACAAGCTGTACTCTCACTACTTTACATTGTAGCAAAGTGTCTTTTCTTCAGTTTTGTCACATGAAAAGATATAATAAAAGATTTACAAAAATGTGAGGGGTGTACTCACTTCTTTGAGATACTGTATATATATATATATACAGTGGGGAAAAAAAGTATTTAGTCAGCCACCAAGTGCAAGTTCTCCCACTTAAAAAGATGAGAGGGGCCTGTAATTTTCATCATAGGTATAACTCAACTATGAGAGACAAAATGAGAAAAAAAAATCCGGAAAAATCACATTGTAGGATTTTTAAATAATTTATTTGCAATATTATGGTGGAAAATAAGTATTTGGTCAATAATAAAATTTTCATCTCAATACTTTGTTATATACCTTTGTTGGCAATGACAGAGGTCAAACGTTTTCTGTAAGTCTTCACAAGGTTTCACACACTGTTGCTGGTATTTTGGCCAATTCCTCCATGCAGATCTCCTCTAGAGCAGTAATGTTTTGGGGCTGTTCGCTGGGCAACACGGATTTTCAACTACCTCCAAAGATTTTCTATGGGGTTGAGATCTGGAGAATGGCTAGGCCACTCCAGGAACTTGAAATGCTTCTTACGAAGCCACTCCTTCGTTGTCCGGGTGGTGTTTTTGGGATCATTGTCATGCTGAAAGAACCAGCCACGTTTCATCTTCAATGCCCTTGCTGACGGAAGGAGGTTTTCACTTAAAATCTCACGATACATGGCCCCATTCATTCTTCGTTTACACGGATCAGTTCGTGCTGGTCCCTTTGCAGAAAAACAGCCCCAAAGCATGATGTTTCCACCCATGCTTCACAGTAGGTATGGTGTTCTTGGATGCAACTCAGCATTCTTTCTCCTCAATTCAATGACAAGTGCGTTTTTACCAAAAAGTTCTAATTTTGAGTTTCATCTGACCATATGACATTCTCCCAGTCCTCTTCTGGATCATCCAAATGTTCTCTAGCAAACTTCAGATGGGCCTGTACATGTACTGGCTTAAGCAGGGTGACACGTCTGGCACTGCAGGATTTGAATCCCTGGCAGCGCAGTGTGTTACTGATAGTAGCCTTTTTTACTTTGGTCCCAGCTCTCTGCAGGTCAGTCACTAGGTCCCCCCCCCGGTGAGATCTTGCGTGGAGCCCAGATCGAGGGAGATTATCAGTGGTCTTGTATGTATTCCATTTTCTAATAATTGCTCCCACAGTTGATTTATTCACACCAAGCTGCTAACCTATTGCAGATTCAATCTTCCCAGCCTGGTGCAGGCTACAATTTTGTTTCTGGTGTCCTTTGACAGCTTTTTGGTCTTGGCCATGGTGGAGTTTGAGTGTGACTGTTTGAGGTTGTGGACAGGATGTCTTTTATACTGATAACGAGTTAAAACAGATGCCATTAATACAGGTAACGAGTGGAGGACAGAGGAGCTCTTAAAGAAGAAGTTACAGGTCTGTGAGAGCCAGAATCTTGCTTGTTTGTAGGTGACCAAAAAATTTTACCGAGGAATTTACCAATTAATCCTTTAAAAATCCTACAATGTGATTTTTCTGGATTTTTTTTTTCATTTTGTCTCTCATAGTTGAGGTTTACCTATGATGAAAATTAAAGGCCTCTCTCTCATCTTTTTACGTGGGAGAACTTGCACAATTGGTGGTGACTAAATACTTTTTTTCCCCACTGTAAATATGGCAATTAGTGCCATGGTATCACAGTTGTATATATAACGCGATTTGAAAATTTTAATGGTTCGAAACCGCTATTTTTCTGTATACACCACCCCCCCCCCCCCCCCCCCCCTTCCTGCGGTATGGCAGTTTTTTCATGCCTCCTCAAAGACTGAAGTGTAGGAATCCCTCAGGTTGAGTGCAGTGTAGAGCAGGGGTTTTCAACCAAGGGAGGCGCTGGCACCTGTCAAGGGGGGCGCGAGCATCAGTTAATTCAGAGACGTTCCCTTGAGAATTTATGAATATGAGTTAACAAATCTTTAGCCATCCACTAGAGGGCAATC
The DNA here is from genome assembly GCA_018155175.1 of Sinocyclocheilus anophthalmus. NCBI lineage: Eukaryota > Metazoa > Chordata > Actinopteri > Cypriniformes > Cyprinidae > Sinocyclocheilus > Sinocyclocheilus anophthalmus. The sequence continues at coordinate 98,236 of JADLZN010011643.1, read as the reverse complement.
TGACTCCCACTGCTAGTCGGCAGTTAGAGCAGAGTTGGCTCGAGTATCAGTCACGCTCAGAGTTACCAAGTCCGCTGTTTTCCCGTGGAATTGGGCTACTTTAACACTTGCCGCGTTTTGTAGTTTTGGGCTAGTTTTGAGTAGCAATTAGGCGGGTTTTGTTGTGAAAACCTGGCAACCCTGGTCACGCTTATTGAAAGTGTAAGATGATTTACGATTAACCGTGTCAGAAATCCAACCACGGATTGTCATGTTGTTATCTCAGAAACAGGCTCAGCCATAACATTGAATCAGGTAAAATGGTTATATATTTATGTTTCAGTATAAATACGCACGCTATACCAGGGGCGGTTCTAAAACCTTTTTTAGGTGGGTTTCAGCCCCCCTATCTGTCACCTTAGCTCCCCAAAACTATCTTAACGATCAGGCTAGTGCTACTTCCTCGAGTTTTTCATTCTCACATGTTTTAAGTCTTGTCAGTTTAAACATTAAAGTAATTTTAAGCCATTTAAGCCCAAGACATCTCAATGCGGTACTCACGCACTGTGATAGAGCTTTCTATGCGCACCGCTCATTTTTATTAAATAATGTTAATAAAAAGGAAGCAAAGAAAAATTTTCGCGGCTTTAAGGGATATTTGCTGTATGTTAATATAAGTAATTTGGTGTGACTACAGTAAAGGGGGGGGGGAGGCACAAGTGAAATTAGACAAATTGGGGGGGGTGGGGGGCGGCATGGCCTAAAAGTTTGAAAATCCCTGGGGTAGAGTTCAACAATACCGTGAAACCGGGATATTTTTGTTTAAGGTTATCATAGTCAAAATATAACCGCCCATGCCTAAACATTATATATATATATATATATATATATATTATCTATATAGAATATATATATAGATATACTATGATATTAATTATTATTATATCATATATGTATATATACATGTATGTGTGTGTATTTATATATAGATAATAAATATACACAGTACACACGCATATTATGTAAACAAAAACTTTTATTTTGGATGCGATTAATCGCGATTAATTGTTTGACAGCACTATTCAAAATTATTATCATACTTAATTAAAATTAATAATAGTACAATATTTTAGCAGACACACATTTGGCCAAGTTTATGTTGGACAGATTTTAAAACAATAGCGGTAGTCCTCTCTGTCCTGGTGCATTAAGTAGGTCAGAGATGGCATGCTTTGCCCTGGGCATCCATTGGGTTTGTTTGTTTCCTGCTCTGCACACACTTGGTCCAACAGTTGTTTCAGGCAAGTAGACGATGAAACCCCAACAACCCCCCCCCAGCAAGCATCACAAATACGGCATGACATGTGCTGCTATGACAAATTCAGCTGAATTTTAAATCCTGCTATATGGCAAAAAAAAGAGGATCCACAGGCTGGGAGTGAACATGCTCCGAGTGTCTTCTTGAAAAATGAACCAGTGCTACAGACAAAAGCTGAAGGCTGAAGCTTAATAATGGATGAACTCAAGAGCATTCATCCAAAAACCACATTTATCTTTTAGCTTTGACAGCCTAGCAGAATCTGTTTGTACGGGGTTGATCTTGAGTCACAAGATCTTTTTACAACATGATGATAATCTATTCAAACATTGTCTCATAGGCTGCATTCACACAGCAGCAGAATACGCTTGTCTGTTTTAGAGTTACATTCACACACAGTTCAGTTAGTAACCAGAGTGACAACCGCATTTCATAAACTCTAAATAATAAATATCACAAATAAAATTTATAAATACTATAGACATATGTTTTGAACTAAAAACTAAAACTAATAAAGAAAAGAAAAAGAAAAGAATAAATAAATAAAGGGAAAAAAATTTAATTACTAAAACTTTAAAAATTAAAGTGAAAACAAAATACAAAAATAAAATTGAATTCAAAACATTAACAAAAACTATAATGATAGTGATACTATAAATAACACTGCAGTGAAGCAGTTGTCATCAATATATTTTTATACTGGAGCAAATTCATGCCGTGATGTAAAATAAAATAAATAAATACATATACATAAAATGCAAAAAAGTAATAAATAAATTTGGAAAAACCTCAGTAAAAGAAAACAAATATGGTAAATTATGCAGTAATGGCAATATTATTATTTACATTTATGTTAAGAATATATTTTACAAACGTTTTATTATTTATCATTTTATTAATATGTTAATAAATTAGCAGTAATTTTATTAATTTAACATGAATATTTTATTAACATTTATTAATATATGCTAAAATAGGGTATTTTCATTTTATAAATAATTATTTCTTTTTGCATTAACTTCATTTTGTCTGCAGAGTCAAAATCAAACCAACATTAGATATATATAAAACATAAAAACACTAGACTTTCTATGCCTGGAAACAATACCATAGAGTGGATGCCTGCAAACCACCATGAATACAAAGAGTACCTTTCTAAGAACTGCATTTTAAACTAGGTTTTTAAAAGACTGTTCCTTCTGTTTTATATGCCATTGACCCAAATACGACAATCAGCCCCAAACAATATCTGTGTGAACGAAACCTTGGGAGTATAGAAATAATTTCCCTGGCCAACAAACTAGATTTTTGCATTTTCTAAAGATGTTTAAAACACGACACAACTAGGATGTCGTGAAAACCATGTGCAACAGCTACGGGCCTCAGCGAGCAGCACTACATTGAGCTTCGAGTCAGAATGAGCCTGATAAACGACTCTGTTTACCCACATTTCAGCGCTCTAAATCTAACCGACTTTGGCTGTGCTCCTACTTCTGCTGCAGGAGCCGCTGCCGTTTGATTAAATCTGGAGTCGCCCCAGCACAAGCTGAAAGACAGAGAGCAATGTGCCCCAGGAGAAGACGCATCACATCACAGCCTTTGTTCAGTCACTTTCACATGAGGCCGCATGGCAAGGCTGTGGCACCGAGGGGAAGGTTCAGAGGGAGCAGCCAATCGGGGCTCAGAGGCGGTTAGGGATGCAACGATTATAGATTTTGAGGAATAATCACGGTTTTACAATTATTATGCATTTATTAATTTCACAAAATTATTATTGTATAAAATCACATGAACACTCTTTAAATATTAAAGTGTTATTTATTGCTGGCTTTTGAAACAGAAATAACACAGTAACCAAATAATACAGCACAAAATAATAATAAAGACAAACAAAAGTTCATCTCTCCCATTGGAATTAAAAAAAGGTGACCTCTGCTCTGTAAACATCCATGACAGTATTTCTCTTTTGAAAATAACAAATGGAAACAGATCGCAAAAGTATTTAATGTTTTCAAGTTTGTACATTCTTTACATTTCTTTTGGACCTGGGGTAGAGATTTTGGAAACATGGTGAAAAAAAATATATTGTTGGTTTTTACTTATGAATAATACAACAGGGATAGTAAATAAAGTTAATGAAGTAGCCTATTATTAATGTACGACTAATATTAACTTTATTTGTCCCACAGGGTAAACTGTTACTAATGATGGAAATAAACTGGAATATTATTGTAATCAACTGTCATCCATGAGTATTCTTTTTAATAATCTTTATAATAATTCATATCATTTTACATGTGGCCTGAGAAAATCATGCCTATTATTTTGGTTTGTGAGATCGGAGATCACGCTGCGCACGTGTACAAACATTCAGGAGGACACAAACTTCTTGAGAATGCTGCCCCGTGACTTTATTAATAAAATAGATTAAATAGCCAACTGAAGAGACGCACAGATGCAGGTAGGCTAATTCACACACGCAACTGTCACCTCTCTCTCTCTTCTCTCTCTGAAGTTTAAAAAAATTAAAACAAAAAATTTTCCCAAGTAGTAAATGTTATAATTAATCAAAAAATGTGATCTTACCGCACTCTTTCATCTCTTTCTGATCTGAAGCGGGCAGAATGCGGAGCTAATGAGCTGTAGCTTCACGTCAGGTTTTTCTTGCCTTCACGTCGTGCATTAAAATCGTTCAATGTACAGCAAGCCGTGCATTATCCCTTATGTATTCGCTCTTTAGCAGCAGTTTTTTACAGTAATATTTAATTGACACCCTGGTCATTTTTGGTGTAGCCAAAATGGTCCCACACTATAGACAGGCGTTTCTCTGGTGGAAATAAAGCTTTGCTTTTTGGTCCCTCTGTCACAGTTAATCTAATGCAGTAGCCTCCGTGCCTCTGATAAGCAAGTCATTTTAAGCTGGTGCACCGCTAGTGTAACTTTTTTCGTTTTGCGCAAGCTGCAACAGTTTTGTTCCGAGTAACAGAAACACTCGGTTTAGCGGAACCTTTACGATTAATTAACCGTGACGTTTTAAAGCGTGGTTAATCGCGAAACCGGTTAATCGCTGCATCCCTAGAGGCGGTCATGCGACATAGCAGCGTTTACAGTCGTGACGAGCAGCGAGGAGAGAGACATCAGCAGACAAAAGCACTGGACTCTCACATATCAGCTGATGTCACACACAGATACAGGGACATTCCCCCTTTTGAGAAGCCTGTGGAAAAATCAGAGGAGATCAGAGGTAATCCAACACTCATTCGATACAATAACCACTGAATAACCCCGGGATACATAAAGCACTGAAACGGAGGAACAGCAATCAAATTTTACCTCTACAAGTGCTGCATCTGATGTTACTTGGCATTTGGTGGGGGCTTTTTATCCAAAGCACACTACCAGCAGAAAAAGAGCCCCTGGAGTCAGTTAAGCGCTCGGCTCAATGACAGTACAGTAATAGAGCGAGATTGTGATCTCAGTAACTCTAGTTCTCGGTCACACCTACTGGACGCAGCAGCTTTAGCGTAACGCTTGAGAATCTGGGCTGCTGACAGCATCGCCACTCCTGCATCTCATCGCTTCACGTGTCACTCCAATAACTGGCAACCCTTGCGAGCTGTGGGCAAATATTGCTTCTCCTCTCTGCAAAGCTTGTAGAGATTTGTCACGTGATGACAAGGCAAATTTTAAAGCTATTTGCCCCTAATTTTTAATTTAAGTAATTTTACTAGGGATGTAATGCTATAAAAATCTCACGATACAATATTATTGCGATATGAAGTCCAAGATACGATATTATTGCGACATTTATAAAAAAAAAAAAGGACAAATGAAGAATTAGGAAAAAATTTAAATTGTGTACATTTTAAAGTTAACCTCTTTGCAGTCACCCCCCCATTTTCGGCATGGAGACACAAATTTTGGGCATACCCAAAATAAAAAGGTTGCTGCTAATCAGTCTTTCTGACTAGATACATAATCAACATACGTTCACAAAGCTGACACTTCAAAGTTTAATGTTCAAGAATCAGAATTACTCAGACTGTTATGATAATAGAGATATATAAGCTCAAACATAAAAACAAAAATAAAAATATTAAGAATATATATATTTAAATGTATAAAAAAAAATGTGTTTCTAAAAGCATTTACCACAGCAACATAATGAAGCTAAAGCCACAAGTCTACTCATGATTCTTTTCAAATCTAAGGACTAGGGATGCACCGATGTATCGGACACCGATATGTATTGGCTGATTTTTGATTATTTTAAAGCCTATATCGGAAATAGCATGAAAAGGGCCGATACCGATGGTTTATTAATTAACTGCATGGAGACAATGAGTTGCATGTCTGTTGCATAATCCAACGTTTTTCTCTGGGCAAAATAATTAAATACTTGCCAAAACAAAATAAAATCTGTACAAAATATGAAAGATGATGCTGTATTGGCTATGACAAGTACCAGACCAAGACTCTCTTTGTATTTTTTCTTTTTGAGTAAAGAAAACGCACTGTACTTTATTATTATTATTATTATAATAGGCAAAGAAAAAGTTTAAAAAATAACATTATTAACTGGTATGTTTTCTACTCAAACCGGTTTCACAGAGGAATGCAGGAACAGAAACTTTCAAATACCGATTCTGCTCAGAGTGAACCAATCTTTTTTTTTTCTTCTAATTTTTAAGCCCTGCTTTATGCAGTTGACTAATATCGGTATCGGAATCAGCCAATAGTTGTTTGATAAAATCGGTATCAGTCAAAAAAATCCTATCGGTGCATCCCTAATAAGGCCCATTATCTCTAAAATGGTGCCATTTTATGATAACATTTTGTAGACCATGTCATGGTTTTTAGTGAAGGCGAAAAAAAAAATGTAGGCCATCTGTAAGCTCTCCTGCCTGCTATTTGATCATGTTCTGGCCGCAAACGGCCCCATTCATGATTTATGTTCTCACTCGACGAACCTTTAATACACTGGCCAGTATGAGACATAATCCTCATTATTCCTTTATCATTATTCTTTTGTGTTTATTCAGCCATTAGTAGCCTTTACTCTGGCATTACAAGGTTTACCCAAGCCACATCGCTTCAATCCCAGTTATAACATTACCGTCATTATCAAAAGTTTTTCAGAAGAAAAATTACAACAAACATTTCTGGGACATGTACGGGTCAATTATAAGACAAATATTAAGAAGCATAATTGCAACTGTTCTGCAGGCGTAGAGCTAACATTAGCATCAAGTACATAAGAACAATTTTAGACATTAATAGTTACACTTGTACTTAAACCACCATAGAGTGTTGTAATAACTACTTTTGCCGATCTCATGGGGAATTGGGTCATGTTAAGTGTTGAAATATACATTATAGCCTTTTATATCACTGTACATATTAGTAGGGCTGGGTAAAAAATATTGATATTTCGATATTAATCGATTCTCATTTTTACGGAACGATATCGATTCTTACATCCCAAGAATCGATTAGTCTAGCCTATTTTCAGTTAATGGACGGAACATTGAAAGGGCACTTCCCATCCAATATATGGCAATAAGCATTGTGCTTTGGTACTTTAATATGAACCAGTCTCAGATTTCAAATTCTCAATATAACACAATATGCACAATATAACATATTCATTATAATTGTTACATTTACATTACATTTACATTTAGTCATAAATCCATCAAATTTTTAGGACAGCCACCATTTAAATGTTTATATTAAAAAAAAATTAATTGAAGTAAAAATATTATGCAATTGTAACTTCATTAGGTGTAATTTTAGCAGTTGTACTACAAATCAGCCAATTTTAACCTTCAATATTATAGTAACGTAGTACCAACTGACTCATGTATATTGTACAGCATTAGTTGAGATGTTTTTTATTCCTTGAGAAAATTGGGTACTGTACCTGATATATATCCAAAATAATCGAATCGAATTGGTAATCGAATTGAAAGCTTGTGAATGAGAAACGAATCGTGAAATTTGTGTCAAAACCGAGCCCTAATATAGAATAGCATTTCAGAATGTACACTTCTTGATTGTAGAAAATACAACAAATCTGAAGAAATCACCTACAACATCCATATACTATCATCACGTGTGTTATTATTTGGCTATTTCGTGGGTACAGACTAGGGATGAAGATATTAACTTTAATGTGGCTGCAAAATTGATTAAAATATGTGACGATTTCGGGTTGGACAATAGACGATGCAATCGTACATCGCCGATGGGACAGGACATCACGATGTTGAGACGGAAGGCATCGTGATCTCCCCCCCCCCCAATACCCCCAGCAATCTGCTGCATCCCAATATCGTGTTTGGAAAGAAAATGACGTGTAGGCGGAACCCTAAAGGGAATAAATACGAGATGGTAGGAAAATATATATTTCAATATTTTCCCTTGGCGTTATATCATTGGGTAATTATACTACATACATATTTCGGCATCAGGAAGTCGCTATTATACCTGGCATTGAAACTGACATCGTGATTTTGAATGCACGATCGCTTTTAGTTTCACTTTCGAGATTGCACGTAGTCTGTTTATACTATGGAACGGAAGTACTTACCACACATTTTACAAGATTAGATGTTTTGTCAGTGGTGACAGGATCTGCAAATCATTCGCCATCGTCCTCAGTCATCTGTCCTTTCTCTGTTTATGTGGTAAGTGAAATTTTATTTACTGTAATGTAACAGGCAACCATTACATCGTGTCTACACCGGACGCAACATGCGCCGCATTAGCTAAAGTCTGTCTACACTGGACGCGATAAAGCGACTGTTGAAAATCATTTGAACTTCTGTCAGCACGTCATAAATAGGACGAGGCATCAGTTTATTGTCGGGGATTTGTCGTGTCGCACCGCTCCGTATCCAGTGTAGACAGCATCACTGATTAAAATGAGTTCTATAGACTGATCTACATATAATAAATCTCTATTATAGATCAATGGTTCTATAGTATTTTGCCGCGCCGCACCGCTCGCGTCCGGTGTAGACACGGTGTTAGGAATCGTTATTTGTTTTCTGTGCCTTATAAGGATTCACGCTTTGGGCACCCCCCCATCTTTGTCAGTTAAGGGGTTAAATTATTCTAATGCACTTGAGTACAAAATTGAGAGCTCCAACCCATGTTCTTAACTAAGAAAACTTAAGTCAGAAAATGTCAGTGAATTGACTTGTACCTGAACTTTAGGGGACTCAACCCTCTTTTTATTTGATATACTGTCTCAGTCTATATTACATTCACACTGGTGTTTTAGAAGCCAAACAAATTAGAATATAATAATAATAATAGGGCTGGACAATTAATTCAATATCAATATGTATCGCGATATAATATTTTTCAATAACGGTGATATGATTTTTAAACACATTTCTGATATTTCGATATACATTACCAGTGTTTCCCATACATTGATTTATTTGTGGTGTTTGACTTTGTTGAATAAACATGAGCACTGCACGTTTCAAATTCAAAACACGTCGCAGGTGTTTTATATGAATGCATCTCTTAAGGGAACCGACTGTCTTCAGAAAAGATTCAATGGCATTTTCATTTTATCTGATAAAATAGCGTTCATGAGCGGAGCTGCTTTGTTTACAGACATTACTGGAGAAACCGCTAGTTCCACCGCTCTCACAGCGCCTCTTGCTGGCAGACAAGCAGTTTGCATTTTAAATTATAAACCCATTTCCAGCAACATGCTTGCTTTTGTTGTTGCTTTATTTTTTTGTTTTCTGAAGCAACTCGGAGCATGTTTCATACTCGTTGTCCTGGTTAATGCACGTTTCAATCTATAAGAATAATCAGCCTACACTACTAGTCAAAGGTTTTTGAACTGCAAGATTTTTAATGTTTCTTAAATAATTATCTTCTGCTCACCAAGCCTGCATTTATTTGATCCAAAATACACCAAAAGCAGTAATATTGTAAAATATTTTTACTATTAAAAATAACGGCTTTCTATTTGAATATATTTTAAAATGATAATTTATTGTGAATGACTCCAGTCTCAGTGTCACATGATCCTTAAATCATTCTAATATGCTGATTTGGTGATTATCAATATTTAAAACAGTTGAGAACATTTTTTTTTGATGAATAGAAAGATCCAAAGATCAGCATTTATCTGAAATAAAAAGCTTTTGTAACATTATACACTATACCATTCAAAAGCTCTTTTTAAAATTTATATTATAGAAATTACTTTCATTTAGCAAGGATGTTTTAAATTGATCAAAAGTGATGATAAAGACATTTATAATGTTACAAAAGATTTCTATTTCAGCTAAATGTTGTTCTTTTGAACCTTCTATTCATCAAAGAAACCTGAAAAAAAATCTACTCGGCTGTTTTCAAATAATCATAAATGTTTTGTGAGCAGCAATTCAGAATATAGAATGATTTCTGAAGATCATGTGGCTGGAGTAATGATGCTAAAGCTCTGCTTTGAAATCACAGGAATAAATTATATTTTCAAATAGAAAACAGTTATTTTAAATAGTAAAAATATTTCAAAATGTTACTGTTTTTGCTGTATTTTGGATCAAATAAATAAAGTCTTGGTGAGCAGAAGAGACTTCTATTAAAAACATTAAAAAATCTTACTGTTCAAAAACTTTTGACTTGTATGTTAGCCTATAGTTTGAAGTAAGAAATATTAATATGAATATTAATAAGGAGAGTCTGAGATTTACTTGACAGTGATTTCACATTTCTTGTTGTTCGTATGAAGGCTAAATACCAATAAAAGATGAACATTTATTTATTTGCGCCATTTTTTTCCTAAAATATTATATAGTTTATAGGAGTAGTTAGAGTAGGTTTCATAGGTGGCAAATACATTTTCATAAGTTTGTAGGTACAGACAACTTTTGTGTCCGTTCTTGGCCATTTTTATGAGGCTTTTTAAATAGTGTTCATACCGATATCGGAATTATATCGTATCGACAGAAATTAAGAAATATATCGTGATATAAATTTGGGCCTTATCGTCCCGCACTAATAATAATAATAATAACAAAAATGACAGTAGTAGCCATATATTGTAAAACAGTTGCATTGTAAAATAAATGAAAACGAATATTTCATAGGTATATTATTTTTGCTTTACACTACAGTAGGGAAATTACAATACTTCTTTCCTAATTTCTACACTTGAATGAAATATTTTGAATTTGGACTGCAGTAACGTTACCCATTTAAACCTCTAGCTGTCAGCAATTCATGCTGCACTTTTAAGCTTTTATTTTGATGGAAAACTCCAGCTTCAGTGAAAACATTCTTACAAAAACGTGTCTCACTACAAATCTAGTAAAATGCTGTAAACATCTGCCGCAATAATAAAGCCTAACTGGTGGCCGTTGCATTGCAAACGTGCGTTAAACTCACAGCACATGCAATAAACAAGTTAACTGCATTCACTGTGAACGGAGCTATTCTGAGGCACGGAAAACACCGGATCACAAGCTGATCACATGAACAATGTGTGCACTTTGCTTTAAAACACACCGCAAAAACAGACTTGACGTATATTTATTTGTATACTTATATATTTATTTTACTAAACCATCACAGGATTATGAATAATAACAGGAACATTGCTCACAGCAAGTGATCTTAAGTCTGGAAGTAACGGCCTTGAAATTCACTTTTGAAGGTGGTGAATCGGTTATACAAGCATTGCTCTGATGACTGTAGCAGTGGTGCATTAAAGGGGATGAATTTCGAAATGCACCTTGAGTGTGAGAGTGAAGATTACTGTGTTGACAGTCTAACAGCAAGCTCAAGCACAGCATGATGTCAGCACACTAAAATCCTCCCAGACAGCTATCAGAGAACAGCCACACACACACAAAACAAATAAACACTTAAAACATAAAATAGGAAAAAATTAGAGGTGTACCGATTGCAATTTTCTTGGTCGATTCCGATACCGATTTTTGAAGTGTGACCTGCGATACGATTTTTGCCGATCCGATTTCTTTTAAGAACATAATTGAAGCATTACACACAAAAATCGATGCAAATGTCAATGCAAAAATATGTACATAATAAGAAATTAACAAAAGAAACCTTACAATCCCCAATCTGAACTAAAGTTACACATTTTCTATCACTTAACTCTCAAATAAAGGCTCCTGTGATGGAAAGAGGACGAAACTCAGTTTAAAATTATAAAAGATGTAGCAAAACTGATGTCATTTCCCACCATGTTTATAAATGGTCATTTTTTCCCCCTAACCTTATTAAATGTGTCATCATTCACATCAAATTTGTACTTTGTTTGAATTAATTCAGTTAGAATAAAAAGAAACTGTAGAGTTGTTACCATTCAAATGAAATTAGTATTAACAAACTCTATCTTTCCACTGTTGAGGAAACAGAAGCTGCATCTGAAGTGGCATTAAATCCATCTACACAGACTTTTTGATGAAGCTGAGGTGCCATAAATACATTTACACTGCAAAATTTCAAATGCATAAATAACTTTATAAGATTAATGTTTTACATAGTTTTTTAAACAAATAAATGTTGAAAAAAACGCAATGATACTTTTAAATATGACTAAACCACCAGTAGGTGGCGGCAAATGTCTGTTTTAATGAGAGAGTCATTTATTCATTCATTCATTCATTCAACAGTAGGCCTGTCACAATAATCAATATATCGACTTATCGCGCAATATATATACATAACCACAATCATTTTTGGCGACGCAATATATCGCCCATATTTACTTAAAAATTAATGTCACCACGTTTTGTACATTCCACACTTGCGCCTGTGTCTTTTGCAGCTTAACGTGGTGTAGTCATGAGGTGCTAATTCAAATTTAAAAAATGCTTCTACAAAAAAAGATATCTGCAGCTATGGACTTGTTTAGGGGTCTGTGGCCTTTATGGTACGGACATCGATGCGAAGTAGGGATTGGTTTTTCCAGGACATAGTGTGCACTTAATTTACAGAAGAAAGACGGCAGAGAAAAATATGTAGATGGAAACATCTCCCATACAAGTTTTTTTTTGTGCATTTGCTTTTTCTACTTGGTACTGTTTTACTTTTTGTTAGAAAAAGTTTATTTACTATTTATTCAAGTTTGTAAGGTATCTAATATTTTGATACTTAATTACCATGATCTAAATATCTTAAATTTAAGTTTGTTGTCATTTGGAAGTGTGTGGCCTTCTTGCATTATTATGCTGTTAAATTATGATTATACTGTATATTCAGTGGCATAAAATGGTCTTTAAAATGACAATAATATCGCTTATCGCAATTATTTCTGGGGCAATATATCGCACAACAAAAGTGGTTTATCGTGACCAGGCATTCAACTGATTCATTCAAACGGATGATTCATTCAGAAACGAGGCAAGTGACCCTGCGTTCCATTCGGAAGGGCTCACCCCTACCCCCAAATCCCTTCAAAGGGTTTACCCTCCGAAGTGAGAGCTTCGAAGGGTTGAAGGGAGTACAGGACCAAACAACTGTTTCTTGAAGTGCACTTCTGCGTCATCATCACGTGCCCACATGGAGGCGCCGTCATCATGCAAAGAATCTGTGCAAAGGATTGGAGTCCATCAGTTGTACCCTTTGAAATCCGTCATTCCGAAGGGCCCTTTGAAGTGTCCAGTTTTGAGCACTTCGTTTGGAACGACCCTTCAATATGGCGGCCAAGATTGTTTTCACTCTAAGTGCCCTTCGGAGGGCGATATATCGTTTGGACGCACTGTGGGGGGGGGGGGGGGGGGGGGGGGGGACCCGTCCTTATGAAGGGCCACTGAATCATTGACTCACTTGCTTCGTTCAAACAGTGGATTCATCAGTAAGAAACACCGCTGTGTGTTGCTCGGAGACACAAAACAGTTCTGCTGTGGCTTTGATTGGAACGACCTTTTGTTTGCGAATTTGAGCAAAAACAGTCAATATTTTGTCTAAAATGTAAGTCACTTAATTTGAACTTCTTGTTTTTTGAAATACTATTGTATAAAATCAGTATCACATTGCAATCGTGTTGGTATTGATATTTGGGGAAACATCATGGCCGTATAATGTTGCTCAACTAAATCATATTTTGTAAATACCTTTGTTTTTCTACCGCAGTATGCATCTATAAAATTCTGTGAGTTACATTGTGTGTGCTGTCTCTCTCACACACACTCACTCAGGCTGAGCAAGCCTCATCTGGCAGTAATCGTGCATTATCTAGAAAAAATAAATAAAAAAATGTATAGGCTACACATTCTTTATTTGTGGTGTATGTAAATATATCCATTAGAATTTAAAGATGCATGCAGTTTTTCTCCTTTTTTTACTTAACATTCAAAGCCTAAAAAGTCCTTCAAAAATGCAGCCATGCTTCATATTAGGATACATGCTTTGTGGCACAATTCATAATCTCAGGTTGCATTTCACAAGTCACACAAAAACCTGATCATCCAGCAGAAAACTTTTGAGGGTGACACTTGCTGTATTTTAATGCCATAGAAATATAAATTCTGTTTCCTAAACAAGATTAAAATCACCAAAAATACACAAAACCAAACATGCCGCACTCATTTGATTGTGCTGCAGTGACAGGTACATGATGCAGGCTTACTCTAATATAGCATCTCTCTACGGGACACATGGCCCGTTTTCCGATACCCCACTGTAGTCCTTCCTAGAAAAAGCTCCATGTGCCAGTCTGATCACTCGCGCTCAGATTAACAGGCATCAGGACTAATGCAGTCTCAAGTCCTCCTGGGAAGATTGTACGTGCAAGCCTGGAAGTGGTAATTACGATGTGATGTGCATACAAGTGATTTAAGTCAGATTTTTTTTTTTTTTTTCTTTTTACACTGAAACACAGAAAACCTTTTAGCGCTTATGCCACAAAATGAAGAACAAAATATAACCATTAAGAGTGTAAATTATGCTTTATGCATTTTATTATTATCATGCAGTCAGAGAGAATTATGGGAATGTACCGTAAAAAAAGTAGCTTAAAAAAGTCAACTCGGCAATAGTATATATGGATGTAGACTATTGTTCAAAAGTTTGGAGTCAGTAAGATGCTTAATTTGAAAGAATTTCCTTTTATTTAGCAAGGATGCATTACATTAATCAAGAATGACAGTAAAGGCTTTTATAGTGGTGGGTCAAAGACAAAAGGTTTTTTTTTTCCCGAGCAAAAATTGACTACATTTTACATACATACTGTACATACATTTTTACCATGATTTACAGCAGGACACCCACTAAAAAGTCATTCAGTACAACAATGTTCATTAGCAAAAAATCTGTCAATAATTATTTAGATAGAAGAAAATTAGGTTCCATTAAATACGGAAGGACACGGTAAAGGCCCCAGAAAGAAGAACTGTCATGGAAACTTCACCAGTCTTCGCACCCAGTAGGTTTTAACCATTTGTCAACCAAACAGGTTTTAATCTTAAAATAAACAAAATTTAGAGGAGAATTCTTTTAACATTTTAATAAGTACATGCAGGAATGAGCCCAACAATAGGTTTTTGGGGGCCCATCAACGATACCTATTTATGGGATTTAAAAAAAAAAGGCCAATATCGCATATCGGCCGATTATTTGTTTATATTATTGTACAGTACCAGTCAAAAGTTTCCCTTTCGTGTGTCCAAACTTTTGACTGGTACTATATATATAAAATACAGTATATAAACAGAATTATATATATATATAATATATACATGGGGTACGGAAAGTATCAGATCCCCGCTCGTAAATTTTTCACGCTTTGTTATATGGCAGCATTGCAAAACAGTTAAGTTAATTTTGTTTTCCCATTAAACCGTACACACAGCACACATATTGACAGAAAAAAAACAAGAATTGTTGACATTTTGCAGATTTATTAAAAAAGAAAAACGGAAATATCACATGGTCCTAAGTATTAAGACCCTTTGCTGTGACACTCATATATTTAACTCAGTGCTGTCCATTTCTTCTGATCATCCATGAGATGGTTCTACACCTTCATTTGAATCCAACTGTGTTTGATTATACTGATTGGACTAGAATAGGAAAGCCACACACCTGTCTATATGACCTTACAGCTCACAGTGCATGTCAGAGCAATTGAGAATCATGAGGTTAAAGGAACTGTCTGAAGAGCTCAGAGACAGAATTGTGCAAGGCACAGATCTGGCCAAGGTTAAAAAAAAATTTCTGCTACACTTAAGGTTCATAAGAGCACAGTGGCCTCCATAATCCTTAAATCGAAGACGTTTGGGACGACCAGAACCCTTTCCTAGAGCTGGCCGTCCGGCCAAAACTGAGCTATCGGGGGAGAAGAGAATTTGTGAGAGAGGTAAAGAAGAACCCAAAAATCACTGTGGCTGAGCTCCAGAGATGCAGTAGGGAGATGGGAGAAAGTTGTAGAAAGTCAACCATTACTGTAGCCCTCCACCAGTCGGGGCTTTATGAGTGGCCCGACGGAAGCCTCTCCTCGTGCAAGACACATGAAAGTTGCCCTTAAAAAACACCTGAAGGACTCAAGATGGTGAGAAATAAGATTCTCGGGTCTGATGAGAACTTTTTGGCCTTAATTTCGAAGCGGTTTGTGTGGAGAAAACTAGGCACTGCTCATCACCTGTCCAATACAGTCCCAACAGTGAAAGCATGGTGGTGGCAGCATCATGCTATGGAGGTGTTTTTCAGCTGCAGGGACAAGGACGACTGGTTGCAATCGAGGGAAAGAAAGATATCCCAAGTACAGGGATATCCTGGACGAAAACCTTCTCCAGAGGACCTCAGGACCTCAGACTGGCCGAAGGTTTACCTTCCAACAAGAAAATGAACCTAAGCACACAGCTAAAATAACGAAAAAGTGGCTTCACAACAACTCTGTGACCATTCTTGAATGACCCAGCCAGAGCCATGACTTAAACCCAATTGAGCATCTCTAAAAATGGCTGTCCACCAACGTTTAACATCCAACCTGACAGAACTGGAGAGGATCTGCAAGGAGGAATGGCAGAGGATCACCAAATCCAGGTGTGAAAAACTTATTGCAACTTTCCCTAAAAAGACTCATGGCTGTATTAGATCAAAAAAGTGCTTCTACTAAATACTGAGCAAAGGGTCTGACTACTTAGGACCATGTGATATTTCAGTTTTTCTTTTTTAAAAAATCTGCAAAAATGTCAAAAATTCTTTGTTTTTCTGTCAATATGGGGTGCTGTGTGTGTACATTAATGAGGAAAAAAAAAATTTACTTAAATGATTTTAGTAAATGGCTGCAATATAACCAAGAGTGAAAAATTTAAGGGGGTCTGAATACTTCCGTACCCACTGTATATATATACAATTTTTTGCCCATGGATCACTCAAATGTGTTGATCAAACACTTATAATGATGTGACAGAGATATGTAATGGAGGCAGGGTATTTAACCATTTAACAATAAACTTTAGTATCCAAAATGAGTCTAACATCAGTGCACTTAACAGTAAAGTTGAAGTTCATTCAACTATTTCAATTCAATTCCATTCAACTTTATTTCCGTTGAAGTTTATTTCACTTCAAAACATTCACTCACGAATTTGCGCTACTGTCTTCACACACAGAAGAAACTTACTAGAGAAGTGTGAAGTGTGACATAATATGCAATTTAAATTCACGTCTCGCACACTTTAATGCCCTTTGAATGTAACGTAAGTGTACTTTCCCTTGGAACTGGAATCATGGCGGAATATATCATGTTGTAAAAGGTTCCAATTCGAAGGGACTTCCTCGTGTGATTGTATATGTCGAATAAGATAGAACCGCGGAATGCTGATGCTCGAACAAGAGACGCCTACGAGGGATAGTTTGTGGCGTGCACTTATATCGCGAATGGCCGGAGATCTTCCAACAACTTCGGGGGATCCCTAGCTCAAGGAGACCTATGACACCACCCTCCGCGTGACGTTAGGCCCCTCCGGGATCGCCAGATCGGTCGCTGCGACCGCGACTTAACCGCCGTAACTACAGGGCCCAGGGCTATCGAACGGGGACAGGGGGGGCTCGAGAGTACACGCGATTCGGCGTTCGAGAGGGTCTGCGAGTGAAGGGATCCCCGAATTGGTGCGGATCCCGCCCCACGCCGGCCATCGGAGATATGGCCATTCAAAATTTCAATGGTATTCCATACACTTAAGCTTTAAAGCGTCTCATCCAGGTCGCCAGTAGCAAACAATGGAGCACAAACTAAGTAATTACACCATTTCAAGCATTTTATCTGCGTTTTATGTTCTGTCAAAAAAAAAAATCATATCGGCGGCATATTCGCCGATACCGATATATCTGCGACAGGCTCATATCGGCCAATAAAATCAGCGAAACGATTGTGACCCTTGACCACAAAACCAGTCATACGTGTCAATTTTTCAAAATTGAGATGTACATCATCGAAAGCGGCATAAAATAAGGCCTTCCATGAATTTTCCATTGATGTATGGTTTGTTAGGACAGGACACTATTTGCAGAGATACAAATATTGAAAATCGGGAATCTGAGCGTAGGAAAAAATCTAAATATTGGAAAATCACTCATAGTGTCCAAATTAAGTCTAGCCAATGCCAATACTAATCAAAAATTACGTTAATAGATTATAGGCCTATATTGTAATATATTTCATAGAACATGATGTTTACTTAATATCTTAATGATTTTTGGTATAAAAGAAAAATTTATAATTTTGACACATTCAGTGTATTTTTGGCTATTGCTACAAATATACCCCAGCGACTTAAGACTGGTTTTGTTATTTCCATTACCTCACAATAAAATTTAGACTTCCGCAGTTCCTCTGCAATTAAGCAGCCTGGGAACACTTGACAATGGTAATGAAGTCTTTCTTGATAGCTCAGCCTCTCATGGAGAAAAACTGGAGGCTTGTGTCCTTTTAAAGTGATCTAGACTAGCGTCCATCCATGTTGAGCTGACACAGTATCATTTTGTCTCCTTTAATTCCAGCGTTAGCAATCACTCATGCGTTCTGCTGCCAGTAAACAATCAGGCACTGCTAGTGAGTGTTCACACCACAAATTGAGCTCAGATCAATACGGTTTGAGTCAACGTGAAAACGTGTGTGAGCTCATCATTTTCACAAGGGATATTGGGTTTATAAAATAGCTTTATTGAGCCACACTTAGCAATGAGGTACTCAGTTTAACTATAATAATAATAGTCAGACAGTTCGATAGAAATCTCTCTAGATCCAAAAATAAATGAGAGCTGCTATACAGACTAAAAGCAGTGCACTCTCAAATGCGTTTCATCTAGCTAGGTGGATAAAAGGGAAGCTGGCATGCAGAATATAAAAGATAGAGGCTATCCTGTCCTTGAGTGTGACGTTAAGAGGCAGATATCCTAAAAAACTCTTTAGATTTGAAGTGATGGCCTTGAATCAGAGTGGCATCAGTATTAATATTTCATGGCATGAGCTGTGCTTCACAAAGTCAGGTGTAGTGCACGTCTACAGAATACTCTCAAAACTTCATTCACAAAATCACTACTGAGATTTTAACCAAGACCCGTTTGCAATTAAAAAGTAATGCAAAATAATACAGTTTCATATGCTGAAATGCTTTTCATTTGGAGGCTCAACAATAAGGATGGTGTACTGATCTGGGGCCACTGGGAGTTTTCTTTTGCCAATTGGTGAAACTGTCACTTGCCTTTCGGGGTCAGTTATGTGCTTCTCAAAACCTTACATTTGTTGGTCTTATATATTTCTATGCCTTGCAATAAAATATGTATTTGTGCAATAGCAAATGTAGAAAATTCTGCTGATTTGTCAAGAGAATGTTATTTAGCATGTAAATAATACAAAATGGAATTAAAACATTTTAGTTTTGCACTATAGTATTTTTTTTTAGAAATAAGACATTAATTATATGAAATAAAAGGAATTTTAAAAAGCTGAACATTTTTAAATACAAAATGCAATTAAAAGTATAAAACTTTGAAAAAATATCAGTAGAGTACACAAATTAATATTTGTGTAATACAGTAAAATATATATAATACGGTAAAAGTGCAAATGATTATTTCAACAGTTTTAGTCTTGTATAAGTAAATAGTGACAAATAGATCAGTAAAACATTTGAAGGTTTGGCGTTGGCTAATTTTTGTAAATATTTTTTAAAGAAGTATCGAACGGTCACCAAGGCTGCATTTATTTGATTAAAATATAGTAAAAACATTAATATTGTGAAAAATTAATACAACTTAAAATACCATTTCAATTGTAATATTTACAAATGTATTTATTCCTGCAATTTTTTTGTAATATTAAAAATGTCTTTACTGTCTTTTTGCCATCCACCTATTTTATGCGTATCTTGGAATATCGGCATAAAAAAAACGCTGGATGGAACGCCAAGATGCCATAAATTCTAAAATGCACATAAAAAAAACTTATGCGCACCAACTGATTGGATAAACTTTTTATCCGAAAAGAAAAAAATGTGCATAAACTATGATGGAAACACATTTACTGAATAATTCCCCCTTGCAACATCAAAAAGTATTGTGAGTGGGGCGGGATCACTTGACTAGCTGCCCACAGACCGATCTCCTTCACAGCCTCTGAAATTTTGTTTTGGTCATCTCTGCCAGCCTGAGCAAAGTCTGTCATCAAAGTAGGCCTATTTCTGTATAATTGTCTTACATGACTGCGTTCCCAAACAGCAGGCATCCATCTCCGAAAGCAATGACAGCATTTATTGTGTTTCGTCTGCTCACTCTGAGGCACAAGTCATTTATCTAGGGCTGCCACTAACGACTATTTTAATTTCGATTAATCTATCGACTAATTTACCGATTAATCGGTTAATCTAAACGATTAATTTCCCACACAAAAAATCAGCAATTTACTTAATGTTTTATTAAACTATATTTTATTAAACCAAATTAAATCCAAATTTCTATGAAATCCTTTTTTTAAAGCAAAAGTAAAGTTCAACATAGAGTGCAAGAAGCAAGTGTCCGTCTCATACTCCAAATCACTATTATTATAGTGTAAGAATGACAACATATCCACGTGTTCTAGTCTACTAATAATACAATTATAATAAAAAATACTTTTTAAAGGAGTATTTACCAGAAATGTTATTTACCAGAATTTATTTAGGAAGAAAATTTAAATGTGCAGTATTTCTGAAAAAAATAAAAAAAGAATTTTTTTTTTTTTTTAAATAAACTCAATTAATTGGAGATGCTTTTGATTAATACAAAAGTTATGGACCATTCCAATGAATCCAGAAAATATAGAACCGAATTTGGTACAAGAGAAACTGGTAAAACTCAAAGACAGGCTGTTTTTGATTTATATACAAGTTTATTTGAACCATTAAAACAGGTATAGAAAATGAAATGGAAAAAACGATTTGGACCAATAAAACGGATTTCAATAGGGCCCGTAATTAAATGTTTTTTTTTGTGGTAATAAATAGAATTCAAGTGACCCATAGCCTTTAAACTGACTGAAATCCATATATATCTCAATGATGCCATACATCATAGTTCAAATAAAGTATCGAAAGCAAGAAATCATATGGTTTTATTAAATTTTATTCAAAATTGTTAAAATACATAATGTATTGTAAACAATAGAGATAATGTACGTTATGCATTACAACAAAGGCCTGCAGAAGACGCCAACGGCCTGATGATTATTTTTACAAATTGCTGTGCGACCTAATACTTGTTTAATATTTACCAAGCAACATTTAATTCAAATGTCCACTTAATCTTTAATATTGGCCATTTCTTTAGGACAGAAATGCTATAGCCACTGTAGTTAAATGAATATGTGGACATCAAAACGTGTAAACTCTGAGTGAGTGTTTGAGCTTTTATTTTGAAACTGCGATGTATTCTCCTGTGTGTGTTTGCGTAGATTTATAAATGATTTACCTTACAAATCTGATGAAATGGTGCACGTTGCGTTCCCAGATGAACTTTGTAATAAACCCAAACTCACAACAACATACAGAGATGGAGTCTGAGACGCTCCACACATGTAAATGATAACCGTTCCTGTGGAACTACTGTGAACGGAGCCGCTGTGTGACACATGTGCTTAACCTACACGCATGTAAATGATTAAAGCGCATATACTGTATTAGAAATGCATTGCATATAATTATTTAATTAAATCGTAGCGTTTGTGAATTCACAATTATGCTTAATTATGTTTTTAAATGGGTTTAATATATCATGCAGTCTTGGGAAACAGTCTAATAATGTGTTTTATGAATTCTCGTCCGTGAAATGCACCACTTCCAGTATTTTTTTTGCCGTTAGGTTCACCGGGCACAATGAAAGCAAGATTTAAAAAAAAAAAACTCAATAGTCTAATAAAATCGACGAATCGCGACAGCCCTACATTTATCATATATGAACATTATTATATTAAGTGGCTTCTCCTACTTTTCTTAGGGACATTTAGTGCCAGTTTATCAGGAAGTAGGGATGTAACGATTCACTCAACTCACGATTCGATTTGATTCACGATTTTGATTTCACGATTATTTTTATTTATTTTTTTTAAGACAAATTATAAATAAATGTGCCCTTTTATTATTGCTTGGACAAAATAATGTACGTTTCTTTGTGAAATTGAAATAAAACACTATAATAATAATATACTAATATAGCAATTGTAAATTATTGCTCTTTTGTTGGTTTTGATTGATTTTCTATTGTCCTCATTTGTTAGTCTCTTTGGATAAAAGCGTTTGCTAAATACAAAAATTTAAATATAATGTAAACGTAAATAACTAATAACGAAATAGAAATTTTTAAACAAGCCCCAAATCAAATAAATAAGTAACACAAATAAAATAAATATCTTCATATAAACAAAATAAGGCCTTGTCTGTGCTCTTTCCATTTAAAATAAGAGGCAATCATTCAAACAGGATAGGGAATATGTTTCCTAATCATAAACCTAATAATCATTATCTCCAAACAAACATGCAACATGGGATTTTGAATCTAAATTACGTAAGGGAAACAGGTCAATACTTTAGCTCAAAGGGAATCATTTAAGATTTTAAAGGGAATTTGGACAGATTCACTGTTTTACGGCTGATCACTGAGATGGCCAGCGATTCATTGAACGAGCTGTATGACATAAATTCTGCAATGGATATTTATATCCAAAATATAGTGAAAACGCTATTAATTAGCACAGTAACAAGATCGGGAGTTTAAGACATTAACTTGTAAGCACGAAACACAATATACTTCTCTTTTCAATATAAATAAGGCTTTATTGGATAAATCTAAGACATTTAAACTAATCTAACACACGCATTCACAAGTTGCAGAAAGAGATAAAGTGAGGAAATAATTAGTTTAAGATAATGAAAATGTGAAATCCCAAGTTTATGGCAATATGTGCAATTGCATAGATCTGTACAACCATCAATCACTTAATTAACCCCCGCATTGAGTTCCTCAATGAGGTTAAAACTTATAATAAATGCACCAGTTCAGCTAGGATCTCGAGGTACTTGCGTTGCGTTGCCTGAACGGGGGTTCCCTTTTGTTGTGGTCCTTGCAGAACAGGGGTTTCCCGCGGCCGCTGATTGGCTGGAAGTTCAGTCTTAGGAAACCATATAGTATATTGGTCTTGTGTGAGGATGGTCGGGGGGAGCAAGGGAACGGAGGGGCTGTGATGGGTGTCTGGTTAAAGTTTTAAGTAACCGTCAAGCAGACCTAGTGAGAAAGGTCGGACTCGGAAGGTGTTGGTACTAAAGGACACTAGAGAGAAGCACACATCTTCTCAGGGCGTGCAACAAAGGTGCAACGGAACCCTTTCACCCGGTTTCATGAAGCGTGATCAATAAAAGAACTAAGTAAAGAAATACAGTAAAGTTTGACGAGACTAGTGGAGGTTTTTCCTCATGGTCTTGGTACGGATTATACGCCTGCTGCTCTTCTCCAATCACGCAAGCACTGTACTAAAAGAGAACAGAAACGGTGATGACTGGGTGTACTCGAAAAATATCAAAAAGGGCCATAAGAGAGATATATTTGATGTGGTCCATGAGACATAAATCCACAAGCTGCGCTTCTGGCCCAAATCCCAAATCTGTGTCTTGACCAAATTAGACGCTGTCTTTTGCTAGGGGTGTGTATATTTCTCCTCTCAATTCATCAACAAATTTTCTCTTATCATCACCTGGTCATGAGTTTGTTTCCCGCCTTGCAGAGTATATTTTGGCCAGAATTTCGATACAAGATGATCCATTTACAAAGGAATTGATTGAAAAGAAACGTTTCAAGCAATAAGCTTCAAACACCACACAACAAACATGAATTGTGATCCAAACTATTCAATAGTTATTCACAATACATACACAATAAATGATTAAGACCTGATAGTCTGATATGTGGGTTACATACTGTACATATGGAGTTATGCATAGAAATGATCAGTTGCTCACAAGTCCTTTTAGTGTAATTTAGATGCATATTCACATGGAAATTAAGTTTCTTTGGCATTCTGTGGACGTAAGTATACGTTCTGTGAAGACCAGAGGTTAAGAGATCTCTCATAAGGAATCTCAGTCTGTTCTTTGTCATCGAGGTGGGGGAAGTCAATCCAAAGATCTCGTGATTACTATCACTGGTTTACATGTGATGGTCATGCTGTGCATCTCTTTGATCATTAATCTTGGGTTTCTTGCCCCAAAATTTACAATCTCCTTGGAATTGTCAATAAGTGTTCTTTTGTTTAAATGCTGTGAGCTACTCAAAGCTGCTAGTTGGTTCAGACTTGTGGCACCAGGATCTGATTTACGAACATCCTGTGTCTTGGGCCTCTATGGAATTCGGCTCCTCATGTTTCAACCATGTTCTTTACTAAATCTTAAATTGTCTGATTCGGTCCTGATACCCTACATTACTTGTATAATTTCTAAATTTGAAGCAAAAACAGAATGACTTCAGTTTTGTGAAACCATACATAAAAATATCTGCATGAAACAGCAGACGAGCTGAATGAGATGTAGATTCACTCTCTGCCAGCAGGTGGCTCTTAAAGCGTTTCCTTGGTTTCCGCTGTAATCAAAGCAGCGCTGAACTTATGCATTTTACAGAGGCAAGATGAAAAGAAAATAATATCATCTAAACTTTTCTAAAGACAGTACGTTCCCCTCAGACATACATTCATATAAAATCCTACCCATAAATTAATCGCGATTTGTTTAGCATCTCAACATATTTGAATCGCACATATTTGAATCGATTTGCACACCAAACCGTTATCGCGGTTAATCGTACATCCCTATCAGGAAGTGCCGATTTTGTTCTCCGTTGACACTTTGGATGGAAACAGGTGCTTGTCGCAAATGTTATGCGATATTCCATTTTGCACATACTTAATTCAAACTGACGTTGAAACAATAGCTCTTTTGACCTTGAAGATCCTGCTCTCTGCATAAAAGTATTAACCCATTTTTTTATCTTAATGACCCCAACATTTGATCGTTAGTGTATACATTTGTAATAAGTTTTAGCTATTGAAATCAAATTTAGGGATGCACGAAAATAAAAATTTTTGTAATAAGGATTAGCTATTGAAAATCCTGTATTAATCAACCTGTTAGTCAATCACTAGCAAATTAGCCATAAAAGAATTACATCTGAAGAACTGCAGTGTTTCAAAAGGCTAGGTTGAGAATTACAAAAAAAGCTAAGTTATAAAAAAAAGCAGGGATATAAATAAGTGAAAGTGAAAGTGACGTGACGTGACATGTGGCCAAGTACGGTAGAACCCATACTCTGATTAGTGCCTGCATTTATCCCATCCAAAGTGCACACTCACAGCAGTGAACACACACACACACAGTGGACACATACCCGGAGCAGTGGGCAGCCTTTTTTTGCTGCGGCACCCGGTGGAGCAGTTGGGGGTTCGGTTCCTTGCTCAAGGGTCTCACCTCAGTCTTGGTATTGAAGGTGGGAGAGAGCGCTTACTTCATCCCCCCCACCTACAATCCCTGCCGGTACGAATCGAACCCACAACTTTTGGGTTATGAGTCTGACTCTCTAACCATTAGGCCACGACTTCCCCCTAAAAGCACTCCCTGCTCCCCTCTGCCGAAACCCGGGATGGGTTAAGCAATATGTCTGCTCAGAAATATCACTATATGTCAAACACACCACTTTCTCTTACTGAGAGGCTCAATTTCTAGAGCTGGGGCGGTTAAGAGTCCTCTTTTTGATAAACTGTCACATTGTAACTGTCTGTCCGCTGCACAGATCAACTGGGATCTGAGTGGACAGCCCCCGTGGTCCATAAACAGCGCAAGCTGCTGACGGTGCAGATTGGGGCAGTTCATTTAAACAAAAGGTCTGTTGTCTCTGTACTGGCCCTACATTTGACTACATGGAGTTGCCCACTAGCCCGCATTGACAAGCCCTAGCCCATGTGAAACAACTGCACAGCTCCTCATTTGAAATGGATGACACCATAACGCAGCAGTGCCGCATTCAAATGCCCCCACCGGAGGCGAACCACAGATCACAACAATAGCTTCAGATCACAAACCATGGTATCATGCTGCTTCAGAATCAACATCAATGTTTACACCACATAAACTGTATAAAAAAAATTAAATTCAATAAATAAATAAAAAGAGCTTTTTAATGGTAAAAGACTGTAAACATGCTACTATAAAAACCTATTAACTCATAAGTTCTGTTATCATAGAAACAGTGAAAAGCCCCTGTGGGACACTTCAAGTGATTTTACAGTAAAATGGTAAAAAAACTGAAAATTGACATTACTTGAATTCCCTGTGTGATGCTTCCCATTTGAAGGTTTTTCATTTAAATAATTATATGTTTCCTTAGTTTTTCGTATCAGTTGTACATTAGGGTTTAAGGTTACATCTTATATGGTTAAATGAAAGTTTACTGCCTTATTTTAGTTACCATGATGGTGTTTTGCGTTTGCATAAATGATTCTGTGCACCTTCTATACATTAGTATTTACCTCATCTTGTGAATAAGCTACTTGTGATGAACTTTGATTCATCATGCAGCTTTCTCTTTACTGTCTTGTTTTATGGTGGTTTTAGGTTAGTATAGTAATGTTGTACAAGTCGAACTGAAACATACCATTTTTAACAGCAAATTTCAATCAGTAAAACGTAGGATGTTGCTACCGTATTTTTTACAGTAAAGTCCTGGAAACCGTTTTTTACTGTCAGTTTCATTATGTAGAGTTCTTCGGTCTGTATGAGAAAAACAGCTCTAAAATGATGCGAATTAAAAAGACGCCAAGTCAACAGAAATGATCAGGGATGCATTTACAGTAATCAATGTGTTTCGGCTTATGGAAATGCGCAAGTCTGCACTACGGCCATATCATCTACCACACATAAATCTAACTCTTCCTGTCCTGTTAGAGAGATTGATCGTCAACATTGACCTTTTGTCTCCCTATTTTGGTTGATTTATGAGGTTGTGAACAGGAGAGTCCTTCCATGGAGAGACTGAGTGTTGTGCTGTTTGCAGTTCCTTTAGCCTGTGTGCTGAACAGTTGGAGCTGCTGCTACAAACCTCTCCACTGAACCCATCCAGCCCCTCCTCCACCACTCTGAGCCTATGTGTGTGTGTGTGTGTGTGTGTGTGTGGAGGAAGACCTGGCAACGAAAAGAGCAGAACAGTGGCAGATTGGGAGAAATGAACTTTCAGAGCAGGTTGATAGCAGTGCAATCATCGCACATGCATACGGCAAGTAATTTCAGGCTGTTTGGAGCCTGCAGGGGGACAAGACTCGCCTTTAGCGCTTACTAACATGGCTAAATGTAATAATGACATGAAGTGATTATCACAGCACTACGGGAAAAGCCGTTTCTGAAATACCTTTCAGCTCAAATCAGCATAAGCCCTGCAAACGATGCATTGCATCTTCAAATAGAGACCTTAGACAACACAAAAGAAACAAATCTGGAGATGAATAACCACAGCTGAGCATAGGAAATATAAACAGCTCCATGCTTATGGATTTCTTACGCACAATTGGGTGTGTGTGGTTTGTGTACATAAAATAAAACCACAAAGTCAGGTGGGACTGTGCCGGCATGCTCAAAACCCAGAGTGTGTGTGCGTGTGTAAACAGAGTAATGCTGTACAGCAGAGGCTCTCAACGGGTGGGTCGCAGATCTGTTCTGATAAGGTCTTGGGCAGAAGGAGAAAAAACAATGCTAAATGCTAATAATAAAATGGAATTGGGAAAGCAAATAAATAACATTATTAAGTCTGAAATGGAGAAAATATAGTAGTCAACATTTGGAGTGGATCAAATCCTTTCATCAAAATTGTCCTAAAATCAAAACAGTCTGCTCTTGTCTTAGGACGACTTTGATGAACTTTTTTGATCCACTTCAAATGTTGACTACTGTACTTCACAAACATTTTGTTGTTGACGTCAAAATCAAGTTTCCATTTGATTTTTATACAAATTCATCTGTCACTTAGTAGAAGCCAAATTAGACAGATGTCATTCTATCAAAATGAGAAAAATAAATAAATCTGTCATTTGAAATGCTGCAAGTGAATTTAGGCATCAAAACATTATAAATGTAAAGCATGAAAAATGCATATTCAATTTAAGATTTGTTCAATATTACATATAAAAATATTAATCCATTTTCTTTCAATCAATTTTTTTTTCAGTTTTTCTTTTTTGACAAATTAATAAATACTCATTATAAAAGTATGGTCCCATATATCTGTACTCAATGTACTCTAAAATAGATGTCTTCAGTGTCACGTGATCCTTCAGAATTCATTCTAATATGTTGATTTGGTCAAGAAACATTTCTTATTATTAATCTTGTGATGATTTTGAAAACAGTAGTGCTACTTGATATTTTTATGGAAACTTTGAAGAACAGATATCTTTTGTAACATTATAAATAGCTTACCACTTTTGATCATCAGTTTGCTTCCTTGCTAAATAAAAAGTTAATTTCTTTTAGAAAAGAAAAGAACAGAAAGAAAAGAATTTAATTTGATTTCTGACTCTTAACGTTTAAACGGTAGTGTAATCTGTGCATAATGGCGAAATGGGCAGGTTGCGTGACATCTTCATTCTCAAAACCATGACCAAAACTACAAAGTACAAATACAAACTCTCAGGCTCAAGGCTACATTTACTACCGGTTACTTGCAATTTGAATAACATGTTACTGCCACAATATTGTTTCACCAAGGTGTCGAATGAATGAAACGACCACCACAAGAATATGTATGTAGTCTGCACGTAAATCGAAATGAAATCGAGATCGCGATTCGACAGAAGCTGCGATTGTCAGGCGTATCTTTCAGTGAAGCACGGTTCAGCAGTGTGATCAGCAGTAAATCTCCAACCAAAGGCCAGAGGGCGCTCTCGCGCAGAAACTCCAAATACACCCCGCAGAAGAAACCCAGGAAATGCCTATAGCGTTGCTGATAAACAGAAGATTTAACTGTTTTTGGGAGTAAATATGTTATTAAAATGTGGTATTCACACTCTTTCAGATGGAGCGGTATTTACTACACAGAGCTGTAGTTCTCTGAGAAGCTATGCAAACAGCTGTCATTATCGCGAACGATTTCTTCGATTTCATAATCGCGCAATAAATCGTCTGCAAATTTTTTTGCATAACTTGTCAGTGAACTACGGCTATATATATATATATTTGCTCCATCTGAAAGCACGTGATGATGATTTCATGCTAAATTACAGAACCGCATTCTATCAAAATGCGCCATGACAATCGTATCATTTCGATTAATCGTGCAGCCCTAATGTGAAGCACTCAACAGTACAGTTACTAGGGATGTGCGGGTCTAGTCGACTTGTCGACTAAACGGTACAGCTCCTACTAGTCGACACTGAAAACAATAGTCGATTACATGACAGAAAAACAAAACAAAAACAAAAACAGAATTTTATCAGTCACATTACCATAATTTTAACACTGCATTTAAAACATTTTAAATAACAAATTAAAATAAAAAATTACATTATTTTAAAAAGTTTATCTGGTCAGAAACTACATTTTTACCTCAGACCTCACATGAGTTTTCTTCGTGTCAGTTGTGGAGAGCTCAAAAATGACACGCAAAAGCAGAACGTGTGTTATTTTTGATTAGCAGGAAACGGAAAGTTTTGAGTAACTGTGTACTTTCAATTTCTAATAACTCTACTGGAGCGATGCGTAACCATATTCAACACCGGCACGTAGCGTAGCCTCAGAGGCTGGCCAAAGCCAGCAAATTCAACAGGGCGTCATTACACTCACACCCCCATCGTTGGCCTCCGCTCCCATCCGCGCCGTCTATTACCATTAACGATCAACCACTGTGGTGGTGCGGGATAATTCAGGCGCTTTTCCCCCCCCGGAAACTCTTATCGGCTTGCTTTTCGTTGTCTCTGCTTGCCTGCGACTTCAGTTCCTGCCGAGCGTTTTTTCAAGTGCAGGAATTTTATTGTTAATCACCTCAGGTCCCGTCTTTCACCAGACCACATTGATAATTTCACTGAACAAATAACGCATGTTCTGAGTAAGTAAAATGGGCATTGTTGCATTGCTTTGTTTTTAGACAATACAGCCTACACGAAGTATGTTTTTAAAAGACGTTTTAATGCCATTTCTTGATAAACCTTCCTATTGTTTTTGACTTGTGTTTTAATATGTTGGCTAACGTTATATGATGATGAAGAATTCTGTCAGGCTATTGATTGATTTTCCACTGTTCTGCATTTCCCAATCTGATTTGAATAAATAAGCTATGCTTTGGCCGACGTTGAGTGTATGCTCTTCTTTATTTTTTAACGACCGCCTAAAATGAAATGATGATAACGAGAGGCAAGTGTGCGGCAAGCGGAATTCATTGAGGAACTTGACAGAGTGACTCATAGATTAAGTATTTCAAATATAGGCTATGCTACACGCACGCACAGAGGTTTTTTTTTCTTACCATCTTTTGGGGGGTTTCTTGCTTTTAGACTAGTCGACTAGTCGGATACAAAACTTTCGTTTAAACGACAGTCAAATTAGTCGTCGCACGCATCCCTAACAGTTACTCAGGGCAAAATCATCATCCAAGTTCATATTTCCTTCCATCAACACCTTCAGTTGGCTATTCTTTCCAAAGAAAGACCTCAGAGTGGAGGTTCATGACCCCACCACAATCATCCTCAAAAACACGACAGATGTACCAATGAAGATGTCATTAAGCTCACATATCTGCAACTGCATCATTACAAAATCAGATCAACTACAATCCTTTCAAACCATTTTTTAAAGACTCCCCCGAGGTACCCCCCCCCCCCCCCCCCCCCCCCCTCCCTCTATACAAAAGGGTCTATGAACACAGCACATGTCTTTCAATCGATTTTGCCATGGTAGCCTGGCAAATGTGTTTCCATGGAAACAAGCCCATAGCCTATTCCATAGACGTGTGTCTGGGAAGCACTTGGTTTGAACAAAATTAAAATGGAAATGATATGACCCATGTCATGGGCGGTGAAACAGAAGCACATCTCCATGGACTAATCCAGGGGAAAAATCTTTATTTCAGTGATCCATGATGCCTCGCTCTGATCGCAGGAAATAGACTGAAGACGTAGAGCATTGACCAAGAAACCCTAGTGAGATCTTTGCATTCAGGATCAGTCAATAGTACTTTCATCCTCATCTGTAACATCACGTTTCAACCTGCAGAAGATCCCTGTTTCACCCTGCTGGTCTGCCTTCATGGTCAATCCCAACAATTTATCATCAATCCAATGCTAAAATCCACACGCATCAGCTTTGCTATGTCATAAAACGATTAAGTCATTGCTCCGAAACATCCACTGCAAAACAGAAAATACTGATAACTCAACACATTGCCTCTTCAGATTCAACAGAAGAATGTATCATCATTAGGCAAGTGGATTAAAAATAAAGGTTCTAAACAGAGGTTTTCAAACCATGGGTTCCACAAAGAACCTTCCAGTGAACAGTTCTTAAAGAATCTTTTTCCACGATAAGGAACCTTTTGTTTATGGGTGTTAAAGCTTCTTCTTCAAGGCACCATAGATGCCAATAAAGAAAAATATTTTTAAGTGTGTATGTTATGTGCAAATTACTATATACAGTTTCTACAGAAATCAGTTTGCTCCACTCATGTAAATCCCAAAAAATCCCAGTCAACTGCTTCTATATATCATTATCTAAAATAAGTTACCAAACATCAGTTTTAAATATGTATGCAAACTGTGCATGTTTTCCTTCCAATCCTCTATCCTTCCTTCCAGAGTAACTTCGACTGGTCAACTCCAGCACTTGACTATTGATCCAAAGCTAAAAATAACTGCAACACCATTTAATCAAGTCACCACCACGTCAACCTCCAATACACAACAATCAAAAGCACGACTTCATTACCTGTGCAAATACAAAGACAAGGTCATGCTGCATGCAAGCGGACAAATACCATTTCTACATAAATCTGTTCACTCATGTCTATCCCAAAAATCCTGACCAACTGCTTCTATAGTTCATATTCATTTAAAACATGTGCTCTGATCCACATCATGAATCAAGCATGATGGACATGTTCACCTCCCAATCCACTATCTTTTCTGCCAGAGTGACTTCATCTGGTCAGCTGCAAAGAAATGTTCTGCTGCATGCAAATACAGATTCTACATCAATCACATCACACACTATGTCTATCGAAAACACTTCACTTTTAAATTATCTAGAATCTAGAAGTCAGTTAGACCACCAAACGTCAAGTGTTGTAACTTGTGTATTTGTGGTGCACATCATGAACCAAGCATGTTCGCTTTACTATTGATCCAAAGCTAAAAATAGCTGCAACATCATGCAACACTATTTCATCAAGTCATTGCCACATGTCAACATCCAATGCACAATCACCAAAAGCATGACCTCTTTATGCATGCATGCAAATACAGATTCTACATCAATCGCATCACACACCATGTCTTTTGAAACCTCTACACTTTTAAATGACCCTCTACTAGTACTCTCACGTCCATCTAGAAGTCAGTTAGACCACCAAACGTCAAGTGTTGTAACTTGTGTATTTGTGATGCACATCAACCAAGCACATTCCCTTTACTATTGATCCAAAGCTAAAAATAGCTGCAACCATCATGCAACAGTATTTCATCAAGTCACCGCCACATGTCAAGTGCACAATCATAAAAAGCATGACCTCATCATGCATGCAAATGCAAAGACATGTTATGTTGCATGCAAATACAGATTCTAGCAATCAGATCTCACAATATGTCTATTGAAAATACTACAATACTCAGGGTCAACCTCTGCTAGACCTTTCACCTCCATCTAGAAGTAAGAAAGACCCCCAAACATCTGTGACGCATCATGAATCAAACATGTCCAGTCTGTAGTGCATCTTACCAGAGTGATCAGCTGGTCCTCCGCCGTTGGCGAAGAGGGCAGAGTACAGGTGAGGGTATGTCTTCTCCAGGGCCACACAGAGCTCCAGGAAATGGTCGCTCTGCTTGTTCATGAGCATCTTCAGGAGCTGGTCCACTTTCTCGGCGCTGGAGGAGCAGTTCTGGTCCAGCTCGAAGGCTTCCTGCTCGCTGAGGCTTCCCGATTTACTCAGCAGCTCTATCAGCTGGTCTGCATCCGTGATGG
The DNA here is from genome assembly GCA_018155175.1 of Sinocyclocheilus anophthalmus. NCBI lineage: Eukaryota > Metazoa > Chordata > Actinopteri > Cypriniformes > Cyprinidae > Sinocyclocheilus > Sinocyclocheilus anophthalmus. The sequence goes on along the minus strand of JADLZN010011643.1, from coordinate 65,206 downwards.
ACTCCAGTAAGTTCTGGTGGTACTGGTGAAGTAACTCTTTGTGCTTGGGCTCCATTGCAGTTCCTACAGTTCCCTAGCTAACTAGCTAGCTCCGCGCTACGGCCGTAGAGCCGATTCCCCCTCACAAACCCGATGAATGCAGCAGCAACTTCTTTCTGTCCGCTCACTTGTAGGATTTGAGCCAAGGCGCCATGAGATGTGATGACTTAATGAAGCGGGGTTTCATTACAAACTGCAGAAAGGCACAGAAGCCATGTTTGTTGCCTGAGGCTGTTGACTGCACTAAACAGCGAGACATTTCTCCGGATCACTTACGCAAGGCAACTTCGTTCATTTTCACCTGCGCTTCCGAGGAGAGCACGTTCGTCTGCGTTTATAGTTTCTTCTTGGCCATTTATGTGGCGCTGTGCGGACTCAAGTGTGAGCAAAAGTAGCGCAACTCTTCTGGCGTTCCTTACTCAAACTGCACGCTCCGCCATGTCTCGGTATCTCAGCAGCTGCTGCCTGCTGTCAATCAACTTCCCGTACAATGGCCATATACGGTAAAGTGGGCGGGGCATTTGCCAGAGACACACCTGGTTTTCTTCAATGGGCGTGTACTACTGTTTAAAAATTCGGGGAAAAAAGACTGCACGGTTATGAGGATGATGCATGATGACATAACAAGTGCAAGGGGACTTTACCCTGGAACATGTGCTGTGTTTTCACGAGACTGTTGATTTTCAGTAAATGTGACTGTGCTAGTTTGTGATTTTATTATAGTGTAACAATATAGTCTAGACATTTAAATAGATAAATACATTCATAACATGGTGGCTGCTGGTTTATTAGAAGGTTATCATCAAGTGGTCTCAAAGCAGGATGAATAGATCACTTTAATAGTACTGTAAAATGTAGTCCTTGTTAAAAAAAATTAAGAGAAAAAAGTAAACTGTTGTATGATAGAATAATTAGTAAATAATGTGATCTTTCTTATATACATATATTATCTGTCATTTCTGGACAGTCTTTATTAAAATGACATAGTTAAACAAGTTTTACCAAATAGAAAAGGATACATTTTCTGCAGGTGTCATTGTTCCACAGGCTGCATATAATTAATTCCTAATAATAACAAGAACTATGTGTAATTATAAGCAGTTCCACAAAAACGGCACACAAATTAGAAGTATTGTTCTGCTTTGCTCTGTATGTATGTTCTGTTTTACAAAAGTATGTAATACAGAGTATTAACAATAATGTGTGACCTACTGCAAAAATCCTTTTCAGTATTTTTGTCTTATTTTCCAGTATATAGCTATATTTTAAAAATCTTAAATTGAGATGCATTCATCTAAGCAAAATGGCATAACATATTAAGACTTGTTTTACAAAAAGATATACAGAGTATTATGACTGTAAAGTGTGACCTACTGCAAAAAAAGATTTTCCTAGTATTTTTGTCTTATTTTGTATATATAAAAATCTTAAATTGAGATGCATTCGTCTACACTCTTAAAAATAAAGGTGCTTCACGATGCCACAGAAGAACCTTTTTGTCTAAATGGTTCCATAAAGAACCTTTAACATCTGAAGAACCTTTCTGTCTCACAAAAGCTTCTTTGTGGCGAAAGAAGGTTCTTCAGATTATAAAAAGGTAAGAAAGAGATGGTTCTTTAAAGAACCTTTGACTGAATGGTTCTTTGTGGAACCAAAAATGGTTCTTCTATGGCGTCGCTTGAAGAACCTTTTGAAGCACCTTTATTTTTAAGAGTGTAAGAAGCAAAATGGCTTGCTTTCTTTAAAAAGAAGTTAGTTAATGCTTAAAACAAGAAAAAAGGTTATTTTTCTTCTCAAGTGAATCTATCCCAGGATTTTTGGGATAGACATGATCGAACAGATTTATGTAGAAATGGTATTTGCTCAAGTGAATGCATCCTCATTTAACAATTTTTTGATATTTTTAATAGAAAACACGACAAAAAAATATGAACAAAAAAATCCTTTGTTCGGGTGTAGAAAAATATACATTTTCTGATATTCATATCACAAGAACAAACTCCAAATGATATTGATTTATTCTAGATTTCATGTTAAAATGATTTCAGTGATTTATCCTGCTCAGTCACTGTTTCTTCAATATCATCCATATGAGTGCATTACATTTCTGATTTATGGCTTTGTGGACCATCCATCTTTGAAGCTCAAAGTTCACATTATTGTGCTGAAAGCCAGTAAGAATAGGAGCTGAAAGACACATCTCCATTAGATGACTTATCACATGTACAGCTCAGACCGCTTTATATGAAGAACTAAAGGTTACGTGGAGTTCACAGGCTATAAGAGGCCAGTCGGGGTTTTTACATGGTAACGAAAAGCAGATTAGTAAGTACCCAGTCAATTATCAGTTACCTCAAACATACAAAGAAAGATAAACACGGGATTAAACCAGATCGAGTCATTTTATTGGACTAAAGTAGATAACAAGCAGTGCAAAGGATGTCTGTCAGACACATGCAGACACGGTGAACTAATGAACTATCAGTTCTCACAGCAACTGATTGTATGTTATGCAAGGCTTAACAGAGTGCAGAAACATTTGGAGAAAGCTGCAATCTTTTCAATGCAGCTGACAGATGGAAAGAACCGCATGTCAGCAAAGCAGGGTTGGCTACTCCCATCTGACAAACCTTGTGACACTGCAAATCTGTTGCTCTAAATTGAAGCTATTTTACACTGCACTCCCACGTGAAGCATAAATGGGTGCTGTCAAGGCACTTGATGCTTAGATAGAATTAACAACCGCCAATTAGAGAACACACGTGTCTCTATACACTTCCCCAAAAATCAAGATAGATACAGAACATCAGCTCTTTGTCTATATTTTGTGGAACTCATAGAGACACAAAATAGTCATTTGTTGTGACTGATTGATGATTAAATGACTATGATGGAGTTATTTATCTAGCTAATTCTATGAAGACTTGTGAACATTTTCTGTAAAGAGAATAGCACGCAGAGGTAAAACCGTTTTAAACGATTCTTTAAAAAAGACATGATTATTATTTATGAACAGATGTGTGGTTTGTATCTTATCTAGAGGTTAGATATAAGTTGATTGCGCTCAGTGGAACCTGATTTTCTGGATAGTATGTGTAAGCCCTGAATAATCAAGATTGAAGTTTTTAATTTTGAATGGATTTCCAATTTCATTTACGACCTAAATGCTGAAAGACGATTACTTCTGGAAAATAAATAAATAAAATAAATGTATGCAATCCATCTTCAGAGATAAAAAGGTTCAAAGGTAGCGATCTTCTGTTTTATTAATTTTTTTTTTAATAATACCATAATAGACTGACTTTTATCAAATGTCTTTTTTTGTTGTTGTTGCATAGTTTGTCATTGTATTTAAATGCACAGGGCAATCCTGCCCTCTACTGGTGCAAATAAGAATCTCCTGAATTGAAATCCTGACTCACGTTCATAATATTTATATTCACATATTTATTTCTTTATATACATCCATCCAAGATACTTGCTTTCATACCTTTACATTTAAGAACATATAGGCCTATGACTATACATTACAGAATAAGAGTCCTTCTGCAATCTCTCTGCTAAAATCTTCCCGGGAATGATTTAAAAATGTCCCCGCCATTATTTAAAACCTGACTGTCACATTGTGTTCTCGATGAACTTGTCTAACTAAATAACGCTCATGTAACTTGCCGTCCTCAGCAGTTTGGCCTCGGCATGAAGAAATGACCAGGCAGTAGATTTGAGCTGATCTGGGAGCAGTGACACTTCAGACTCGGCTTCAGATGATGGATGTACCGCATGATTCAGTCACAGTGAGCTGAGAACCTCCTTAGCTATTCAAAGCTTTTTTTAAACACGGCTAATTACAAGCGGCATAAATACTAAGAGGGTATACAAGACATTCAGTTTTACTGACTACTTGTTTTGCCATTAAAGCAGTAATATTTTCATGAAATTATTTCAGCTTTGAGCAAATTGTAAATTAAAATACATATGATAAATCTCATATTACTCTAGTTTAACCTGGATAGCTACAAAAAAATTGAGATCTTGGCATAACTAGAAAAACAAATAAAAAGGTTATATTAAATTTTAATTAAATATATAATTAACCTATATCATGCATTTAATGAGGTATTTTTTATATTGATCTTTCTGTCTATGTATATATTATTATATTGCTCAAAATATTTCAGACCTTGGCATAACTACAAACAATTATGTTCATTAATTAAAACTGTATTTGAATTGAATTAAATTTGACATGATTTTAAATGTCTTTATAAAAGTATAAATATCCTATAAAAATATGAACTCATTTCATCATGCCATTTAATTATGTGCTCCAGATGTCGAATTCTTTTTTATTAATTTTCAGATGTCTAATTCTGATTCTTATTTTTGCCTTGGCAAACTCACTTTAGATATGAAGTCTCCTATCTTTATTCTGTAGATTGTAATGCTATTTGACCGCGAGTCATGCCTGATCTAGTAGGAATAATTATATGAATGTTGTTATTAATATTTTATCAGGGTGTTTTGAGGTGCAGAAGTCAGCACTGATAGTCCCAAACGGGCTACTGAAGAAATACCAACTTAATTCAAGTTGAACGCTTGAGTTATTATCTCTTTACTTAGCATTTCACATGTGTGTTTGGCTCTGTACAGAGTAAACAAATAAGAAACACAAAGACAGCACCATCATCAATAGTGAGGAGGCCGACAATCATAATGGTTACAACAAAAGAAGTGTGTATAGTAAAAAACTGAGTGTATTATGCATAAGTATATATAAATTTCTTTACTATAAAATGTCCATTTTGACGACTAAACCTAACATGGCACATTTTCCCCAGTAAATGTATATTACTTAAAATACATAAATGTGTAAAAAAAAAATTAGCATTCAGATCTGTGCGCAATACTTAATCCAGAATTGTCTTAAATCAACTTGCAAACAAAGTATACATGGAGGAAACGCATACATCCGATAGCATACAATAATACGCTAAGCCACTGCTTTGAGTGTAGAAGGCACATAAAGATATAGTTGGCTACTCTCGAAATAAAAATATATTCATAAAAGAGCATTAAATGTAACGTGCAGCATATATGCACACAAGTGCCTCTGCATTGAGTACGGTAAAACATGCAAGTATGCAAGAGAGCAAATGAAAGTAAGGCGTAAGATGTGCAGAGATCGTGGTGTGGCTTCATTTCCTCTTGAGGGTCTGCGAGCATCTGTATCCTCTAATCGCTTGCACCGCAGAGCTTCAGCAGTAGTTTCTTATAATCCCCTGAAGTGTCTCCCTGTAAATGCAGATGACTTTTGATTACAATTATTATTACAGTGCTGCAATTTTCATTTCTCAAAAACGTAAAGCATAGTTTGAGGGGTCGTTACACTGGTACTCACAGATATGGCTGTGTATAGAGATTTCCCATAATTCTTCAGGTATTCCTGACGAATGTCCAGCATGTCCACCTCAGAGCGGGTCACCATGATGCGCATCAAAGTGCGATCCTTGGTTCCTGCACCCTGCATATTTCAAACAGCATTTTTCTTCGTTTTTAAGCATATTCGGATTTGAAACATTGATGCATGTGATCTTATACACTAGAGCAGTGGTTCTCCAAACTCTCAGGTCAACTACTGCCTTTAATCAAATTAGAATCCTGTAACCTGTGTTCCCTCTAATTACTTCAGCACTGAGCAAATTAACTCTTTAGAGTACATAAGGACTGTGAGTGACATTATTCCATATTAATATTAACATCATAATATTACAATAGTTACTGCAGTCCAATTTAAATATATTCTATTTTCTATTGCTGTAAATATTTCAGAACTGAGCATAAGTACAAAAATTGATGTTCATTATTAAAATGTCAGTGACTTTTCCCATGCCTGGCATGCTCGTGTTCTTTTCTTTTTGACATGTTTGATACCCGGAGACTGTAAGCACGGGGTCTTATGCATCTATGTGCTCTGTCTTGTTGCTTCTTCAACCGCACCTAGAAATTATTGTTGGATTTACCAAATTATCATATTCTCCGATCAGTAGCGTAATGGTTATGCAAACACTTTATTGTTATCTATTCAATTTCTTGTTGTTATTTGTGTTTATGTTTTGGTCATGTTCTTCCTTCGGATCTGTATAATACTCTGATCCTTTTTTATATTGTATTTTTTTCATTTCGTGAACTACCTTAGTCTGGCCCCCTGTTTGGCGCACCCTTTCCTTCCTGACCTCTCCTCCTTGTAGTACTTTCCTTTGTCACTACTCCCTTTGTCCCCCTCTTCCCACCTGCGTAGAGACGGTTTTCCCACGCTTTCGGCACAGCCGCTCAGTTCTCTCCCCCACTCCCCCCCCCCCCCCCCTCGTTATATCGGCTCCCGCCTCTCTCTACTGCACCTGTGTCCTAACACCCCCTTCGATCCTTTCCATCACTCTTCAGTCTTCTTTGTTCCTGTCCCGATACTCCTAGCCCAACCCCGAGTACCCACCCCTCCAGACACATCTGCTTTCGCGCGTACTCCTCGCTGTCCTCGCATAGAGTCGCTCTCTTCCAAACCTCCCGTTTTGTATTACCACCCCCCTCCCCCCCCCTCCCTTTCTCACCATGATCACCTTGCCGTGACAGACTTCCCACCCGAGACGTTCACACTCCCCTCCGCCCTTAATACCGCATATTCTATACGTATAGATATATATTAGCACAGGGATTTGATATCAGGTTATTTGACAATTTTTTTAGATAAGAGCGCAAGACGCTGAAAATACTCTATGTACATTTAGATCGTTAACAAATTCAAAAATCAGATCCAAATTGGATGACTTAAAGTAAAAAGATGTACCAAACATTCTTTGATTTACATATAAATAAAACCTAACATATATAAAGCACCAAACATATACAAACGACATATTTGTTCCGACTATGATAAATAAGACATTCTTCTGGCATACCACCTGGGGGCACTTTGTGCACACAGTTTGAGAACCACTGCTGTACAATAAAATGACTTCAAATGCTGTAAACCATGGCTTTGTTTGTAATGAATCATACATTTGCCATCTCTGTTACTCTGTAGTCAGTACAGCTCATTCGCATTGAGAAGAATTATTCTCACCTTCATGGCCTTGTAGAGTCTCTCAGCAAAGTAGGCCGGTGTGTTCTTGATGCATTTCACTGCATACAGAAAAACATGTTTAGACTCACCATACGCAAATCACCCTGCAGCTAACAAGCCGTGTACAATAAAGCAAGCAAGACGAATCTTGAAACTTAAATGGAAAAATATAACAGAATGAAGACAGACCAGGCATTCATCTGAAACTGAAAGTCATTTAAAAGAGAAAACCGGACTGTTCATAACAGCAAACCGAAATAACACACTAAACACACCTCATTATGAACAGGTCACAGACTGAAAGGAAGTCATGCACTATGACACAGCAAGCACATATGTCAGCTACATTATGTGTTATGACACACGTTTGTGTTATGAATCTCGTTGTGTGAAAAAAGCACCCGTTCGACTGGGAGTCGTGACTCATAAACCGACCGAGCCTATTTGACCCTATAACCAATGCCTGTGACCCTTTAAGGAAAAGCTGCTCAACGGCAGGAAATTCTAGACAGTAGAACTGAACAGATGGAGAGCAATCTAAGAAAACCAATTATGAGTGTATTAATGTAGATTCATGAACGATATGATGGACAGAATCAGACCCGCTCACGACAGGCCAGCATGAAGCTCACTCCAGATCCCCAGAAATATCCTCTCGAACTTCTTCCAATGTCTATTGCCAACACATGTGCTGATACTCATGAAACACTGTCAACACAAAAATACTTCATGTCTTAATATAGTCACTATTTCTGCAAACACTGAAATCACAAACAAATAGCTGTTAATGAGCATGTGAGAGCACACTAATAAATGAATGACCCCACACTGGCTTACTATTTCAAATATTGTGAAGACACAACTTTGGAATCAGTTTTTTTTTTAATGTAAAAAAAAATAAAATTTATCTATTATATATATATAATATCATCTCTGTATATATATATTTACATTGTAATTATATTTCACAATATTTCAGTTTTTACTCTAGGTTTTTTTTTTTATCGGTTGAGTCTTTAATTTTGGATGTGCAAGCAATAAATACGTCACAGGAGATATGTCAAAGGTGTTTAGTTCACCCCAAACAATTTTTTTTACCTTACGTACATTCAAGCATCTAGACTGTATATGACTTTTCTTCTTTCAGACGAATCCAATCGGAGTTGTATTAAAAAATATCCCGGCTCTTCCAAGCTTTATAATGGGAGGGGATGGTAGCCCAAAATATGGAGCGGAGGGCTCAGGGATGAATGTAGGAGTAGGTAGCGTAATCGAGTGAGAATATGCTAGTCCTGCAAGAAACAAGTTTTGTTTACAGTAAAGGAAAATCAGTCTCCTCTTGGCTTGTATCGAAATTCTCCGACATTTTTCTTTACAAATCCTGTTTTGTACTGCTAATTCGTGACCGCTGTTTTGTTTTGCTCTCTCCTATGCGCTTCCACGTTCGTCACTTCCGTGTTGTTTGCCCACATGATACCGTCTCCAATGGGACACCACTCTCTCGTGAAGCATGTAAGACAAGTTAAGCAAGAAGGTAGCAGATTTTGTTGAAATATGGAAGATTCTTCACACAAACGCATCGCTCGGGATGCCCTTTATTAACCCCCCGGGGGGAGCCATGTGAAGGTTCTTTTAAATGAATTGGCTTCAAGTTTTTGGAATTAAATTTTGGGCTACCACACTACCATATAACGCTTCGGAAGAGACAGGATGCTTTTTAATAGGACTGATTGTATTGCTGAAAGAAGAATGTCTTTATTACACCTAGGATGGCTTGGACGGTGATGTAATCATGGGGTAATTCATTTTTGGTGTGAACTATTCCTTTAATGAGAATAAATATAGGGACCAGTATTGCAATATGAGTAATTAGACAAAAGGAAAAACTGTGTCCCTATAGAAAAATACAGGAAAGGACAGATCAGAGGTGAATTCACGTGTTTCCACGGGAAACGTCAGTTATGTTAGTCATAATTATCGCACTCGGCAAGATGTGTGGTGACTGCATGCCGAACCCAAAAATGGAATTTCTGGCACCCATAATGGACCAAGTGGCAGAATTGCAACGTTTTGAGCATTTTTACAATTACGCTATTTTTAGGTGGAGCAGCACCAAAAATATTATACTCTAAGATTTCAGCAGGTGACAGGCAGGCATGGATCATTTGTAGAATACAAATGATAGGCACTATGCCAATATAGTTGTAGAGGGCCAATGGAACAAAAGCCCAATCACTTTTGGACAGAAGCATAGCTGTTTTACTCTTTACTAGACCAGCCTGAAAAATGCAGTATTTTGCCTGAATTTAGCTAAAAAGAAGCAGAAAAAGGTCAAATTACAACATTGATTAGTTCTCGTTCAATATTATGTCATAGTACAGTATTCTGACAAAAAGGTTTGGGAGTTATACAGTGGGGAAAAATAGTATTTAGTCAGCCACCAATTGTGGAAGTTCTCCCACTTAAAAAGATGAGAGGCGTGTAATTTTCATCATAGGTATACCTTAACTATGAGGGACAAAATGAGGAAAAAAAATCCAGAAAATCACATGGTATGATTTTTAAATAATTAATTTCCACTTTATTGCATGAAATAAGTATTTGATCAACTACCAACCAGCAAGAATTCTGGCTCTCACAGACTTGTAACTTCTTCTTTAAGAGGCTCCTCTGTCCTCCAATGGTTACCTGTATTAATGGCATTTGTTTGAACTCGTTGTCAGTATCAAAGACACCTGTCCACAACCTCAAACAATCACACTCCAAACTCCACCATGGCCAAGACCAAGAGCTGTCAAAGGACACCAGAAACAAAATTGTAGAACTGCACCAGGCTGGGAAGACTGAATCTGGCAATAGTAAGCAGCGTGGTGTGAAGAAATCAACTGTGGGAGAAATTATTAGAAAATGGAAGACATACAAGAACACTGATAATCTCCCTCGATCTGGGGCTCCATGCAAGATCTCACCCCGTGGGGTTAAAATGATCTCAAGAACTGTGAGCAAAAATTCCAGAACCACACGGGGGGGCCTAGTGAAAGACCTGCAGAGAGCTGGGACCAAAGTAAAAAAGGCTACCATCAGTAACACACTGCAACGCCAGGGACTCAAATCCTGCAGTGCAAGACGTGTCCCCCTGCTTAAGCCAGTAAATGTCCAGGCCCATCTGAAGTTTGCTAAAGAGCATTTGGATGATCCAGAAGAGGAATGGGAGAATGTCATATGGTCAGATGAAAAAAAAATAGAACTTTTTGGTAAAAACTCAAACTTGTCGTGTTTGGAGGAGAAAGAATGCTGAGTTGCATCCACAGAACACCATACCTACTGTGAAGCATAGGGGTGGAAACATCATGCTTTGGGGCGTTTTCTCTGAAAAGGGGCCCAGGAACGACTGATCGTGTTGTAACGAAAGAGTACTGCGATGAGCGGCTGATGTATCGAGAGATTTTGACCGTGACAAATCTCCTTCACCCATCAGCACACGAAAGGGCATGGAAGAGAACAAGATCGGGCCCTGCGGTCTTGTCGAATTATGCCCAGATGACAGCCAGTAGACAAATGACTCCGTCAAATTCACACCGATCCCGGGCCACAGAAGGAGTGGGTTCGTAAGAAGCATTCAAGGTCCTGGAGTGGCAGCCAGTCTCCAGCTCTCAACCAATTGAGAAAGTCAGACGTTTAGGGAGGGAGTTGAAAATACGGAGCCTTGTGACTCAACGAGCTCCACAGACGACAGACCCAAAACATTAAGCTCTAGAGGAGAATTGCAGGAGGAATGGGCCAAAAATACGCAACACTGTGTGAATACAAAACCATTTTGTGAAGACTTACAGAAAACGTTTTGACCTCTGTCATTGCCAACAAAGGATATATAACAAAGTATTGAGATTAAATTTTGTTATTGACAAATACTTATTTTCCACCATAATTTCCAAATAAATTCTTTAAAAATCCTACAATGTGATTTTCTGGATTTTTTTTCTCATTTTGTCTCTCATAGTTGAGGTATACCTATGATGAAAATTACAGGCCTCTCTCATCTTTTTAAGTGGGAGAACTTGCACAATTGGTGGCTGACTAAATACTTTTTTTCCCCACTGTAGGTATTTCCCTATTCAAGTAGATATGAGCTTTACTAGCATTACTACTACCTAGAGGGAAACAAGCAGCCTGGAGGAGGCGCTGAGTGAACTGACCTACCTAAAAGGGAATTTGAATTGATTGAAAGAATACTATTATTCCAACGCATTCTTACTGCACAGCACAAAGGGCCGTGACGTACATGCTACCTGTGAGAGATGAGCCTTTTGCTACTCAGGATTGGCAAGAGCACACAGGATGGCATTGAACTTAGACTCATCTGTGCCGAGTTTATTTTCCCCTGCTTGATAGAGAGCCTGCAGCAGAACACAAATAGTGCATAATAGAGACTCTTCAAAGAATGCGAAACACATGTTTTTTAGAAACATTTCAATAATTACCTGAGCATCCTGTTTGGCTAATGATATGTCCACATTCTCACTCTCATCACGGTTACCCTTTGAGATAATAACAGGCAGAAATACTGATATGACTTTCACATTTCTGTCATTTACAAAGTTTTTGACCCTCAAAGTATGAGAGTTTCACATCATAACATTCACGTCTTCTGTGTACCTGAGCAAGAGAGACCAGAAGTCTGCGGAAATGTCCAGATGTGTCTCCACTGATGGACTCCTCCAGTGATTTCTTATTTTCTAAAACAGAAACACTTGAGTGTTATCCATCACAACTCACCGCGCTTTACTGTCGAGCTTCAGATGAAAACGTGCATGACAAATGCTTGATTGGGAAGTAATCAAATCTGTAATTGCAGAGGGAAGGAATTAAGTGATATGACTCTAGTACGCACCGGCTTTGAAGACTTGATTGATTTCTCGGATCTCCGCATTAGAGCGAGAGGCCAAGATTTCAATCAGACAGGCCTCATCTGTCCCTGCTCCCTGTGAAATAATCAGATTACATTTGTATTAATGGCATATCAAAAAATCGAATCAAATATTCTGTTATCTGTGACCTATAAAGGAACAGTTCACTCACTATGAAATATTTTTAGAATTTAAAATAGCTGTTTTCAATGGTAATCTTTTTTATATTGTAATTAATTTTTGTGAATTTTCAGCATCATTACTCCAGTCTTCAGTGTCACATGATCCTTCAGAAATCATTCTAATATGCACATTTGCTGCTCATGAAATATTTTCTTATTTTCTACGTTGAAAACAGTTGTGCTGCTTAGTTTTCTGGAAACTGATAAACTTTTTTTTCAGGATTCTTTGATGAATAGAAAGTTCAAAAGAACAGTATTTATATGAAAAAGAAATATTTTGTAACATTATAAATGTCTTTACTGTCACTTTGAATCAATTTAATGCATCCTTGCTGAAAAAAACTTATTACCTGGATATTAATATATAAGCTATAAACTCTAAATCCATTACCATATATATATATATATAATTAGATATTCTCGTGGAATTTTTGGAATAATAAATATTTATATTAGATACGTCTATATTGATCAGTTATCCATGTGAGGGTGCTAGTTGCACAATGTTGATTAAAATATTTTATTGTTTCATGTCTTTGTATTCATTTCTATTAATAAAGGTACTTTGAAAACCTTGATGGCCTCTTGCAGGCTCATGCATCATATGAGCTGGAGTATTCAACGTGGCCAGATCCGTTTCTCAAAGTGGAGGAATGGGTTACAAACATTGCAAAGCTCAGATTCAGGCCTTATCAATCTGCAAGCCATTGGGTTACATGGAATGATCGTGATGATCTTAACCCCATAACAAAAATCAAACTTTGCTGCATTTAGTTTTTTCTGTATTCTGGCTTTATGGCATATATTGACTAAGTCGTTGACGAAATTTAGGCTTAAGCCTACCTTATCGTTTCGTTCTTCCTCCTTGGTTTAAAATGGAAATACCAAAATATGATGTCTAACCTGGTCACTCAGCGGGGGATATAAACTATTAGTCCAATTTCAAAATGCATCTCTAGAATGAGACAGTTTCCCGTCAACTAACCCCCCCAGCCTTGACTAATTAATAGGTTCTATTTGACAGCTAATAGATTTTCTTAAAATTGGCTTTGAAACCTTAGATGTGTAATGGGAATGTGCCCATCATGGTTTCACACAGCGACCCTTTTACGCCAAACAACCTGATATATTAGCTGTTAAAACTAAAACATGGCTCTCAATCTGAGGGGCCAGTGCTGTATCCCATGCACAGCACACTATCTAAAAAGCTCCCATGCTCTCCATTCCCTTTCCATACGGGCAGTCATTGAATCGACACCCAAGAGTGGAACAGCGCTGCCTCGTTCGGGGGACTCTCACTGAGTAAGATCTAATGATGGCGGTGTTCATCGTGTCCAGTTGAACCTGTTATGCACCATTACATTAGCAGCCTGATATGCATACGTGCATTACAGTAAACACAGAGTCATTTTATGGAACAGCTTTAGTATTTTATGTCAGTCGAAAAAAAGCTCTCGTATTTAAACATCGTCACCAGTACTAACATACAGGGAGTCCAAACTTTAAAAAAGCATTAATAATAGCCCATAAACATCAAGCGACAAAAAGAACTATGAAGGACCCTTTCACCAGAGGAGCGCTAGGAATAACGTGACATTGCTTTCTAAGAAACTCTGAGTACAAGTGGGGCAATTAACATGAACAGGTAACTAACCAAAGCCATTCATGGCATTCCTGACCCGATCTTCTGCATCCTTTTCCAGAGGTCAGTCCCAGGGAAGCTCTTGACTGTGTCCCTTCTGAACCACGCTACCAAATAAAAACAAGGCTAGGCTCAACTATATTCAGCGCTTTTGCAGGTAGAAATATACCGACTTTTAAAGACCACTTTACAGCCCAAAGGAAACCATGTAAGGAATACAATTGCAGGGAACCCAATACATTCATCATTGTTCTCTATAGTTAACTAGCAATAAGCAAATATCTTATATAGACTAATACGGATTAATAAAAGACCAAGAAAAATCAACTTAATTCAAAGGGTAAACCAGTTTTCTATCTACCATAGCTTGCGATAATTTGTTTTAGGAACCTATCTTTCAGTTTGGCACCCAAGTTAAACGTATTTGATATTAGTATACTTGTATTGGAAAACAACAAAAATACTTTATGTAAAATCATTCTATGAATACTTTATATTCATTCTTTGCAGGGAATGCAATATTGAATACCACAGACTGTCTGCTCAATTTAAGACCTTTTAAGGCCTTAATTTGTGGAAAGATGTTTTAAGACCCTCAGAAACCCTGTATACTGCAATAAATTGCACAAAAAAATACTTAAGAGTTAATTACATTGATAGCTGGAACGGCAGGTGCACCTCCTCCGTAACCTCCTCCGTATGCGGGCATGGACGGGTTGGGTGAGGGTGCTTTGGGATAGCTAGGCATGGACGGAGTGGGTGCTGGGGCATTTGGGAAGCCCGGCATCTGCTGACCACCAGGGTATCCCATTCCCGGACCTTGGGGCATACCTCCTCCTGGCTGAGGGTACATGCCATAGCCGGGCTGATTAGGCGCTTAGGAGGAGGCCTAGGTGGCCAGCGCGCCCCCAGGTTGGGGGCCAGGATAACCACCAGGCACTTGAGGGAACATGGATGGATTTGGGGTAAATCCACTATTGGCGGCGAACTGATTTGCCTGCGATGGAAAAATTTGAGGGGGGCGAAAAAAGCAAAAAGCATGACAGCGAGCATGACAGTTAGGACAGTAGAGCAGACTTTGCAGGAAATGTAACATTTACAGCCATGAAATGACAATACTGAAGGACAAAGAGACGATTAGGGCCAGGACAGGGAGATAAGGAGGACGGTGAACAAGTGTGTATTCATGGAGAGTTTTGTTTAGATAGTGTGGCTTTGCACTAAAACGTTTCTGTTGACTTAAGCTACTCGCATCATATTGCACACGGGTGTCACAGAGACACTGTTCTGTAACATTGAAAGAGTTTCCACATGCACAAATATTCCCTTGCTGACCCCTAAATGCAGAAGTACTGGGGAGGAGAAATGAAACCAGTCCTTTTAGTCACAAATATTTCCATGAAAAGTAGTGGTCAACCAATGTGTTTTTTTGTTTTTAATGACTGACACCAACACCAAAATCACCAGAAAGCAAGCTGGTCAACTGATGATTTTGCCTTCTACTGGAGTTTCTTAAGCTTTTGAGCACTTTTATATAGCCGAGGGCAGCATACATTTCAAATTAGAACACAGGAAATGCCCTTTTTGATAAATATATTTGTATCCATTTATTAAGTTTTCCTTGTGAAAAGAGAAATTAGTTAATTTGTATTACATATGCACTTGTATTGTACTTCAAACCTAAACAAATGCACTTTGTATTAATATCACATTAAAAGTTTTACTTAAAGTACAATGTTCTAAACGCTAAAGAATAACAAAGTACTTGATTATAATTTAAACTTTAGCATGTTATTCCATATTACATTTAAGTTCATATATTTTAAATGCACTAAATTGCAACTTTAGCATTACAAATGTATAATTACAAATATATTGAAATACATTCAATACAAGTTTCAATAGAAATGACATTAAGGTATATTTAAGTTTATAAATAAACCATAAATGCTTGTGAATATATTTGGCAGTACACTTTAACCATATTTCAATTCAAAGACAATGTACTTAAGTCCTGCTTAAGTGGTACATTTCATTTAATTGTAATTAACATGCAGTTAAATTGCTAAAAACATTACAGTCAGTTTGCACTTAAGTATATTCTTTTAAAGTATATATTATTATTATTTTAAATTATGCATAGTGCATTTCTTTTTCACAAGGATACATAGGAGAGAAACCTCTTCAAACACATTAATTTGTCCGTGAAAAAAGTATTCCTCATTCCTAATGATATTTCTTATTTATACAGCACTATATAACTAAATCATCACGGTGTTCTTACTGGTGCTTTGAGGTTTTGTCTTAGTACACCTGTAATATATTTAGCTAATTATACCTAACGTGTATGCTTTTTTTGTACATCATTGAATACTTTGTGTGAAACACTGTCCTCGCTGCAGTAGTTCAATGGAACCACACTTGTTCACATTTCCTCTGATGTGTCAATTTGATTACGGAGCAAACTCTGAAGAAGCCTGTGCATCAGTAGATTGAACAGGGTCAAATTTGTTGGTCAAAGCACATTCTGATGACAGGTCAATTATACGGGATCAATGTCACAAGAGCACAGTTTCGTACAAAGCTGATAAAGGAAGGATTCGATGCGGTTCATGCTGACCGGAATCAAATTACCTGCATCTGTTGAGAATGGAGATCAGTGTCATTTCTGATCACGCAATACATCATTTTATTATAGAACTTACCATTGCTGGGAGATTTGATGCGTTGAATCCAGGATTCGGCAAATTATCCAGGCCAATAGGAGCACCGGGAGCACCCCAACCTCCTGCAAATACATGCATTTAATATGAGCAAACACGTAAACAAAAACCTAAAAGCCCCACACTAATTATGACTGAACAATATCAGCGCACTTCACGGTTAAAAAGAAATCAAAACCAACCCTATTTACGTCATTAAAACATGTTCCTGGTCTTATAGTGCATGATTCACTGCTGCATGTTATTCCAAAGAGAAAAATGTAATAACATGGTCTGCCTGTGAAAATGGCTTTTCTTTTCAGTCTCGGATCCTTTTCAATGCTCTCTTCCAGTCACCTGGTATATAGTCTCCATTCTGCTATATAACATATCTTAACCATTCTGGCCTGTTTTTCACAATCCAGACAATTACTGCTGTGCTCTTGTTGACTATCTTGTCTCACATGTCAGATTACAGAAATAAAATGGGCTGTGAGCATCATTTCGTGTTGACTTCAAAACACAGTGTGCATAGGGGAAATCAGGACACATTGTGTATCAAATGACAGGCTAATAATAATCTAGACATCAACTTTTGATCATTGTTCTGTGCAGAATCCCGAGGGCCCTGCATCCTCTTCTATATTAATGAAAAACTTGTTTTGATGTGATAAGACAAAACATAAACACTCTGTTGAATCCAGAGCAGCAGGTTTTGTTATGGTAATAATGCAGGTAACATTGCACATTAATTATTAAGCTCTTTCTGCTGGGTGTTTTTCATCTATTTTTAAGTCTAATAACATGTATATTTGATTAGATGACATGGAATAGACTGGGACATTGACCTGTTGTCACAGTGTTTGTTGTAGTGACCTGGACTGGTCACTTGAGGGCGCTCTTCTGTTTTATGTTGTTTGTGTTAAACTCCATTTCCCAAAGTCCCCTGCTCATTAATCCTGCTCTGATCTGTAACACATGTTCATCATTTACTCATTATCCCAGCTATATATATATCATGCCTTCTCTGTCTGTCTTTTGCGTCTGGATTGTATTGTCTTCTTTGTTGGTGTTGTCGGTGTCAGGTTTTGGATTAGCTTTTGCAACGTTTTTGTTCTGTTTTGCTCTGTTATTATTTTCTAATAAACTGCACTTGGAACTTACCTTGTTTTCTCCTGGCATTCCGTGACAGAATCCAGATGCTATTACTAGTTCCAGCAGTTTGTTTTTTGTTACCTTTTGTGGATCATGGACTTTCGGATTGTTCCTCCTCCTTCGAAGGAGTGCAGGGCTCGGCTCCGGATGTTGGTGGATCTTTGCCAACGGGGGATGGAGATTGGAGGTTTTGCTCAGTCCTTTTGGAACCTTGCGGTACGGATGGGACTTCATGACTCAGACTTGAAAGAAGTCTTTAATTGTGGTTTAGACAATCCCGTGCCTACTCGGGAGATGGATGGGCTTAAAATGCTTGACTTTTGGGGCCTCATTGATTACCTTGGTTACCGCAACTTGGTGATCTCATGTCGGTCTGAGTCTCTTGCAGTGCCCCGGGAGATGCAGGAACCCGCGCCAGTCCAGAGCCCGTTCCAATCCAGGAAGGCTAACGGCCCGCCTCCCAGCTCGGAGTCCACCTCTGTCATCCAGGAATCTCCACCATTTTTAAAAAGGGGCGGGCGGAGGGTGGAAGGAGGACAGGAAACACCAAAACTACACAGCCCCCGATCAGTCACGGGATTTCACGGAGCCCGCTCCAGTCCACGGAGCTCACGGAAGCACGCGCCAGGACCGGAGCTCACGGAGCAGTCCAGCCGGAGCTCACGGAACAAGCTACAGTCCGGAGTCACGGAGGCCGCTCCTATGTCCGGAGCTAAAGGAGCACGCTCCAGTCCCGGAGCACAGGCACCCGCTACAGTCAGGGATTCTCCACGGGAGTCCCGTCACAGTCCCGAGCAGCTCAAGGAAGTACCGCCTCCAGTCACGGAGCGCACGGAGTCCGCTCAAAGTCACGGAGCTCCACGGAGCGATCAGTCACGGAGCTCAAGGCAGTCCAGCTCCAAAGTCCCGGACGCTCACGGAGGTCCGCTCCAGTCCCGGAGCTACGGATAGTCCGCATCAGTCCCGGAGCTCACGGAGTCTCGCTACACGTCCGGAGCTCACGGAGTCGATCCAGTGGGCTCACGGAAGTCCGCTCAGTCCCGGAGCTCACGGAGCAAGCTACAGTCCCGGAGCTCACGGAGCCGCTCGCAGTTCCCGAGCGCAAGGAGCCCCGCTCCAGTACCGGAGCTTCCCGGAGCATAGCTACAGTCCCCGGAGCTCACGGAGCGGGGCCCATCCCAGTCCGGAGCTCACGGAGAACGCCTCCCTCCTAGTACGATATCACGGAGCCCGCTTCAAGTCCGGGGATCTCCGGAGGCCCGCTCCAGTCCAGGATATCAGGAGCCCGCTCCAAGTCCCGGATCTAACGGAGCCCTGACAGTACCGGATATCACGGAGCCCCAGTCCAGTTCGTCCAGTCCCGGATCTAACGGAGTAAGCTCCAGGCCCGGATCTCACGGGTCCGCTCAAAGTCACGGATATCAAGGAGTCAAGCCTCCAGCTCAGGAAGCTCACCACTCTGTCCTTCAGCTCCCACTACGCGGCGGCGGGTGAGACAGGAGGAACAGGGAAAGCCACTCACACAGACAGCTCCAGTTCCGGATTTCATGGAGCCCGCTCCAGTCCCGGATTTCATGGAGTCCGCTCCAGTCCCGGAGCTCACAGAGAGACAAGTCCAGAGGGTACGCTCCAGTACGGAGCCGCGGCAGTACAGTAAAGTCCGGAGCACGAGGCATTCCAGTCAAGCCAGGAGCCGCGGAGTCCAGTCGACAGTCCCGGAGCCCGCGGAGTCCAGTACAAGATCACGGAACACGCGGGAGTACGGTTCCACGTCCAGTCCGAGCAGCGGATCAGTCCAGGCCCGGAGCTAACCAGTCCAGTCCCCCAGTACCGGAGCTCGAAGAGAACAGTCGTCCCGGAGCTCGCCGACGCACCCGTCCGTCCCGGAGCCTCGCCGAGACCAAGTCCAGCACGGAGACTCGAGAGCCACGTCCACAGTCACGCGAGCTCGACGAAGCACAGTCCAGTCCCGGAAGCTCGCCGAGCCAGTACAGTCCCGGAGATACGCGGAGTCAGTACACGTCCCAGGAGCTGCCGAGCCCAGGTCCACCGTACCCCGGGAGCTCGCCGAGCCCCAGTCCAGTAAACGGAGCTCGCCGAGCCCAGTCCAGTAAAGGACGCCTCGCGGCCACAGTCCAGGCCTCGGAGGCTCGACTGAGCCAGTCCAGTAACGGAGCTAGCAGAGCCAGTCCAGTCACGAGGAGCTCGCCGAAGCCCAGTACAGTCCCGGAGCTCGCCGACGTAAAAGTCAGTCAAGGAAGCTCGCGAGTCCAGTCCAGTTCCCCCCCACCCAACGGAGTCGCAGAGAGTCCAGTAGTCACGGAGCTCACAGAGAGTGCCGGCCAGTCCCGGGAGAGCTCAACAAGCAGTCCCCCAGTCCCGGAGCTCACATGAGCCACTCCCCAGAGCAACGCTCCAGTCCGGGAGCTCGCAGAGTTCGCTGAGACTAAACTCTCTCTGCTTTTGTTTTCAGGTACTCCTGAGTTGCTGAGATGGTTTTCTGTCCCACCAATTTTGCCTGACAGGATTCCGGCTCCGCCCTGGTTGCCGCCTGGGTTCTGGTGTGGCAGGAGCCTCACTAGCTCATTCCTCCAGCTCCGTCCTGGCCATCTGCTGGGAGTCCTGCGTGGTTGGGGTCTTGCTGGTCCATGCTGCCGGTCCCGCCTTGGCCTTTCACCCTGCTGGTTCTGTGCTCATGCCTTGGTCTAGCTCTGTTCCCTGGTCCTCTTCTGTTGGCTGGTCCATGGCCCGCCATCCCTCCCCCTGGCCCCCCTCTATTACACTCCCATCCTGAACTTTTGTGATCACTGTCTGGTGGAGCGTCTGGTACCGCTCCGTAGAGAGGGGGGTAATGTCACAGTGTTTGTTGTGGTGACCTGGATTGGTCACTTGAGGGCGCTCTTCTGTTTTATGTTGTTTGTTAAACTCCATTTCCCATAGTCCCCTGCTCACTATACTGTCTAATCGGTAACACCTGTTCATTAACCCAGCTATATATATCATGCCTTGTCTGTCTGTCTTTTGCGTCTGGATTGTATTGTCTTCATAGTTGGTGTTGTCCCCCCCCCCCCCCCGGTTGTCAGATTTTGGATTACCTTTTGCAACGTTCTGTTTTGTCCTGTTATTATTTTCAATAAACTGCACATGGAACTTACCCTGTTTCCTCATGGCATTCCGTGACACCTGTCCATGTGACATGCTGAACTCTGCCTCCAACTATTTTAAAACCGCACTAGTTTTTGCAGTTTGCTTATTGGTGGTTATGATATTTTAAAAGTATTTTAGCAATTGACTACATCAAGGTATTTTTACATTTTATTTGCCAACACCGCAAAGCCATGGAAACTGCTCAAAATATGAACTAGTGAGAAAAGATACTAAGAAATACACACACAACTTCAAAGTCAGTAACATTTACTGGGTCAGTAAGTGATCTAATGCTCACAAACAACTCACTTGTTGATAAAAAAAAAAACTGTTCATAAACAACACTAATATTGTAAAAAAGTGTATTACAACTTTTAAATTAATTTATATTAATCATAACTTATCTGATTGATGCCACAAAAAACATTTCTTATTACAATCATGGTTAAAAACAGTTGTGCTGCTTAATAATTTTGTGGAAATTGTGACATTTTTTCAGGATTCTTTGATTTGAACAACATTTATTCAAAACATAAATCTTTTGTAACATGTAGGTTTATGATTATGCATCCGTGCCTGACAATAAAATATTCATTACTTAAAAAATTTTTTTTTAAAAGTCTTACTGACCCCAACTTTAAAATGTGTATAATATTTAATTTCATTATCACACTTAAAAAAAAAATCTATTTCTGGGAACAAAACTGCTGTTGAATGAGCATAGGCCATATTCATATAATTTTGTATAAGTGGAATATTTAACCGTCAGATTGGATATTAGTAGCACTTTTAATTTGATATGCAATGTGTTTGATCATCAAATAATACATTTATGTCCGCTAACCCTTTTAAAGCTAACAATGCATCTAGAAAACAATGTGACATTCACTAAGTAGTACATAGTGAATGAGTGAACGAGTCAGCTTTTTTCATTGCACTACACCAATGTGTGTACAATACCTCTGGTGTTTATGTTCTCTCATGTGCCTAGGAGTTCAGCACTGCAGTAAGATCATGATAGACATGAACAGAAGCAAAATTTCCACACTGACAGTTTTAGTATGAGAAGATGTCTAAGCATTGTGTTGACACTTATATAACTACAAGCGAAACTGATGTAGATACACTGGATATTTGCTTCCCTGTCAGAACAGATCAGATTTCATTACTAGCAAACTGACAGTATGGACAGACTGTGCTAAAGATCAGATCTGAAAACCAAATCAGATTGGTGAGAAGTGTGAACAAAGCCTTAGAGCTTTGAACAATTTGATGAATAAACAAAACATAGCAAGGTCAAAAGTGCTAACATGTATATACACACCAAATAAAGCATATTTTGGTTTGGCAAAATAGCTAAAGCAACCAGATTATGGAAAATGTGTGACCAACTAGTCAACAAGTCAATAGTTTCCTTCCAACAGAACATGCATTTGTGTTTATTCAGTAATGTAATCCATGTGACCTTTGGTGCATAAACATACAAAGATCACTAGGCCTCTCAAAAGAAGAGCCTCCAAATGAATGTCTGTCAGTGCGAGACAATGCTAGAAACTAGCTAGCGTTTCTACCTCTCTATACATTCAGTCACTTACTCATTTTTTTCCGCTGGCTCCACCTAAAAATTCCACATTACCGTGTCAACATCACTACTCATCACTGTTCAGTGAAAGCACCACAAAACAAAGTTGGTTTGTCCACTGAGTTTGTCTAAAATAAAACCTTCATAACCATTTCAGATACAAACATCATAGACTATAGTATGATGTAAGGCAGTACAATACACACATATGGAAATCATCCACCAGATACAGTAGCTCACCTGAAGGCACAGCAGAATACGGCCCTGGCTGGCCAGGATAGGCACCTGGCTGGGGTGGGTAAGCTCCAGGTTGGGGAGGGTATCCACCCGCCTGCGGGGGGTACATCCCAGGCTGAGGGGGGTAACCTCCTGCAGCAGGAGGGTACGCCCCTTGTTGGGGTGGATATCCACCGGCCTGAGGAGGATAGCCGGGCTGGGGAGGATAGCCTGGATAGCTCATTGTCGTGCCTGAAATTGAAAAAAAAATATGGGTTGTAATTAACAAAATTGTGCATTAAGTAAGCCTTCACAAGCCTGGATTGCAGATCAGAAATGTAAAAAAAAATGGTTATACTCAATATACTATTCTAACTCAATCTTTCCAAATTTTAGATTTAAGATAAAGATTGAAAGCATTGTTGAATGGTGATGTTGGAGTCATGTGAACATGGTGTATAACTTGTTTATAACTTTAGCTTTTACTCCTAGGCTTTATAACTGTTGTGTTAATTTGTGAAGATTATCTTGATGAACAAGAGGTGCAAGCATCATAAACTTTTGTTGGTCACAGAGCTTATTTTCTGCAATCATCCAAAATCCAATTCTGGGTGGGCCTATAAAAATATGTAGTACTCTATTTAGAAGGATACAGTTGATCCATTAGGCCCCTCCATCTTACAGTCTATTTGTTACTACACCTGCTCTTGTGCTGCTTGAATGACAATGTCAATGAGCCCTCAGAGAGCAGAGGCTGCTGTACATCTAAAAGCATCAAATCCTGTAAATCATGCTGTGTTTTATAATGTAATTAATGCATAAAAAGCGTTTGATAAATCATCACAGATTTGTGTGAATGGTCAATATATTGCTGGGTTGATTTAGTTTTAATGAAGTCGTTCACCGGCACATTTTTTCAAATAGTTTTGCAAGCATGTTCTATTATAGAAGAGCATCACCCATTTCCTTTCAGTTTAGATTGGGGACAAAAGTCAAAACTGACACCTTGCTGCTGTGTTTAACACCTGACTTGAGATGTTGAGAGTGAGATGATGTTTTGCTAAATAATAGGTCGACAAATAAAACAAGATAGCTAAAGTTTCTTTCACTTTCACATACACAAAATGTGCATTTATTTGTGTTTAAAAGAAAAATCGATCTATCTATCTATAGACTAATTCTCTCGGTGTTTTTTTCCTGACAGGGAACTCAACTGACTGCATTCTGACTGCTCAGATGTCTTTCCTTTGAAATGTATCTAAACATAAACTCTGAATGGAAAGTAGTGGCTATGCTCTCAAAATCAAGCCCTCTTTTTTTTCTTTTTACCAACCATTAACAGCAGCCAGTGTGTCTCACTAAAGAGTTCCCATGTGGCACAAACCATGGAAACACATTACATAAAACAAATTCAAGACAGCTGCTATAGCAAACTACAGTCATGTTCAGGAAGTAAAACTCCCATTCCCAGGTTTGAAAAAAAAGTATACTTAAAGTGCTCTATTTTCGCGCACTAATTTTGTACTGAATATACTAAAAATTATTCTTTAGTACTGCTTAAGATAAACTTAAGTTCAACTAAGTGCACGCAACTGTGATATTTTGGGACACCATGAATATGAACTAAAATGCACTTTTAATATACTATCTCTGTATTTAAAAAATGTATTTAATCACCACTTGTAGTAAACTTGAGCACTTGAGCAAATTAAGTACATTATGGAAGTGTACGTTTTTTAAACCTGGGTTAATTTTTTCCCCAGGGAAATTCATTTTTAGTGATAACACATTAAACTAATGTAAGACTGACCTACCTCGAGCTCTGAGGTTGCTAAATGATGGTATATGCCACAAGTAAATGTTTTTTAAACAATGAAATTAAAAATCATTTTCAAAGTACATGTATTTTTATATTTTATTGTCATAACTGGATCTTCCAGTGAAACAAAAGACTTCTATCTGGTGACAAATACCAGAATTCTCCAATGACTGGTCTGCTTAAACTCTGCCCCTTTTCCTACAAAACCCTCCGATCCCAATCCCTCCAATCAGCAACCGATGGGTAGAACAGCTGGCGGCCAATATTGAGCTCTATAGTAGGAAGTATCATGCTCTTTTGCCTATGCTAAACTGATTATTGAGGCAGTGCAGAAAGGCAATGTTATCTGCAGTAGGGTTAGAAAATATAGGCCTAGTGCTTGAGCACTACATGGAGCACAAATTCTATGGATAACATGATAGGAGCGACATGGCTTTTATAATATTTCTTATTGACCCTTGATGCATTGCCTCAGAGTGATGTCCATACTTTGTGAACATACAAATAAAAAGCCATATAATATTTTTTTAGCCTGTGTTCATGCTCTATATGTGGTCATGGAAACTAATACTGATGTATTTGAAAGTAAAATACACTCTGCATACAGTCTTATCACCTTTACTTAGTGTGGGAGCAGTTTGCCATAGCACCTCACCTGCTATCAAACACATTATAATATGTGTAGAGGGAAGCGGCAATATACACAGACTTTTGGAGATGAACTCTGTTAATAGTAAAACACCACACCTCAATATATGACGCAATCTAAACAGTCAAACTTTCCAAACTTATAGTTCAGGTTGGCCTATATAACAATGCATTGCGCAGGGCAGAAAAAAGGACTTTTGTTTGGCCTAATTTTTAAGAATGTGTGAATGTCCTACATTAGAATGTCAAAACAGCTCTATCCACCAGTCCGTTTCTCAACATGCATTGTCTTCACACTTGAAATCATCACAAAACCAACTGTCCACTCTTTTTGACTGTAGAAGCTTTACTTTCTATAAAGCAGGGGTCGTAAATAAAGCCAAGAGTCCAAAGAGTCCACCAATTATTAACGTGGAAAAATTTAAGTACTGTATATATATAGAGAGAGAGAGAGAGAGAGCAATAATATGCAAAACTGTATATTATGCAAATGTAAACAGAACTGTACAGTCCACTATTCAGGCTAGTTAACTTTAAATTTGCATAATATAGTGTTTTGTATAAAATAGCTTATAATATAATGTAAAACTATTTACTTAATATAAAAGAACATCTTATACTTCATACTGCATTCATTATATCAACAAATATATCCAAACGTCCATATTATCTCTTAAAACAGTAACTGTTCGGGTTTTATCTACTGCAAATGTACATAAAACAAAATGTTCAGTCACATTAAAACAGGTTATCTCCCCATAAAACATTATACCACAGATCTGAACTGTGATGGATCCTTAAACGTGCGAATTGAAGACCAGCAACAGAAGTGAAGTGTGTTTAATGCACAGCATTATGGGTGGATCTCTTAAAACGCTAGCTGGGAGTAGACTTAAAATCCCGCAGTCGTGTGTTGTTGCAGGAATTACGGAGCAGCACGCGTATAAACGTGTACGCAGCAGCGCACTCAACATCTTTTAATAGTTAAAACGTCAAACAGCGGCCATTTATAGTGTAAAAGAGTATTAGTTACTTACAGTTTAGGCAGCGCCCCAGTCACTTCCTAGCTACAGAGTACTCTGCGCTCGAGCGTGAGGCACGCAGCGTAATATTTAATAAGCTGGGAGGGACTCATTCTTTCCATGACTGTGTCACACCAAACAATCTTTCACTAAATACAAAACATGTGACTCTTTCGTACACCATGACTCACGTTGTTTGGTAATTAAGGAACGACTATTGTAATCTTTCCATAAGCCTGTCAAATATATGACCTAACCTAGTGTGGAGTGTACAGTTTAAAAGAGCAGCTGAATGAAATGCGCTGTAGTCTCTTTAAGAGCTCAACGTTCAGAGTATATCTCCGTTTCCTGTAGGCTGTCTTTTTTCTCTTGTTGTTGTGTTTAAATATGTATTAATACAGTTTATATGTGACAATCTAGCACAAGTCACAAAAGACTGGGTGGGTCTAAATATGGAAGTTTGCCCAAGCGGAACACTGTGTGTTTACAGTATTTAGGAAAACGCTCTCTTGCAAGCGTGTTCGCAGTGTTGGGCTAGTTACTCAAAGAATCTAAACTCATAAGTATTTAGAAACGCTCTCTTTCAAGGCGTGTTCGCGCGCAGTGTTGTCTAGTACTCAAAGAATTAATCAATATTACTCATACTATTTACTCCTTTAACAAAAGTAATATTGTTACTTTACTTATTACTTTCTAGCAACAGTAATTAGTTACATTACTTTTTCTTTATGCTCCACAGAAGTTGTAACTGTGTATCTTCCACATAAAATTCTTCTAGAATGTTACACTCTAAAAATGTTGGGTTAAATACAACCCAGTGCTGGGTAAAATAGGGACAAACCCAGCAATTGGGCTGTTTTGACCCAACATTCTGGGTAGTAACCCAACCGCTGGGTCAAAACAGCCCAATTGCTGGGTTCTTGCTTCCGATTTTACCCAGCACTGGTTGTATTTAACCCAGTGCTGGGTTTACTACACAAAGGTTGGGTCCAAACAGCCAGTTGCTGGAGTTGTCCCTATTTGAACCAGCCTGTGTTGTTTATTTAACGCCAGTTGTTGGGTTTTACTACACGAAGTTTGGGTCCAACCAGCCCAGTCTGCTGGGTTTGTCCCTATTTTACCAGCACTGCGTTGTATTTAACCCAGTTGATGGCGTTACTACAACCCAACAACTGGGTCAAAACAACCCAATTGCTGGGTTGTCCCTATTTTACCCAGCACTGTGTTGTATTCAACCCCTTTTGTTGGGTTCACTACACAGAGGCTGGGTCAAAACAAGCCCAAGTGCTGGGTTGTCCCTATTTTACCAGACACTGTGGTATTAACCGTGTGGGTTTACTACCCAGAATGTTTGGTCCACAAACAGCCCAGTTGCTGTTTGTCCCTATTTTACCCTCAGCACTGGGTTGTGTTCAACCAGTGTTGGGTTCCTACACAGAATGTTGGGTCAAAACAGCCCATTTCTGGTGTGTCCCTAATTTTCACCAGCACCGTGCGGGTTTGTCATTTACCCCCGTTGATGGTATACTACAGAAGGTTGTATCAAACAGCCCAAGTGGACCGGTTTTGTGCCCTCATTTACCCACACTGGGTTAGTATTAACCCATTGTTGGTGACTAACTCCAGAAGGTTGGGTCAAAACAGACCCAGTTGCTGGGTTTGTCCCTATGTTACCCAGCACTGGGTTGTATTTAACAAAGCATTTTTTAGGGTCCCTATTCCGAATGTGTGGTCAACACATCCCATTGCTGATTGTTCACATCTATACTTTACCCAGCCCCCGGGTCTGTGAGTGTCACACCCAGTTTTGTTAGGGTTACTACACATAAGGCTGGGTCAAACAGCCCGTTGCTGGAGTTTGTCCCTATTTTACCAGCACTGGGTTGTATTTTACCAGTTGTTGTGGTTGTACTACAACATAAGGTGTGTCCAACCAGCCCCCATTGGCTGGTTTGTCCCTCTTTACCCGCACTGGTTGTATTTTAACCCAGTTGTTGGGGTACTACACAGAAGGTTGGGTCAAAACCGCCCAGTTGCTGGGTTTGTCCCTATTTTACCCAGCACTGGGTTGTACTTAACCCAGTTGTGGTACTACACATAATGCACTGTTGGTCAAAACAGCCCAATTGCTGGGTTTGTCCCTATTTTACCAAGCACTGGGTTGTATTTAACCCAGTTGTTGGGTTACTACACAGAAGGTTGGGTCAAAACAGCCCAGTTGCTGGGTTTGTCCCTATTTCACCCAGCACTGGTTGTATTTAACCCATTGTTGGGTTACTACACAGAAGGCTGGTCAAACAGCCCAATTGCTGGGTTTGTCCCAATTTTCCCCATCACTGGGTTGTATTTAACCCAGTTGTTGGGTTACTACACAGAAGGTTGGGTCAAAACAGCCCAGTTGCTGGGTTGGTCCCTATTTTACCCAGCACGGGTTGTATTTAACATTCCAGTTGTGCTTACTACACAGAAGGTTGGGTCAAAACAGCCCAATTGCTGTGTTTGTCCCTATTTTACCCAGCACTGGGTTGTATTAACCCAGTGGTTGGGTTACTACACAGAAGGTTGGGTCAAAACAGCCCAATTGCTGGGTTCATGGTCCCTATTCTTACCCATCACTGGTTGTATTTAACCCAGTTGGTTGGGTACTACCAGATGTTGGGTCAAAACCGCCCATTGCTGAGTTATCCCCTATTTTACCACACTGGGTTGTATTTAACCATTGTTGGTTTCTAACACAGAATGTTGGTCAACACAGCCCAGTGCTGGTTTGTCCCTTATCTTATCCCACCACTGCTGGTTGCAGTTAACCCAGTTTGTTAGGGGGGTTTGACGTATCTGTTTACTACACAGAAGGTTGTCAACAGCCCACTTGCTGGGTTTGTCCCTATTTTACCAAGCACTGGGTTGTATTTAACCCAGTTGTTGGGTTACTACACAGAAGGTTGGGTCAAAACAGCCCAGTTGCTGGGTTTGTCCCTATTTTAACCAGCACTGGTTGTATTTAACCCAGTTGTTGGGTACTACACAGAACCGTTGGGTCAAAACAGCCCAATTGCTGGGTTGTATTTAACCCAGCATTTTTACCCAGCACTGGGTTGTATTTAACCCAGTTGTTGGGTTACTACACAGAAGGTTGGGTCAAAACAGCCCAATTGCTGGGTTTGTCCCTATTTTACCCAGCACTGGGTTGTATTTAACCCAGTTGTTGGGTTACTACACAGAAGGTTGGGTCAAAACAGCCCAATTGCTGGGTTTGTCCTTATTTAACCCAGCATTTTTTAGAGTTTACTGTATGTTGGTTTTCTCCCCAGAATGGTTGGGATCAAAACAGCCCCAATTTGCTGAGTTTATACCCTATTTACCCCGCACTGGGTTGTTATTTACCCAGTTGTTGGATTACTACACAGAAGGTTGGTCAAAACCAGCCCAGTTGCTGGGTTTGTCCCATTTTACCGCACACTGGGTTGTTTTACCCCAGTTGTGGGTTACTACACTGAAGGTGTTGGTCCAACCACCCAATTGCTGGGTTTGTCCCTATTGTACCCAGCACTGGGTAGTATTTAACCCAGTTTGCTGGTTACTACACAGAAGGTGGGTCAAAACAGCCCACTTGCTAGGGTTTGTCCCATATTTACCCAGCATCTGGGTTGTATTTAAACCCAGTTTGTTGGTTACTACACAAAGTTGGGACGGGGTGTGTCCCAAACAAAACAGCCCCGTTACTGGGTTGTGTCCCTTTTACAGCACTGCAGTTGTATTTAACCCACTTTTTTAAGTGTACAACAACATGAGTCAGTGGGTACGGAAAGTATTCAGACGCCCTTACATTTTTCACTCTTTGTTATATTGCTGCCATTTGCTAAATCATTTAAGTTAATTTTTTTCCTTCATTAATGTACACACAGCACCCATATTGACAGAAAAACACAGAATTGTTGACATTTTTGCAGATTTATTAAAAAAGAAAAACTGAAATATCAGATGGTCCTAAATATTCAGACCCTTTGCTCAGTATTTAGTAGAAGCACCCTTTTGATCTAATACAGCCATGAGTCCTTTTTGGGAAAGATGCAACAAGTTTTTTCACACCTGGATTTGGGGATCCTATGCCAGTCCTCCTTGCAGATCCTCTCCAGTTCTGTCAGGTTGGATGTAAACTTTGGTGGACAGCCATTTTTAGGTCTCTCCAGGGATGCTCAATTGGGTTTAAGTCAGGTGCTCTGGCTGGGCCATTCAAGAACAGACACAGAGATGTTGTGAAGCCACTCCTTAGTTATTTTAGCTGTGTGCTTAGGGTCATTGTCTTGTTGGAAGGTAAACCGTCGGCCCAGTCTGAGGTCCTGAGCACTCTGGAGAAGGTTTTCGTCCAGGATATCCCTGTGCTTGGCCGCATTCATCTTTCCCTCGATTGCAACAGTCGTCCTGTCCCTGCAGCTGAAATACACCCCCACAGCATGATGCTGCCACCACCATCCTTCACTGTTGGGACTGTATTGGACAGGTGATGAGCATGCCTGGTTTTCTCCACACATACCGCTAGAATTAAGGCCAAAAAGTTCTATCATGGCCTCATCCGACCAGAGAATCTTATTTCTCACCATCTTGGAGTCCTTCAGGTGTTTTTTCATGTGTCTTGCACTGAGGAGAGGCTTCCGTCGGGCCACTCTGCCATAAAGCCCCGACTGGTGGTTGGCTGCAGTGATGGTTGACTTTCTACCACTTTCTCCCATCTCCCGACTGCATCGCTGGAGCTCAGCCACAGTGATCTTTGGTTCTTCTTTACCTCTCTCACCAAGGTTTTTCTCCCCCGATAGCTCAGTTTGGCCGTACGGCCAGCTCTAGGAAGGGATCTGGTCATCCCAAACGTCTTCCATTAAAGGATTATGGAGGCCACTGTGCTCTAAGGAACCTCAAGTGCAGCAGAAATTTTTTTTGTAACCATTGCCAGATCTGTGCCTTGCCACAATTCAGGTCTCTGAGCTCTTCAGGCAGTTGCTTTGACTTCATGATTCTCATTTGCTCTGACATGCTCTTTGAGCTGTAAGGTCTTATATAGACAGATGTGTGTTTTTCCTAATCAAGTCCAATCAGTATAAATCAAACACAGCTGGACTCAAATGAAGGTTTAGAACCATCTCAAGGATGATCAGAAGAAATGGATAGCACCTGAATTAAATATATGAGTGTCACAGCAAGGGTCTGAATACTTAGGACCATGTAATATTTCAGTTTTTCTTTTTTAATAAACTGCAAAATGTCGACAATTCTGTGTTTTTCTGTCAATATGGGTTGTTGTGTGTACATTAATGAGGAAAACAAATTAACTCAAATGATTTTAGCAAATGGCTGCAATATAACAAAGAGTGAAAAAATTAAGGGGTCTGAATACTTTCCGTACCCACTGTATTTATCCTTTATTTTACCAGGAATTATCCAATTGGATCGCAGTCAGAAGTTATTACAGTTATTATAGTGACGTTCAAGTAGAAGTGTTGTATTAATCTAAATGTAGCTTGAAGCTAATTGTAATTTCTCCGTTACCCATATACGATTATATTTCATTATGTATTTGATCAAATCACATAAGTTTGTAAGAAACGGTTTAATTTTAATTATTGTAATATAATGTACCACATGCTGATCAGAGGGATGTAATGCTAGAGTAAAGTAAAGCCACACAACTTACACAACGGTGTTCAGATCATCTTTTTTCCTGACAAAATCAATATAATGCAATATTTTTGTCTGCTGAATGTAAGCTTTTCCATATTCCAAGCTTGCCTGCTGCATTGGGGACATCACATGCATGTGCGAGTTGTGAAAATTCTGAAAATAAATCTAGTAATTATTTGATTGTTGGATTTTAAATTAGTGGGGTTGAGGCATCAAACGAAACTAAGTAACTAAGCTGTTTTATGGATGGTAACTGTAATATTATTACTGAAATCTTATTAGTAATTAGTTACACTACTAGTTACTGCAAAAAGTAATATTATTACAGTAACTAAGTTATTAGGAACTAGTTACTGCCCAACACTGTTCGTAAGTGATCAATTTAATGTTGAAAGCGCACTATGTAGATTTTGCAGCTCTTCTACCGAGAAGTACTAGATAAATATTAAGTAATATATTAAATATTATTAATTATTATTCTATTAAATATTATCATTACTTTTTAAAACCCTCATCCGTCCCTCCCGAACCTATAAAAAAAGTGTCCCTCGCGGGTCAAAATGACCCGAAAGCCAAAAATTACACATTTTATTTTTGGTCCAGAAAGCTTTTTTATTTTAAAAACAAATAAAATTTGGGGGCCCATTTTATATATATTTTTATGTATTTTTTAAAAAAGATTTTTTGTGATTTTATTTTATTCACATTAACTCTGGATTTTTTTATAAAATGTGATACATTTTTAACCAAAGAAAACGAAAAAGAAAGACAATTTTTCTGCATATTTATACTTTATAACATGATAATCCATCAACTATTAGGTCACTGAGTGTTCTCTGTGATGCCAGCTGGTGGGAAAATCTACCTTAATAGCATTTTTATGATTACACGCCACTAGAGGCCTCATTGCAGATTCTCTATTTGTGTCGGATATTCTAAAAGAGCCATACAATGAAGATCTTTAAACTTCCACCAACTGGGCTTTAGCAATTTCTAATTCTTTCAATAGATCCATCAAGGCTCATGTCCCAGACTTTCATTATTATCTCCAAACATTTACATACACTACTATCTTTAATTTGTGATCATTTACTGAAGGTTTACCATCACAATCATTCCTATATCATACAGTTTCATCAATACGTCAATAAATATACAACGACATACTTTTACAAATATAATATTTGTAGAACACCAATATGGTGTTCTTTCCACCCCTCACTCAATTGGACTGTGTTATCTGTCTCCTACTAATCTCGACGACACTCTACTTTCGCAGCAAAACAGTCATAACTGCTAATAATGTGTTTTTCATTGGTGTGTGTGCCAGGTCTGTCGTGTGGTGATGTTGTGTTGTTTGGCCGTGTGTGTGTGTGTTTCCGTTGTGCAAGTTTTTTGTGTTGGTGCATTAGGACATCTTGCAGTCTCTCAGCTTTTTGGGTATGCATCGTTTCTGCTTACGTTTCAGATTTATAAGTAAAACATTTTATCCAATTGGTTTAACCAAAAAACAAACCAGAGAAGACACAATGTCTGCCATATTTATACTTTAAACATTATATATAATAGTAAAAATGTGTAAAATTTTTTAACAAAAAAAAAACAAACAAAATATAAACAATTTCTGCATATTTACATACCTGAAAACTGATTAATCCATCATGGCCCAGGCAATTTACTTTTTATTATAGTAAAAAAAAAAAAAAAAAAAAAAAATGCGGTTTTTTTCGACATTCCTTCATTCCTATGGCCGGGTCAAAATTTTTGTTACTTTTTTTATTACACCTTATTTTATTACACGTAGAATCCTCGAATCGACTAAATTTTTTTTGTGTGTTCCATGCTCAAGTGTGACAAAATTAAATAAAATAGAATCTGCAGTTTTTTCGTAAATTCCATGCTTTTCCAGTGGCGGGTTAAAATGACCTGCGAGGGACACTTTTGATAATTTTTTTATAGCACCCACTTAAACTGCTCGAATTCACTCGAAAAAGTGTGACAAATGTAACAAAGTCTCATACCATAAAGATCAATGCTCGATTTTTAAAAAATCTTTAAAAATGAGTTTTGGGTCAAAATGACCCGAGGGACGGATGAGGGTTAAGTCACTCCCGTCTGAAATCTTTAAGTATTATTTGGTGCAAAAAATAAGGATAAAAAATCTGGAACTTTGTTGTATTTAGTTGATAATTATTTATTATAATATTTTGTACTCCTTGATAAGGTGGTTTTGTATTTATAAGTATATTATACACACACATACATCTCTATTTTTCATTTTGTGTCTAAGCACCTGTAATATGTTGAGTGCAATTTTATTGCCATCTTGTTGTAATAGTTTTGGTTTTGTTAATTTTATAAAAGTCAATTTTATAGATAGCCAATGTTTCTGAACGTTGTTCCTAATTGATAAAACTTACATTTCTGACGTTTGATATTAATTTATTGTAATTTGATGGTCTGATGGTCTTGATCAGCACTAACAATAACACTTTATTTCACAGCCATCCTTTTTTTTTTAACTGAGTATAGTCATTCTTGTTTTACTTACATCAAGAAGAAAGGAGCCTAACCTGAACGGATCACAGAATATGGCATCCCAGACTATGACCTTATTGCACCATTTATCAACAGAATGATTAAGCCAAGTTATTAGAGGCTGAGAACTTTCTCAATATGAGCCCAGTATTTCGTTGACTATGTGCCATTGTTATTTCATCACAAAAGCACATCAATTCACTTTTAGAGCCTGTGATGTAAGACTGATTACACTCTTGGTTTAACTCAGACTAAACATACTTTCACGATGTTATACTTCCTACATGTTGTCACGATCTGCTACGGTGCGGGAACACGGAACGAGGAGACCAAGAGTACAGAAACAGAAGGAATTTAATAATCTTCACGGGGAATCACACGTAGCACTGTAGACACAAACAATACCGGACGCTGGAGCACACACAGGGAACACTCTTTATACACACAGGAGGAGGGGATGACGAGACACCTGGGAGCAATGAAACATGGGAAAGGAAGGCACATGAGGAGCAAAACAACCACAAAACATGGAACGGAGTCTGACATAACGCCCCCCTCCGGAAGGTGTGTCCTCACGCCATATAACATCCAATGGGGAGGGGGTGGGCACTCTGGAGGTCCCTCAAGACAGACACGGGACAGTGGGCCTCCAGAGCAGTACCCATTCGGGGCCCCTTGGCGGAAGCAGCCTCCTGAGGCCGCGTGCCCCGTACCCCCGCCTCTACCGGCTGGAGCCATACTACTCCACCAAAACAATCCTTGGTGAAATTTACGTGGGCACTATTCGGGTCCTGAAGCCCTCCCTCGGGCCTAACTGTTGGATCTTAGGAGCACCTCCCTGGTCGGAACTAGGCGATTAGGAGCCCCTCCCTGGGATCACGGGGAAACAGGAGCCCTCCCTGCTGCGTGAACCGGGGACTTACCTCCCTGGGCTGAACTCGAAAACAGGAGCCCTTCCCTGTGCTTAACTGTGATCTGGAGCCCTCCCTGGGCTTGACTGTGGATCTGGAGCCCTCCCTGGGCTTAATTGGGGATCTGGAGCCCTCCCTGGGCTCAATGGGGGATCTGGAGCCCTTCCCTGGGCTTAACTGGAGATCCG
Source organism: Sinocyclocheilus anophthalmus (assembly GCA_018155175.1). Classification (NCBI taxonomy): domain Eukaryota; kingdom Metazoa; phylum Chordata; class Actinopteri; order Cypriniformes; family Cyprinidae; genus Sinocyclocheilus; species Sinocyclocheilus anophthalmus. The sequence goes on along the minus strand of JADLZN010011643.1, from coordinate 29,718 downwards.
GAGCCCTCCCTGGGCTGAACTGGGGAACAGGAGCCCTCCCTGTGCTTAACTGGGGATCTGGAGCCCTCCCTGGGCCTAACTGGGGAACAGGATACCTCCGTGGGCTGAACTGGGTATCAGGAGCCCTTCCTGGTCTGAACTGGGGATCAGGAGCCCTCCCTAGGCTGAACTGGAGATCATATCGCGCTTACGTGGTGCTGCCTAGGAGGTTGCTCTGAGACCAGCACAGACAAGCGCTCTGGAGGGAGCGCGCCCAGAGCGAGCTCTGGGCTGGATCCCGACCTCGGGCGAGCTCTGGGGCCTTCATGAATGCATGGTGGGTTTGCCATCTTATCGCCCGCAGATTGCCCACATTAATGTTTTGTTCGGACTTGCATTCAACGGCGACGGACTAGAGCGGCCTGTTACGGCACCGCTTTGCAAGGAACCGACAGCTTTACTACAGACTCTGAATGGGGCGAAGGGGTTCCGGATCGGGATCGGAGGCTCTCCAGACACCGAATGACTGTCTCCTTCCAGTCGAGGCCGGGGGTGTCTGGGAGCTCTGTGGGATGATGGAATGTCATTCCGATCCCGAACAGCGTTGCGAGGGTTTCCCACTCGAGGGAGCTGGTGAGGGCGAGCGGCACGAACGCCCTTGCGAAGACGATGGGGTCTGGGCTCGCCTGAGGTAACGCGACAAACATCGCTCGCTCCTCCATTAGGGCGGGGAGACATGAATGGGTAAAAACAAAACAGACTTTCAAAAACACGGAAATTAAACACGGGGAAAGGATGCCGCTTACTGTAGGGTCCGGTATTCTGTCACGATCTGCTACAGTGCGGGAACACGGAGCAAGGAACGAGGAGACCAAGAGTACAGAAACCAAGGAATTTAATAATCTTCACGGGGAATCACACATAGCACTGTAGACACAAACAATACCGGACGCTGGAGCACACACAGGGAACACTATTTATACACACAGGAGGAGGGGATGACGAGACACACCTGGGAGCAATGAAACATCAAGGGAAACACCTGGGACAAATTAAACATGGGAAAGGAAGGCACATGAGGAGCAAAACAACCACAAAACACGGAACAGAGTCTGACACATGTATCCTATGGTGTTGATTAATTAGTTCAAATAATTACCAAAATTTGACAGACCACATTTCAGGTCTCAGGCCACATTCATCACCTTTTCAGGCCTATTCTAAATATCCAACCATTGCTACATCCTCTGCAAGGAGATTGCATGATAATTATATTGAGGAAATGTTCTGTAGAAGAAAATGTGTACTTCCTTACATATTATAAGTACAAATATATCACATAAAATACATTAATTTAAATGAAATGTGACTGTTAAGTTTAAAAATCTGACTAAAATTACAAAACAATTCTAAGGTTTATCACTAGATTCTGATATTCGTGGAATAACACGGGCCCCTACGGATAAGACGGGGACAGTTGTGGTGTTCCTTGCTGACTGATGAGCCAAGTAAACACCAAAAGTCACCTAAAAGGAAAGAGCAGAGGAGAAAAGAGAAGTTATGTGTTTTATAATTCATATATTGGAAATGTCATTTCTGTCTTCTTGTAAAAGCAATCAAAGGAAGAAAACACGAATAAGGAGTTCTGTTTTTACAGACCTTTCCACTTCTGCATTCAGAAAGAGACCGAAGGGGTTCCTGGGTTCTAGCGGCTGATTTTTGATCAACTCCAATCATCTGACAGCGGCCACATCTCCCAATCACCTTAAACAAAACATCAAGAAAACACCTGCACATCTGGTTCAATTCCAGCTGATTATGATGTGCCAGCTGTTTCCACTAACCTGAAACTGTGTGTCTCCTACTGTCAAGTGAGACCAGTCGTCTTCTGCAAACGCCTCCTGTCCTGAGATGACCAGATTTGCCCTGAAACGCTGAATGAGCTGCTCCATGTCATGCCATGTTCCCTCATTCTCACTATTGTGTCTTAAACATGCCAAATATAACAACAACATTACAAAATAATGAAGTACTTTATGTACGCAGAGTACTGGCTGAAAGAATTTTAAAAAGACTATTTAAAAGTCATCTAATATGCATCTAATAGATAATCCCATTTCGGTATCCTACTAAATAAACAGCACTTTCCTGAAGAAGAAGGTAGTGTATTGTTCATTTGTAGCTGGCATGACTATACCTGTTGGCAATGTGTTCTTGCAGAAAAGACATGCTGGCTCTGTTAATAAGCAGAAACTGAGCCTCATTCACCAGAGAGAGAGCAGTGGGACCAAAATTCTCCGCTGGACAGGAAGACATCATTAAGGTAAATTGCTTCTCATTATAGGGACGTATAGAAACAAATGAAATAGTTGACATACAGAGCAAGAGCAGAGCTATATAATGAATGTGGATAGCACAGCTATGATCATTTGGTCTCAAAAGAATGTTATTAAAGTTTATTTTAACATTGTCTATTCATAATACAGTGAAACTAATATGAATCAAAGCATTAACAATGCTTATATTCATTAAAAATATTACATATAAACTACAATATAAACATTTAAAACAAACAATTAATCCAAATACAAATGCTGTATTTGACCTTTTTCTCTTCCAAATTTCATATCACGCAGGAATTCAGGTCTCTGCCTTATAAGACGACAAGGTTTTCCCAGAAACTCAGAAAGCCAGGTTGAAACTTCCTTCCCACAATCCACTGTCTGTACCCTACACCAAAGACAGATTCTTATGAAGCCATAACAATATTCATATTAAGCCACAAAACCATTGAAGATCAGGTTCAACACATAAAGGTGTTTATAAATGTTAAGCTCACCAAATGTATTGCATATTGCAATGATATAATATATATCTATATATATATATTATACAACAGTTCGTTCTGGTTCTCAGATCTGATTGGTTGAGAACCGTGAGATTGTACTGGTATCGCTACAGGAATGACCTTTCACAATTTTGTATCACTCGGTGCGTGTCTAATGTTTTTTTTTAATAGTCACTGAGCTAATCGTAGTGTAGTTGTTAATATAAGAAAAAAACGTTCGCTTCGCAGCTCGCTCTCTCCATTGGAATGCAGTTTGTTTATTGTTTATCTTTATACCTCCTTATTTCCACTAATAACTAACTGAAGCAGCACATGTCTTGTACGAATTCTAAAAGTGGACATAATGTTTAAAATGTCAATTCAATGGCTTGAAGCCGGCGGAAAGGCAAGTAGTCAGCCACAAACGAGGGGTTTATATGCACTCGTGGTTCTAGTTAATTAGCACACATGTTCCGTCGACCTGGCGTATAAACACAATATCATCTCGATACTCGAGCGATCACCGGCCTATATCAGCATGGCTGTGATAGCGCGAGAGCACAAGGCCGGCCGAGTTGCGGAGGCAATCACAGCTGAGAGTGATATTGGCTTCAATTATTAATATCTTGGTGGGCTTGTGTTTTATCTTCATACCTGTCACCACAAACTTTGCTTTGGGATGTTCTTAGATCTGAATTCGCTAGACTGGTCTCCAAGGGAACAGTGACTGGCTCCATGCCTGAGACAGGAAAGAATACATTATTTTAGCTTATCATTGAATACATTAGAATACATTACTAAAGAATAAATATCATTAAAAATCTGAACTTTAACCACATAATGACAGACATTAACAAAAACAAAGCTCAGTTTTTTTAGCATTACTCTTGTAAAATAATAATGTGGTTTGTTTTATAGTGTCTTTTTCCACATAAAAAAGGTACCATGGTTTCACCTTATATAATTACTGCACCACAGCACCACTTAAAAAGGCTCTGTCTACTAAAAATGTTGGCTATTAAAAGTTTACATAAATCACAGTATCTCATGAGATTGCTGTTTTTAAAAAGCTGTAGTGATGTGCATTGATGCGCTCTGACCTGAGACCTGCAGCTGCAGTGTGTTAGAGGCCAGACAGATGATAGGACGGATGAGACACAGCTTTGGCTCTCTTTTCTGGCTCAGACAAACTCCATTCTCATTCACAACCATCCACAAACGGTCATACAACAAGCCCTGGGGTCCCAGTGGCCACTCTGTCACCTGTTAGGTCAATCACAACAACAGAGCACTTGCCATGAAAACTGATATCATTACATCAACCTGCTTTCATTGTCAACACAGAAGGATAACAAAACAGCTTTCTCTACCTCAACTGATGCGCATGATTTGACAGGATAGATGAAGAGATTGGTTAGTGTATGGCTACTGCCATTGTTCTTTTCTTCTTTTGACACAGTGTCTTCAGATGGTGCTATTCTCTCAGGTGAAGGAGAGATAGTTTGCCCCTTCTGATGCCCTAGTTGGCCATTTGGTGTTGATGCTAGGTCATAAGATGCTGCTGACTCCATCGGTTCAGCTGATTTGAGCTTGGTTAGTCTCTTTTGGTCCAAAATGAGAGGTTTGTCCACAAAACAGTTCACAACAAACCGAAGAAAGTTCTGACAGTCCTCAAAACTTGACATGTATCCAAAAGACACACGGATGGATCCTGTGGGACGTCCCTCAACCAGATCAATGTTGTCTCCACAGATGTGACCGGCCTTGAAAGAAACCGTTTATTAAAAATTAGTTAAAAATTCCTGTTATTTCTTTCTTTCAATTTCTGTCTGTCTGTCCAATTATCTATCTGTCCTTTTCGTCATCTATCTATCTATCTATCTATCTATCTATCTATCTATCTATCTAAAATTTTTCCCTTAATTTGATCTATCTATCTATCTATCCATCCATCCCATCTATCCATCTTTTCATCTATCTATCTATCTGTCTCTGTCTGTCTGTCTGTCTGTCCATCCGTCCGTCCGTCCGTCCATCTGTCTAACTATCTATCTATTTATCTATCTACGTTATACATCCAGCCGTCTATCCAGATGTGCGTCTATCTAGCATCTGTCTCTGTCTGTCTGTCTGTCCATCCATCTATCTATCTGTCTCTGTCTGTCTGTCTCTGTCTGTATGTCTGTCTGTCCATCCGTCTATCTATCTATCTGTCTGTCTGTCTGTCTGTCTATCCATCCATCCATCTATCTATCATCTATCCGGGACTATCCGTCTGTCCGTCCGTCCGTCCGTCCATACATCCATCCATCCATGTCTGGCTGTCTGTCTATTTATATCTATCTATTTATCTGGCTGTCCATCCATCTGTCTGTCCGTCTTTCTGTCCATCCATCTATACATCTGTCTTTCTAGAAAACATCAAAGTTTGTATTGGCGAAAATCCACTTACATGCAAATTACTCTTCACGTTTTGGTTGCTGATAGCCAGATAATGTTGGCAGGCTCCTGTGTTGCAGAAACAGCCTGTGCGAATATGAATATTGAAGAGACTGGCCATTTTGTCCACCTGTCAAAAACAAAAAAACAAATAGCAATAAGCACAGACATAAAGTAATGAACATTTTCTACTTCTTACATTTTAGACTGTCTTTATTATCTGAACATATTTTATATCTGCAATATTTGCTTATAAATATACTACTTTTTTACAGGTTATTAAAATGAATTTGAGGAGAAAATGTCAATTCCTGACTGACCTGAGAATACCCTACTGTTCGTCCATAACAGTCCAGCAGGTTAAAGTTGAGGATTGCACCCTGTTCGGCAATATTCTGAAAGTCATTATCACAGTGGATCTGTGCCACAGGTTTTCCATTGCTATGACGCAGACACGAGAGGACAATGTAGGTGTACCGAGCTAATCCAAATGTGTGAAGCTGAATGTTCAGCATACTGCCTGAAAACCAAAAACATCCACTTTTAATGCAAGTCATAACAATGTGAATCATAACCATGCTCAAGACGTAAACCAAAAATTTCTGAACCTGTAAGTTTTTGAAGTGTTTCAAAGCCATGATGGAGAGAAATTATGTCAAGGAAGGAGATTGTGCCATCCTCAAACCTGATAAAGTTGTGGAAAAAAGCAATTATGCATTAAATATATTATGACAGGTAGCCTCAACTATGCTGCTTGCCAACAATTAAAGGACAAATTCTTCCTGTAACATCCCACCTGCTGACTACATTTGGCTTTGGTACAAAATAGTTCTCTGCCACAAGATACGCCGCAGCTGTCCCTCCTCCAAAGTAAGTTTTTCTCAAGACCTCAGCAGCCTCATTCCTCACTAGCAAGGCTCCGAGTCCAGTCGGGAAGCCGAACATTTTGTAGAAAGATATTGGCACAAAATCAGCGGGATATTGGCTTAGATCCAGAGGTGAGCAGCTTACAAAACAAGCAGCGTCAAGGAGAACAAACCATCGACCGCGGTGCTCGCATGCTGGATAGAGCTGCTGAGACTGAATTCCCTTCACATAGCTCAGAGGATACTTTCTGCCTGAGAAGTTGCTCTGGGCAGGATAACAGAAAAGATTAGGTGCAGAGCTCTCCTCTCCATTTGTCTGTGTCGGGGGTTTTCTCGCTCGTCTCTCCACTTCGTGAGGTAGAACAGAAACTGTGCCAACTCCCTGGAGTGCGGTCACACCACGAATGCCCACCACAGAGGTGTGGTTGTCAGTGAGATAGCAGAACTGACTTCCTGGCCCCTCATTTGATGCGGCCTTCCAGGGGAAAGTGTCAGCCACTAATTTCAGTGCTGCAGTACATCCTGATGTGAAAATCACTGAGTACTCTTCAGGACATGTATTAAAGTGTCCCAGTATCCTGCAGGGGTTCAAAACAAAGAGCTATCTTATCTTGCCTTATCTTGTCTTATCTTCAACTATATATCATAACATACCCGTATCTTATCATCAGATCTTGAAGAAAATCGTATTATACTACTTATAATACTGCTTAAAATATTACTAATTCTCAATTCTCAATTCAAGCTTTCTCTGTAAGTGTTTCAAATCTTTTTGTTCCCTCTGTTTATGTTTTGTTTCTCTCTTGCAATGTTATTTTAGTATTATTTATGTACCATTACACGATTTATTCATATTATTTAAAGAGTTTTCTTTTCTTATTTCAGTCTCGTTTAGATTGGTTTACATGTTTGTATCCAGTTTGCGTGATTTGTTTTGTATTTGTGTTTTTTATAGTTTTTAGTGTTTTGCTGTCATTTTTTTTGTTATATTTAGTTTTTTTTATGTTGAAGGAATTGCTTGACTTCATAACGGGTGTCTACTTAATTCGGTTCAAGGCTTAATCATTTGTCGAAATTTGTGTCCAGCTGGGGTTAAGAGTTTTATTGTTCATCAACTGTGTTTTCAGTTAGCGACAGCCACAACACTCTTTATTAGGTTTTGTATCATTTGTCGCTGGGTGGGTCGCGGGTCGTTGGGGCAGCTCTTTGCGGCTAGTATAACACTGATATAAACTCACTGGGATATAATTTACTAAGGTATTTCGATGCTAGGCCCACGTGAGATGAGCATGTCAGATGGTGATGTGGGTGTGTACGATAGTTATTAGATGAATATATCTCCCGGGGCCCTTTGCCTATTTCTATTATAAAATTGGTTGACTATAAGATTGTAGGAATGACAGTATTTCTAATGCTATAGATATAATAAAAATCAGAAATGCAAAATGTGCGTTACTTCTCTGCACTTGTCCAGTGAGTGGTTATTGTTTAGTCTGCTGCTGGGATTAGGACGCTGTGGGATTGCCTAGATCAGTAAGAAATGCGTTATGTTGATGATATGTCTGTGAAAGCCAATTGATGATATTCAATTATATTAAGTGTGCATCAATCCAATGACATCTGAAGGAGCTCCCCATAAACATTCACTAGAACATATGCATCACCAAAATCGTTAACCTGAGAATCACGCGCAATACGTGATCAGACTCGACACGACATCAAGGTATGTAACACACCCTTAAAAGAGAGAGACGAGGCACCCTGATTAGGACGTATAGAGTACTCGAGCCTATGGAGGAGTCATTCACATTAGCAGCATCAACAGAGGGGACGCTGCATCGGTCATTCTAACAAATGACAATACCTAAGGCGAGAAGTAAAACGCATTGCCGTTCGTCGCTGTTTTTTTGTCTGAATAGCAAAGAAAATCGGTATATTTGATTAAACGGAACACAAAGATTCGGTATGTTGTAACAGCAGAGAGAGAAGGTAGCAGATTTGGACACGTACTGAACGATGAAGTGAGCTAGTTTACCCTTTAAGTCACCGTGATACTTCCGAAGTCGATCAGATCTTGTTGATCAGACGGCCGGGTAACGATAATAGGTGCTCAGAAAAACCCATAAAACTCTGCAAACGGGCTTAAGCCTGAAACTCAACGTGAGACTGTGTCCCATCTCTGTAGAGACAGACAGACAGACACGGAACAAGAGGCCCCTCTTCGCGAAGACTATGATAGACGCTTGTACGTATGTCACAACGGACAGAACGAACGACACCCAAGCTCAACAAGCCAGCCAGTGGCGCATGCGTGATCTGTGCGCAGGAACACACATATAGTAGGTTTCAATAACACCCTCGAGACGTTTAACATGTAAGCATGGGACTGGTGGGAGCTCACATGAGAAGGCAGAGATGGTACGCAGACCTTTAGAACACTAGAAGTAATGAAAGTAGGCTGGTTAACTGATCACCTATCATTATATTGAAGTGGGATGTGTCCATTCTTCGACACTTGTCTTTGACAGGGTGTGGTCATGCGCCCGAAAGAATCCTGAAAAAAAAGATGCAGCACAGCTGTTTTCAACATTGGAAATAAAAAGAAAGGTTTCTTGAGCAGCAAATCAGCAGTAAGACGATTAGGTTAGATTTGAAGGATGTCGGCGTGACCACTGAGTACTGGGGAATGATGGCTGCAAATTTCCGCGTTTGCAGCACCCGGAATAAATTACATTTTGTAATAGATTAAAAAAGAAAACAGTCGAAAACTCGCTTGGTATTAACAACCACACACATGAAATTCGTTTTTAAAAAATACCACAGTATTACCAGCGTCACCATGATCAATCTTACTAACTTTTGTAACATATCTTTGTGTGGTTTCTTAAGGTTAACCTCACACCGCTATGACTGGTTTGTACAAAAATAAAATTCAGGTCACAATAGTTTTGATAATGTAGCCTCTCAGAACGAGACCTGCGGGACGTTATATTGGAGAGTGTCTGCAACTAAGAACAGATACTGAGAAAAATATATTACTAAGACACAAGGGCATATCACAGGGGGTTTTATAGTATGAAAATAGATAAACAGTCACACTCAATTCACTTTATGTTGCTTTTTGTGTGCTTTTATTTTATTTTTAATAAATTTATTTTTAGTCTAGTAGTACTAATTTTAATATTTTAGTACTTAAACTTTTAGTTGCCAGGGCGACATTTCTCATTTTTGTTTCGTTTTTCATCTAGTATTTATATTTTATTTTATGTTCGTTTTATTTCAATTATCAGACAAAAATGGAGCAAAAAACCTTGTGACTATATATAGTTACCATAATAATTACCTAACTTGATTTAAATGTAACGGTCATACTTGATTTTACACTATTTGTCAACACAGTGGAGGGGGAGGAAGGGAGATCCAACAGAGAATTGTGTTCATTCCATCCAGGCACGCAGGCAGTGGGAATAAAATATGCCATTCTGCTCACTAATATTCACTTTGAAATGCTGCTGCCGAGCAGAGCGCATCTTTTTCTGCTAAAGGGCCACATTGTTTTCACAGGGGAGGGCATTGTAGGGCCCGCTCCATTAGCAGATGAGGGGGAGGTCGGGACAATCGGCCCCGAAAGAGGAACATTGTGCGATTCTTTGTGCCATATACTGATGTGAAACAAAGTCAATTTGGAGATGCTTATGTTGATTGGGGGTGCTGGCAAAACATTTTGAGTTTGTAGTTTTTAATGTGTCTTCGCAAATGTCGTTTATTGCGGGGCAATTGCCTTGTTCTGAGGGTGATTCGCGACCGGGCACCAAAGTAGACAATGTACTCCAAGATTCAAGTCTCACAGTTAGACAATTTTGTCTTATTTTTCCGTGAATATTTTGCCAGACGAGGTCAGCTGTCCATCTGGCAGCTTCACCAAAGTATGGAAAACCTGTTGCCTTCTGTTCTTCTTGGGATTCCCTAATGCATCCGTTCCCAGGATGAAGGTGCTGCAGCATCAACTACGTGAGTGTTAAGAACTGAGAGAGCCTCCGGGCTCACGTAGCCTGGGCTAAAGGCTTATCAGAGGCTAAGCCAGAGGGGGGAAAAAACAGTAAAGCTAGTCTCAGTCGACCAGAGGTACGGGCACAAGGCCATCTGTCCATTCTCTGAATACAACTGACAACACAGGAGGGCAACTCCGCACTCAGGGAATCATACACACTCTGAAGCCTCAAACGTTAACTCATCCTGGATTGACAAGGCAAGAAGAGTTGGTGAAGAAAGTAAGTGGCATCTTCGCGCTGTCTAGAGCTCCATCACTTCTCAGGTCAGTTTGCTAACTTCAACCCAAAGCTGCTCGTCACGCTCAGGGACTTCCAAAGGACAGGAACAAATAGGCGTATTAATGCTTTTCTGGCAGCAACAGTGCTTTTGTTTCATCTTTGACAAAAGGAAAACTGTTGTTTACACTGTTGTGACTGTATATACACTATATGACACTGTATAGTCTTGTTTATACGTTTACATATAATCATAATAATGCAGTATAACACTATATATCTAAACAAATATCATTTATTAATTATGTTAATGTTAATAAACGTAAATGCATATATATCTAATAAAGTAACAAATCTAATTTAAAATTATGTGATTTTCATATATTGTATATATGTATATATATATATATAAAAAGTATATTCTAGTTCTGACACTACATAGACTAATACTTGTTTAAGTTGTTTATATGTTTTCATGTAATTATGATAATGCAATATAACTAAATCTAAACAAATCGAATTAAGATATATTGTTGGCTATTTAGTATCTATCTATCTATCTATCTATCTATCTATCTATCTATCTATCTATCTATCTATCTATCTATCTATCTATCTATCTATCAAACAAGTATAAATTATGATGAGCTTAATACAAATAAATGTCATGTTTCAAAAATATTGCTCCAGGTTTGGGCAGTAATATTACATGTTATTATTGAATGGCCCTATTCAAAGATAGAGATTCAGTAATATATACCGAAAAGTTTAGTTTGATTAGTTAATTGCTGTGTATTGAAATCACAATATTGTACAGTGTAAAACAACAACAAAGGCTTGGCCATTAGGATTACGTATTTAAAACAGACTGATCTTTTCTGAAGTCTAATGTGACCCACCATTTACTTCGCGCGTCAACATTTCAATGGCAGCGGCATAAATCATTTAAATTCCTGATTCATAAACACATTTGACATTTGAAAAACAGCGTGTGTGATATCTATATTCAGGCTTATTAGTGCTATGCTATATGATGGCAGAATGTTTTCAGATGCCTGTTGACAAGCTTTGGAAGGACAGAAATGGGTCAAATGGGTTTTAGCATTAGCCAAACAAATCCGGGCCTGTAGGATTAGACAGGATGGCAGCAGAGTGTTTGATGTATTTACCTGATGAAACAGCACAGAACTAATAGCCACACAAAAGAACAGGCTTTATACACCGTTTGGTATTGAACTCAGCCATCGTATCTCATATTAAGAATGCTGAATCTATAACTCATTTCGTAGCTTCCACATTAGGAGTCTTGTTCATGATTAAAATTGAATTCTCTGTCTTTAACAAATAACCCTTTTACTGGCTCCGATATTAAACAGAAGCAAAAAAACTAATTATAAATATATAACATTTGTTTCTCTTTTAGTCTATTCAGCGGTTCCCGTCTCTTTAGCAAGTTCCTCTGCTGCTGGAGTGTCATGGAAAAAGGGACCACATTTCATTTAACAGCTTATGTAAGTCTGAAAACATTTCAAAAGCAGTAGTTTTCAAAGAGGCCTAACAAATGAAAGCATTGGGACTCAATTAGAATAGATGTGCTCATGTTCTCGCTTAAATAAAGAAAATGCACTCATTTATTGCTCCTAGCTGCAGGGCCTCATTAGAGGAATATGAAAGGCATTATTAAAGGGAAATTTAAGACAGTCTCCTTACACTTCCTCTGGTCTAACGCTGCCTCATTTTTTAGTTTCGCCCATGAATGTGCTCTGTGATCTCATCTGGCTTAGAATCGATTCAGATGGCGATAAGCTCGGTTTTAAAGTGCTCGTCATTGCGGAGATGTGAGGAATGTGGGAACAGACGACTCTCTGATAAATTAATGGGCCTTGTTAGACATGGTCACACAAACGTCACTTGATCCAAAGGCCTAGAAAGACACAAGTGGCTCTTTTTGAGTCTTATCAAACACGGTCACACCATTTAAAGCAGAGCCATTAGAGAGGTTAGAGACAGGACCCCGCTCACCCGCCCGCAGGGAAATAACGCCCAACTTAATGTCAGAGCACAGCAACAGGTGCCCACAGCTAAACAAAATGAACGCATGACCGAATAGACATTTACGGCTGAGAAAGGTAATAGCAAGGAATTATGAGTTGTCAAGACTGAAATGTTTGCTTACTGAAATTCATCTCATATCTCTTCTGACTGAACTGGTAAATTTGTCTGTTTGCGTGCACAGAGACAGTCTGTTTGAAGCATCTAGACCCAAGAGAAGAATGAATATGAATGAGAAGGAGGGAGGAGTATGTGAGGGGGGGCTAAATGTCACCCTCACCATCCGCCTACTAATGCATGGCAAGGTAAGACACATCTCAGATCCTCACAGAGCTGTGCTTGTTTTGTTTTCGGCCCTGTTTTGCAAGCGCAGCCAGTTGCAGATTTATGAGTGTATAGGTGATCATTTTAGATTCTAGATTGTCAATATAATTGATTATAAAATGTTTTCTTTTAGATAACATAATCAGAAGTAGTATTGACAGCATACAGTGATGATATGTCTTATGACAAGGTACCTGTAGTAGTCTGGGTCTGAAAGGATGGGTGTGATATGATGAAATGAGCGCATAGCAAATTGAAAATACAGTAAAAACTGTAATTTTGTGAAATATTATTACCAGTTTTCTGTTTGAATATATTTTAAAATGTAATGTACTCCTGTGATGAAAAAGCTGAATTATCAGCATCATTACTCCAGTCTTCAGTGTCACATGATCCTTCGGAAATCATTCTAAATGATGATTTGCTGCTTAACAAACACATTCCTTATTATTATCAATGTTGAAAACAGTTGTGCTGCTTAATATTTTTGGAAACTATGATACAATTAGTGCTGTCAAACGAAGTTAATACGATTCATCACACATCCACAAATCAAAAGTTTTTGTTGAACATATTAGTGTGTGTCTCTTGTGTTTTTCTATGGATTATAAACACACACACACACACACACACACACAGATCGATTAGATGAAGTAGTGCATTGATTAGTATGACCTAATTTTAAATGCATATAATTTACATCTATATAAAGAGTATTTCTATATAAACCGATAAACCTACTGTCTACATATACATGTGGTTATTTATCATATACATAATAAATATGCACAGGAGCACACACACAGGTGTATTTGGGATAGCGATTAAGCGGATTAATCGTTTGACAGCACTAGACACAATACCATTCAAAATTCTGGGGTCAAGAAAGGACACATTAAGTTGATCAAATGTGACAATGGAGACATTTATAATGTTACAAAAGGAATTGCTAGTTCTATGAATATGTTCTTTTGTGCCGCTTTCTCTACTCCAATCTGTAATCCTGAAGCCCTTTATATCCTCCTGTTCTCAACATTGATCATAATGAGAAATGTAGAGTTAACAGCTACACTCAATACTATTTCTGATTGTCATCTAAAAGAAAGCACTGATAATCTCCAGTTTACCATGCAATCATTTAAGATGAACTGAGATTTTGTCTGGTTTGTGTGTTTCTAGGAAGTTGGAAGTATCATTGGGGCGGTAGATTTACAATTCCGTATAATCTTCCATACGATCACGATTCCTGATTGGACCATCCGCCTCACTTTAGAGTCTTATTCTTTGGTGTACACTAAGCACTTCTTACTGTGTTTCCATGAGGTCTTCAACCAAATTGTACATCTCACACATTTGCTTGATCACTATCTGCATTTCTCTTGCGGTAGTTTTCGCTCAGGCAGGACTGTCCACACCCCACCACCCAGGATGCAGAGCGGAGTCCGTGCTCACCCTTGGCCTGGCTCCAAGGCCTCATCCTTGCATCTCTCGTCATTTTAATTTCTTTCTCCTCTCCCCCCCATCTTCATTCCCCTCGCGGTTTTACCAGTTTTTTCTCCTTAACCACCTTCGTAATGTAGTCTACGCGTGGTCAATAGATGTTGGGTCGATAAAGCCTCCGTTGGGTGCACATGTCGGAATGTACTGTTAGTATATTAACAACTAGACGCAGCAACCGTCAGGCCATTCTCTGTGTCAGTTGAGCAGGCAAAATCCTATTCTATCTTCACGCTCCGTCAATGGATCTGCACAGAATGCCAGATGGGTGTTGCACAATGTCAGCCTAAAGGACAAGCAGATCCATTAAACATAATGCTAGCTACATAGATATCGCTGATTGTAGTAGTGAGGAGGTCAGAGAGAAGCCGGTAAGTAATATAGTCTGACACGGTTCCAGTCCTAGAGCGGCATGTCACATTACCGGACAGGCTGAGGTGATTTATCTGATCAAAGCCGTGTTGTCCATGTGATTGACAAGAGAAAAATTTGAGGAGAGTGGGTAGTACACTGTATATAAATATTTGAATTGGGTATTTTTACAGGGAGAGGATATAACTAATTTGCCAGATTAAATTGTTCAATTAATACAAAGCAAGTTGTGCTAATGATGTTACAAGATAATTTAGTTAGTAGAAAAATCAGAAGAAAATACACTAGAAGAATAGAGAAGCGGACAAGGACCTGAAACCATGACTAATTTTCAGTCACCAAATTGTCGGGGTCCTGCATACATGATATTTATATTAGACCATTAACTGTAATAGTTGGCAATACACGTAAATGCATGCACATGGCGGTGCAAAATATGTGTTGCATTTTTATTTTTTTATATGTATTTGATGGTTTATTATATAGCGAACTTGTTCATGATGTACTTATGTTATTTTTAAGACTATATTGATAAGAACAGCGTCATGGGTTAGATAGAGCCGTAAGAGATCATACTAAATTTGATGATTTGTAAGGACAAAAGCCACTTACCTCACCACAGATTGCTAATCCTCCACTCCCTTAAGTGTTCATGAAAGTAATATATTTCTAAACTTACAATGTAAATAGTGACAGCGGACGTTTAGGATAATGAGTCCCACATCCCTTGCTTTAAGTTTATCATTTCTAGCACAGTGAAAACCATTGGAGATCGTGTACTACAACCACTCTGGGCTTTTTGAATTAACTGTACATTAAAGCAATTAGGTCCAGCAAAGGAAACGATGATGGGGACTTACTATGAAATTTTTATTTTTTGCTTACTTTATTTTGTATATTTGGGTGCTATAGTCTACATTGATATATTATATATGGGGCGGTCACAGTTTAAGCTCGTTAATTAATTAATTAGTATGAAAAAATAAACCAATTAAAATATTTAACGCACTGGCCCCACCGTTGACCAGATCTGATAGCGGTCATCGTAAATAGTCGACAGTTGACGTTGACAAATATGATGCAGGGCAACAATTCCATAAGTGCAGTTATGCCCTTAAATTCAAGATATTGGTGCAAAAATGCTCCTGTATGAGTTTATTGAAATCATATTTATATCACATGATTTAAGCAATATCACACCAGCAGCGAGAACAATATCACACGAGTGCTGGTGGTTTTGTCACGAAGAACACGAGTGCAAAAGTGATTTTATACAACATTTCAGTAAATAAGAAGTTAATATTGTACTATATTTTAAACACAATATTGTGTGTTTTTATTTTATGTATTTTGGCAACGTAAATATTACCTATAAAGTCAGAGCAGAATGGATCCTTTTCACAAGACTGTGAAGACGCGTTTAACAGTCATCAGCATCATAAATCCTTAAGAGTGATTGTTAGATTTGTATTTTTTTTAAATAGTAGTATAACGTATGATTAGTAACACTATTGTCTTTGATAATAATAGTATTGTTGCTCTAGCACGCCAGACTTACAGCAAAACATATTGGTTAACGCTAAACTTTAACTAATATGTATACTAATGCAAAAGCGTCTAAGGAAAAGGACAGTCAATAGAGAAAAACAAAATATGGGTATTTTTTTTTATCCTTTGATCCTCTACTGCACTGCCATTACAGGTCTCTCTACGCGGCACGTTTTTCCACTTTTATTGCAAGTAGGAAAACACACTATCTGGAGTATTCTATTGCCAGATTGAGCAAAGGGAAAATGTCAAAAACAATATATTTGTATATCTCCCCCACACACTGCTCTTCAACGTAACCGCAAGAGTGTATGATGACATCCTCGTGCTCGAGAAACCGGAAATGAGAAAAACGGTCCAGTGTTGTGCGTCTCCAGCAACCGCAGGCACGGTGTGGTAGGGGGTAGAAGTCCAAACAGAAGTGAGGCATCCAGTATTGGCCCTACTCCCTTCATAGGGCGAGAGTCTCCACATCAGTGTTGCAATAGGAACATAGTTTCTTATTCAGTAAGTATTGTATTTTAATTAATATATTGTTCATGGTGTCCTTATTATCTATCGAAAAATTGTTTCATAACTAGAAGCATGCTTAAAGACTAGATGATCTTAAATTCATAGAACTTATCTATAGCACAATGACCCCCCAAATAACTAATTTTGATCACATTAAAATTAAGACCTAATGTAATCAGCTACATCCTACTGAGGCACGTGAGGAGGCAGAAGAAGGCCTACTGCAAGAAACAGTTGTTTGGTCCCTACCACCACTTCAAGCCACCTTCGATAGCTCGAAGTCAGGGGCTGTAGAAACCCTTTGAAGGGATTAGGGCATAAGAATGAGCCCTTCCGAATGGAACGCAGGATAAGAGGGGAGTACTCATCCTGAAATGAATCAGCGTTTGAGATGAATCGAGGACTCATAAAGACATTTAACCGCCACCTGCTGGATAGTTTTAGTTTTTCTTAGAGGATAACATTGTCATTTATTTTTTTAACCAAAAAAAACCATGAAAGGGACAGTTCCAAAATAGAAAGGTGAGAATTAAATAAACTTCTGCTATCATTTAGGGCTACTCACTGTCATGTTGTTTCAAACCTGAATTACTTACTTTCTTTTGCACAACATAAAATATGGTATTTTGAAAACTGTTGGTAAAAAAGCTATTTTTTTTCCCAGTGACTTTCATTGCATGAACAAAAAATACTGAGATGTTTCTCAATTTATCTTCTTTTATGTTCCATACTGTATGTTAGGCCATTATAGCCTAAAGATTTAACATGATAATAGCTTTAAATGATCTTTTGGGGGTATTTTCAAAATTCCAAATTTAATTTGCGATATTCGATTAAATCAATGCAGTCCGTAAGTAATTAGATTTGAAAAATTTTAACAGCCACCTATATATATATAAGATATATATATATATATCTCTATATCTATATTAATATATTATAGATATATACACACACCGTATATCGTTTCTGTGGCTAAATACACACAGGAATTGGCTTGCTGTGTAATATAAAAAAGAAAAGATATATTTCTATATAAATATATAATAATTAGAATTTTTTTTTAACATTTCTATATAACACAGCATTACCTAGTCAGTATTTTATTTCATTAAAAAAAACTGTCAACTTGTATTCCTTCAAGTTTTTCTCCCTCAATGACACTGACTTGACACGAGCTGAATTGAGCTTCTTTCTGATGCATATGCATCTCTTTCAGGATATCCTGGCATCTATGATAAACAGCACCGTGACAAGCAGGCCTCCTGTGACACTGCGCCTCGTCTTCCCCGCCAGTCAGTGCGGTTCACTCA
Organism: Sinocyclocheilus anophthalmus; assembly: GCA_018155175.1. Classification (NCBI taxonomy): domain Eukaryota; kingdom Metazoa; phylum Chordata; class Actinopteri; order Cypriniformes; family Cyprinidae; genus Sinocyclocheilus; species Sinocyclocheilus anophthalmus. Next base: position 11,720 of record JADLZN010011643.1, on the reverse strand, counting down.
TTGGCAAAGGAGGCTCGAAGATCAAAGAGATCAGAGAGGTAGATATTCTAGATAGAAGTTTAATTGTTGGCAAATGCGCAGGGTTTGTAATGCAGGTCACAGCGGCTCCCAGATGATGCACGGAATGATCCGTTAAACAATTAGTTTCCGTTGTCTCAGTGGCAGCAAAAACACTTAACATCAGCATGATTGATTGTCCTCATCAAGATAGAACTTTTTATTCCTGAGCACAGGGGCCCGATCGACTCAGGCTTCCACTAAATCCACACGTTATGAGACAGCCCTGAGCTGTAATTTCCTAAACTCTTGAACTCGCTCACTTTTCCTCAAACTTATCTATTCATGGCTTTCGTTGATGGAAAACAAAGCGATTCATCTCAAAAGCGGAACCATTCGTTGTCATTTAGCTGCTGAAATTGACATGAGGACAGTGACTTTTGCTTGAAGGCTTTGTTTTTTATTCGGCTGGTGGATCACATTGAATAAATATAGCTGTCCTCGCCGCTGAGGGCTGTGAGGGGTGAACTGGCTGCTTTTATTCCCAGTTGCTATGAATGTCTAGGACAGGACGGCCCACCAAGGCCTAAATAGACTAATATTTATATACAGTATCCAAATAGCTTGACCTAAATAACTGGCCAGATGATAACAATGTCAGCATGAGAATAGATGTAATACAAAAGGGACAGTGTGGCACACTTTTTGCTAGTTGCTTGGAAAGAAATCAGAATTTGTAATCTTACTATCTCCTCAGTGCACAGATAGGAAACTTTTCAAACTTTATGAAAAATGTTAATTGATAATTAGTGGTTGTATTGCAGTTAATATGCGTAATATAGACACTGGCATTTAAAATGATACTTACCTACGATCATTAGGTAAGCGATCATTAAATAAATTATTGCACAGCTCTCTGGAACAAGTGAATGTGATTGGTCAATATGGCATCACTGCAAAAACTCCCTTTTGGAACCTTTATATTTAAGAGTGTAAGGGAATAATTCTATAAAAACTCAATAATTCATGCACATTCATTTAACTGGCGAGTAGCTGTGTAATAAGCAATATAATGTACCATCATTCGCTCATTATTGCAAAATAAACCCAGGCAGACAGGGTGACCAGGAATGTGGATGTGAAGTGACCTTATCCTTTTAAATGTCACTACTGAAAGAAATATGAATGTAATTTGTGGCTTTTCTAATCAGCCCGTCCAGCATGTGTTGACTAAAAGTGTTGCTGTGTGTCAGAGCACAGGTGCCCAGGTCCAGGTGGCAGGAGACCTACTGCCTGACTCGACTGAGAGAGCCGTGACCATCTCAGGCACCCCTCGTGCCATCACACAATGCGTGAAACACATCTGCACCATCATGCTGGAGGTTCGTGAGCGTGCACGTGAGAGCGCGTATGCTTTTTAATTAAAAAACGTATGATTATGCACGATTTCCCTTGTGCTTAAATGTTATTTCAAGTGGGGAATATTTTTCAGGTCTTTTTCACCTTCACACTTCATTTGCATTCACTTTCAGCGCATGGACTACATGTTAAATGTTCCTGTTTGCTTCATTAGTTCCCAGCATCCAACCTTGGATGCCTTTGTTTTGCAGGATTTTCCCTGGCCCGCATTAACATTGGGCTTTGAACAGTAAAATCCAGTGAGGCTTAACAGAGTTCTAGACACATACTGCCTAAACACCTTCGCTTTTGTCCTGACTGTGCTTGTCTCTCTCATTTAGTCGCCACCTAAAGGAGCCACCATTCCGTACCGACCCAAACCCACCGCGGGTGGCAGCCACACAGTGTTGGCACAACCCCATGCTGCGTCGGTGAGTTCTCCATCTATCTCTTAATGTAGAAACCGAATCATACAATCGAAACAGCCCTTCATGAGCATTAACGATTCCATAGTTCCCCTCAGTCCCAGTGGGATGCTCTAAGTCTGGATATTTACGCTAATGATTAGACTGAGATCAGCTGGTGGAATAAATCTCCCCCCCCCCAGATCCAATCAGTAATACAGTCACCATTTGGGCAATTGGACCATGCCAAGTGCTCTTAAACATGCAGATCAGACTCGCTTTGAATCACTAATTTAGATCTGTAGGTGTTTGAATTGGAAAGCTTGACTAATCATAAATACAGCTATGTATAGCTGGACTAAACAATTCATTCATCCATCAGTATTCCATTCTATTCTATTGTTCTGATCATGTGAAATACTCACTTACTCATAAGGGTGTGTAATCTTAAGTTTTGACCCTTTATTTTTGATATCTCCTCTTGGTATGTTGTCCAAAGGGCTTCTGTTGCTCATTTGAGTGATCATGACATTTAGTTTGACTAAGGTGAGAAATGCAAAGGCTAGTTGTCCGTATAATGAAAAATCATGTCAGCTACAAGCTCTCTGGAGGATTAAAATGCTAAGAAGTAGTTTAGTTCTGTATTTTTAATTTTTTTTGCCATGTTTGATGATAGGATGGGATGTTCATGTGATGCCCCCTCGTGGTTATATTAAGAAGAGCTTGACATATTTCAGTCATAAGGCGGAAACCTGGCTGTGGAATTATAACAACATGTTATTGACAAAGTAGTCTCAAGTAGACAAACTTTGATTTGTGGTGTAAAGTCTGGTCCACTTTGCAGCTTATTCTGGTTGAGAGCCACCCGCTTTAACATGAACAAAGAAGCCGAACGCTGTTTGTTTTGTTTTACGTGTTCTTTAGGGGCGAATTTTGTATGAAATTAATCATAACAACTACTGACTCATCTAAAAAAACTAATTTGAAAAATGGCACAGAAATTTCCCTTAATAAAGGAAAGTGGATGAGCAAATTATTGATTACTTCACACAGCAAAATAGTTTTGCTTGTGGATAACTACATACTACTAAGTATTGCTAACAAGATTTAAAGCCACTAACTTAGCAAATCCTCAAATGTGTTAATATAATCAACTTGTAATATTATCAACTTGTTTTAAATGCTATTTTATTTGATAAAATCCTGCTAACCCCAAATGTTACAATTTGCATTGCATTTAAGCCAACTGTTTTGAGCTTGCGATTTTCATAAAAGCTTTCTAGGTTTTAATGAAATATGCATAGAATGGACTGTGGGTGGTCCATGGGCAGGCAATGTCATCTAATGACCAAGCTGCAAATAAGCGCTTGTTATTTGTTCTAACCTAAACATGTTATCTGTTCCACAGGCATTTGCTATTCCAGGACAGTTTGCCATTCCACCCCAAGACGTGAGTGTTAGTCATACTGGCTGATCAGTATCATTCACAGCACACTTCACAACACCACTGCAGTACCCCAGCCACATCCCACCTTTTACACAATCACAATTCTTCCACTGCAATCCTCACACACACACCCCCCCCCCCCCCCACACCGTAAGTGCGATATCCCCGATATGGTCGCTGCCTCTGATCGCTTCTTTAATATTTAGTATCACTAACACTTGTTAGTCCTTGGTTATTTCATATCCCTGGTTAAGACACAAGTAAACACAATTAGTTAACAGAATCATTCAAACGTGAATGCTATAATTACAAAGGTTGCAAGGCAGCACTTTATTGACAGAACCTTAAACATTAGGGTAAAGTTTTTTCAACTCCTATGTAGTAAACTTCTAAAATGAATTCCAGTTCACCATACAGGCAATCTCTGTTAAACCATTCACCATACAGACTCCATTCTGTGGAAGCCAATTTCTGATTCAGCCTCGTGCCTGTGGCCAAATCCCAGCCACATAGTCACATTGTGACATATACAGTAATGTTGCAATTGCAAGATTTAAAGTCAATGCGAGATATACAGTGAAGCCGTAGGTATGAAAAACAAAGTTGCAATTGTGATATATAAAGTCACTGTGAGATATAACCATATTGTGATAAAGTTGCACTTGTGAGATTTAAAGGGTTGGTTCACCCAAAAATTTAATTCTGTCATTAACTACTCATCCTCGTGTCGTTCCAAAACCGTAAGACCTTTGCTCATCTTTGGAACACAAATTAAGATATTTTTGAGAAATCCGAGAGCTTTTATTTTTGGCATTTTTAACTTTATTATGATAGGCCAGTGTAGAGGAGATAGTGTAGGGGGGCAAGATCGGGGAAGGTCCTCAAACCTGGATTCGAACTTGGGATGTCAGTAGCACAAAGGCGTGATATGTTGGCACGCTGCCCACAAGGCTACTGCTGACACAATGAAACTAACAAGCGTCTTTTGTGCACAATAAGTATTCTCGTAGCTTCAGAAAATTAAGATTGAACACTGATATCACATGGACTATTTTAAAGATGTCCTCACTACCTTTTGGGCCTTGAACATTTCAGTTGCGTTACTGTCTATGCAGGGTCAGAAAGCTCTCAGATTTCATCAAAAATATCTTAACTTGTGTTTTGAAAATGAACAAAGGTCTTAGGAACTATCCCTTTAAAGTCAGTGCAATATATACAATAAAATTGCAGGTATAAAATATATAAATGATAGAAGGTTCAGCATTAAAATTATAAGCAAATGTGATGGTGTAATCACAACGTTTGCATACTGTACGGAATTATGATTGGTGTTATTTATTACATCAATTTGCATACTGTACATGTAGCGCTGCCTCTGCACTGCAAAGGCGGTGTCACGTCGTCTGTCAATTCTCACAGACATCAGGCAGAAAACCCAACGTGTGTCATGCCAACTGCAGATCGGATGATTCATTTCATATACTAAGAACCAAACAACATCTCAAGCTTAAATACGAATTTTTCCTGCCTCGCAAACACTCGAATTCCCCCTTAAGGAAATGCAAATCTAGTTTTTTGATCACCTTGAAGTGGACGATAAGTCCAAAAGGGGACCTGATACCTAACCTAACTTTGAGACTTGATATGGGTGCTGTTCTGTCTGTAGATGTGTGTCCTCTGAAATAATTCCATTTTGATTGGCTAGTTCTAACCTCCCTTCCTGCCCCCGCAGTTGACCAAGCTTCACCAGTTGGCTATGCAGCATATCCCCCTTACCTCCCTTGGGCAGAGCAACCCCACCTTCCCTGGTACGTACCCAGAGCTCCCCAGGGAAGTCTGTCTCTCCCTTTGTCTGTCTCTCTGCCTGTCTTTCTCTCGATCTGTCTCTGACCACCTCGTGTCTGACCACCTCCGTCTCATGCATTCACCACCACATGTTCTACTTTTCCACTCTGAAGAAAATGATGGCGAAGCTGTTTTTGTGGTAAGGTAATAAATATCATAACACTGCCAACATAATGCTGCACATGCTGTGCCATGATACAACCACTAACCAGTCCTGATAGCTCTAGATAGTCTGTGTTCGGATGCCAGCCGACGGCCGACGGCTCCTTTGAGCTGTCTAGAAATCTCCAAATGTGTCATGTCACCATAACAACAGCATCATGCCGGCTATGTGATGCATATGTGTCACCCCTCAGTCTCTCCTTATATGTGAACTCATCACAAAGGCTTTCACTCGTTTAACATTCTTCCCCCCTCATGTCCTGCACAAAACCCTCTGACCTGTTCAAACCGGCAGCATTTTCCTAAGCAAACCTGAAGCCCACTCTCACAGCAGCCCAATTTATCATGACAAACAGAGTCCACACATTGCAAGTGCCAGCCCATAATTATTACCATGGAAATAAGGAGTTGAAGAGCGACAGCCTCTCCACAGACGTTTCCGATAATGTGCGCTATTTGGAAATGCTTTTATGGGTGTTTTTGAATCTCAGGCAGACATGAATTAAGCAGGAATTCATTCATGACTCACCAGCATAGCAGCCTTAATGCTTTCGTACATTGTGTCATTTTAATGTGATATTTTTTCGACTTATTTGAGCACACTCAGTGGCAGTGTAGCGATGACAAAATGTTTCTTTTTTTCAGCTGATGAGTTGTGTATTGCTTAACTTCCCATTTCCCTGCATAGGTCTGGAGGCCTCTATTGCAACCAGTTCTCATGAGCTGAGCATACCTAATGATGTAAGTTATATTATATGTCATAATCATACATTTCACTTAAAATAATACAATTCACTTTTATTAGACACAATGTCTGTTGCAGTTAATGTTAAATGAAATGCTGTTATTGCTGTGTACACTGACCCCAAAAAGTAAGTCACACTTAAACTATATGAATGTCATTAGATCAAATAAAAGTGAAAATTATTAATAAGCTAAGAATGACAAATTATGCCATATTTTCAAATGCATAATATTGTTCAAAAATATGGTGTCAAAAAAGATTTTTAAATTGATTGTAAGCATTTATGATGTGTACCAAGGCTGCATTTATAGGATTACAGAAGAAACACACTTAAACAGGAACTATTGTGAAATGATACTACGCTTTAAAATAACTGTTTTAATATATTTTAAAATAAAATGTATTCCTGTGATGCAAAGATCAATTTCAGCATCATTACTCCAGTTTTCAGTATCACATGATCCTTCAGAATCATTCTGTCTGCATGCTCAAGAACATTTCTTATTATCAGTGTTGAAAAGTGATTTTTTTCCTTGATGAATTGTAAGTTCAAAAGTGCATTTATTTGAAACAGTTTTTTTCTAACACTGTAGAAGTCTATACTGTCACTTTTGTCAATTTAATGCATCCTTAATGAATAAAAGTAATATTTTTTCATCTTTCCCCCCAAAAAAAGGTAGTGTATTTTTACATTTTATTACCAGAATTTAGATTTCCATCTAAAATAAGAATGCTGCATCTATATCTATACAAGGATAATAGTCTTGGGAAACATATCTGCAGCTTGTTGATTCTCATGCACAGCTGACAGAAAAACAGAGCCTACTGATGATCCGTTTGAGGCACAGAGGACAACTTTTATTACGAAGACGAAACCCAAAGGTGCAGCGAAAAACTCTGCATGTTTCTTGCTTGTACTATAGTACCTAAAACAACTCTGAGATGTGAATCCTTCCAAAGACCAAACCATCCAACACCAAACAATTATGTATTCACTTTGTTTTTACAATCATTTTAGATTTTTATTATTATTTTATTATTATTATTTGCTTTGCATTTATTTAATTTTAATTTTATACGATGTTTTTAAACCAATAATTTGAATGTACTGGAATATTTAATTTGAAACCATATTTTTGCTTGCCTTAACTTTGAAATACATGCCAATTGGCTTGATATTTTGTATGTATTGCAATGACATTCATACAGTTTGGGGTGTATCTTAAATAATTTACGATTTTTTTTATGATTTGCTATCATTACACTGACACAATGTTACTCTGATCATGTATTAAAGTAATCTGTTATTCAGCACCCACTTGTAGAATCTATTTAGTAACATTCAAGGCATGCCATACAGTAGAGAAGAACAACTTCCATGTCCTAGAGGTTTACGCTCAGCCTCCTTAGACTTTTAATGTCCAGATGTTGTTTGCCCCTCACCCGTCTGTCTCTCAGCTCATAGGCTGCATCATTGGCAGACAGGGCAGTAAGATCAATGAGATTCGCCAGATGTCTGGTGCCCAGATCAAAATTGCCGGGGCTACAGACGGTTCGGCAGTGCGCCACGTCACCATCACAGGCTCCCCAGCCAACATCAGCGTGGCTCAGTACCTCATCAGTGCGAGGTAAGACCTTTCCCTCTCACATGTTAAAGCATAGTTCAGTCAAAACTGAAATTCTGTCATCATTTACTCACTATCATTCCAAACCCAATGCTGTTTTCTTTGGGGAAATTGAAGGGAGAATTTTTGAAGAATGTTCATGCAGCTCTTTTCCATACAATGCCATACAGTTCATAGTGATCATGTCTGTTAAACTTCAAAAAAGACAAATTATAAAAGCAGCATAAAACTAGCCCATATGCACTACAGTACAGTAAAAAAAATAAAGAAATTAATACTTTTATTCATCCAAGGACGCATTAAATTGATAGTGACACTAAAGTCTTATTATGGTCTTTTACAAAGTCTTGATTTTGTTTTTTGGGGGTGTACTAGAACAAGCTCTCATACTAAGTTGTTCGAAAAAAACACATTCTTTTTCACATATTTTACATTCTTACAACACCTCTCTCCCCAGTCTGGCATTAACGGCTTGAATAGTTCCTGTATCAAAGGAAGGCCCGCCTTCTAAAATATGAAATGTGCTGTGATTGGTTAGCTGGGCAGGTGTGTTGTGATTGGTAGCACTCGGCGCCTGGTTGGAAAATGTCATGCCCCTTGCCATAGCCGCCTACGAGCTTCAGTGTAAATATTTCATCAAAATCAAATCAATTTGAGCGCAAAATAAAAACCTGGATGATTGTAACCACTCTAAATTCGTCTACCTTGGGAAAGCTAGTGTGTCTCCGACATAGTGATACCACTCGTTGCCTTCTCTAGTGCAGCTCAACCAGGTCTCGTCCCATTCGTCAATATTTGTGATATCACAAATACCAGAAAATATGCGTCGTAGTCCAAACGAGTCATTCGTTGTAATTTTTTAATAGTGATTTCTGTTAAATAAAATATATCCTTTTGAATTGGACTTCGAGCTTTGTAACTTCGCAGATCTTTTTTATGCTCAAAACAGCAACATTACAGACTAACTAAAGTTGAAAAAGTGAAAAAAGCATAATAGCACCCCTTTAATAAAACAACAAAAATTTCAATAAATCATGTTATTGTAAACCTTTTCTCAAGAAAAACCTTTTGCAAGAATCCTGCAAAAAAATTATTAATCACAGTTTCCACAAAAATATTTAGAAGCACGAAAATTGATAATAAAAAGAAATGTTTCTTGAGAAGTAAATTAGCATATTAGAAAGATTTCTGAAGGACCATGTGACACTGAAGAATTGGAGTAATTATGCTGAAAATTCAGCTTTAATCACAAGGAATAAATTACATTTTAAAATAGAAAACATATTAAGCTGTAATAATATTATCATTAGGATACTACGTCAGAATTTATGTTCATGAAGGGAATTGTGTAAATGCCTACTTCCTATTTTTGTGATCCCTCAGATTCACAGGATTTTCAAATAGCTTGCCCAGCCAAATATGTCTATTACTAACAAACATACATCATGGAAAAGCTTAGTATTCAGCTTTCAGATGATGTATCATCTCAATTTAAAAAAATTGACCTATGACTGGTTTGTGTTAGGGTCATTTAGGATTAATGATTAAATATATATAAAACTATATGTGATGTACGAGTTACAAAGCAGTAGCAACGTAAAGGGGTCAATGATGTTTCATAAAAAGAAACAGTAGGGTGGGGTTTGGTGTAATGCAAATGTGTCTATGCGGTTTAGGGTTTAAAAAAAACATTATTTCAAGATACTGTACATATTGATTTCTCCAATATGCCCCCCGCCTTGCGAAATGCGTTAGTTTTTACAAAGCTCATCAGATCTGAAAAGCGAGGTGTGCTCGGCTTGGCCAGCTATCCAGGCGTGTGATTGGCGAATACTCAAGAGTTGTGACGCAAAATGTACGCCCGTTACCATACGTGATGCCGTTTTCGTACCGGCGACGAGACAAAAACATTAAAACCCTTATAAACGAGGCATTTGTTGCATCAACAGGGGACAGAATTACGGATTATAATGATTTATACTGTATTTTTACGCATTGCGTTGCATTGCATCGTGTAAACATAAAAGCATGTCTGCATTTGTGATCGGAAAATTGACAAACAACAAGCGCTACTCTACACTGCTCAAAACTCGCGTTAAAATCGCCAGTGGCAAATTCTTTAAAAATAAAAAAACTTACTTACAGGCTGTGAGTCAGAATCGCCAGACTGTCCTTGCAAAGTTGGAACTGCCCCACTTTATAGAAACAGCCTTTGTGCACAGAACCATTGTAGGCTACTCTTCAGGTTCAGGAAACAGTCCTCCATAAAAATGCGCTGCACACATCTGAATAATTTGGGTTGAACTGTTCTGGAACAGTGTTGTAAATACAACTTAACCACTATTTTCTAGATGTGTCCTCTTTTGGAAGACCAAACAAAAGTAGTTTCACAACAAAACACAGCGCCTTCACGACATGGCGGCAGCGGAAAACAACAATTAGTACAGCCAGAATAAAAGACTTAACACTGCTTTTGTGCTGCAGGCTCACACATATGAAAAATCACAAATCAACATTGACTCAGAAAAGAGATGTTTTCTTTCCTAATACTGACCTAGCACATGATTATCATTTATATATATTCACCAAAATGAAAATTCTGAGCCAAAAATCCGGGATGTTTCAGAAAAATAAATTGTAAATTCTTTTACCAAGTGAATTGTTTTTCTATTGAAATATAAACATTTAAACAGAGCTGTAAAAACTTATTTTCATGACAGATTTATTCAAACATACATTAAAAAATGAAGACGACAGGTTAAGTAAAATATAATGAATATGTAAATTAGTGCATTCTTCTTGTTTTTCTAGCCGACTTTAGAGTTCATGTCCATTGAATGTCTTTCCTGAGGTGAATGTGACATGTTGTTAACAAGTCGTTTCATTGAGGTCTCTCCGTGGTTGAAATAGGCTGCATGACGTAAGCTGTACGGTTTCTTTCAACATAACTTCACGTTTATTTCGCGCTTGTTTCATGTTAAAGCACCAGACGTATTGTGATTATTGGATGACAGGTGCTACAAATAATATTTAGTCAATGTGCTGACGCAAACCAGAAAACTGCTGGGTCAGCCGAATATGTTTAATGCAGAAATGTGCTGCATCAATAAAATATTATCTAAAAAACAGTGCTTTCCCCTAGTTTTTACGGCTTACGGTTCCATTTTTTTCGTCTTCGCTGGACTCTTTTTAGATGGGTTAAATACATTTTTATAAATTAAAAGCATGTATAGTATCTAAACAATCATGAAAATTGATTAACAGCTAATTTATTAAAAGGTTAAGAAAAATTACATGTTTAGGCCCTATGAAATGTTCTCATTTTTTCCAAACTAACGTTTATTGGTACCCAAAATCTGTTTTAGATGTCAATTATTTGAAGCATAAAACATTACGTTTATTTATTCTTACAAGGAGCTTATGATTTTTGCTCGAAATTCTGTGTGGTGTAATTTACATTTTAAAGGCATAAATATTCATTTAAGTATCTTTAAGTAATGAAAATTAAACATGTTTATTTTTGCAAAACAAGGTCATTAAATTACAATTAACACATTAAGAAATATGTTGCTATTCCTTAAAAATAAGGTTTTTAATTAATAAGTTTAGTAGTAGTAGCTAGCAAAGCCTGTACCGTAACATACTACTGAACAATAGTACTATATTTCGGCCGAACAGTCTCAAGTTAAAAACGACTTTTATTTGACCGGGTTGCCGTGAATACCTTTACATTTGTGTGTGTATGACATGATGATAGTTTGAAACGGTCAAATGCTGATGAAGTGGCTCTCAGAGCAGTTTTGGAGGTGTTGTTCATGTATTTATGTCCTCATTCAGTGAGACAGCAGACGTTAATATCAACGGAAAATTCACAAGCGTTTCAGTACGAGTAGTACACAAAACCGTGCGTCTGAGCCATTCATTACCACAGAGACACGCAGAATTCATGATATTTAAATATGAATCGTTTTGCGGATTTATATTTACAAATACTAGTGGGAGTGGGCTCACTTGTGTGTGTGGTGAGCGAGAGAGAGAGAGAGAGAGAGGAGAGAGGAGTGTGTGAGGGTGAAAGAGTCTGAGAGTGTGTGTGTGTG